>JAEMUL010000010.1:220899-593518 GCA_034510155.1 Eucriotettix oculatus
AACCGGATTTTGAAACCTTTTCATTAAATCTTTAATTTATTCCGCATTTTGCATTTTATATTTCGAGAAGTTTCATCGCTCGCGCCGGCATTTTGATCGCATTAAACATAGAACGTATTCCTATCTATTACCGCATCATTGCATTAGTGTTGTTACAAAGTACTTTCAATCATTTTTTATTTACGCATCGCTTCTTAATAATCGCATTAATTGTTCTTTAATTTTAAATATCATACGCATTACTTGTTACGCCTTTCTTAACTATCGCATTAAGTATTATTTTTTAATTATTTACGCATTACCGTATATCGCCTTATTTCTTTTATTTTTATATTATCATACGGTACTCATTTCGTTGGGTTGCAATAGAAGTCGTAAAATGACATCAGTCGCAAAATAATCAAGTAATTATTCTGGAAGCAAGAAAACTCGTCGTATACTTTGAATGCGTTCAAAGTATTTACAACATGTCATGTAATTTGGACGAGGATACTATTCGAACTTTTTTTGTCTCAAATAACCGGGTTGGACACATTACGAAGTAGTTTTGAAAAAGTTTGGGCGAACGTATTAAAACCTGCTTCATTTAGAGATTTAATTCCAAAGTATACGGCCCGACTTGCTAGCAAACTTTAAGCATTTGAGGCATTTATATTGCCATATAAAAAGACAAATTCCTCATAAATCAGTGAACATCGGACAAGTCAGGTAACTGTAATAATGCTAATACTAGCAGGGATTACATTCAATAAGCTAGACTTCCGCCGTAGAACTCTAAAGGGTTTGACGGTGAACCACGGAACTGGCCGCTGGTCTATTCCAATTACGTTCGTGGACACTGGTCCAATAATAATTCAAGTTCCCGTCGATCTCAAAAAACGTAGCGTCAAATCCTTTTTCGTTAAAAAATAATTCAGCAGTCCCGTTTGCGCATCAAAAAGTCATAATCATTTTTATGATTGCTCCAAATTTCAAGAATATGAGTCCGCCGGTGAACGATATGACATTATTAAACGTAACAAATCGTGCGTAAACTGCCTCAGTTTACAACTATACCGCATCGGTTTTGTAAGTCCACTAAGGTTTTGCAAACATTGTTAAGTCGAAGATATCATTCATTCGATGTTACATTGGAGCGAATAATGGTAATATTTCTTAGCAAGTAACCGGATGAGGCCTGAAACAAAAACCTTTCCTCTCATTCTAACAATACTGTCGCGCGCATCGGCACGTTGCCTGCCTCTTAACCAAAGGGACGCATGACGAGCGTTAGATTTACGTGATGTGTGCAGTCTGCCACACAAGTTCATTCGGCGTCCGCTAATAATTATAAGCCGAATTGATTGTAATATGCGCAGATGTCCAGTTCAGCGACTGCGTCACAGGGCTATAGAAAACGTTTTGTTAGGCACCGCACGTGTTTATGTTGTTTTGTGAAGGACGGTTCATACAAACACAAATTCGAATATTGATAGACTCCGGTTCACCAAAATCATTTCTATAACGAAAAAATGTAGTAAAAATGTTAGGCCTTCAAAACACAAATCAACGAATTAATCCTCTTTCAATAAAAGGTTATCGGTAATTGTGAGGCACAAGAGATAGGTACTTTTACAGAGTTAACTTTTAGTCTCGCACTACGACTCTGATTTCAAGCTACTAACATTAGACCCTTGATTCTAAATCAAATATCTGACGATCTTCCTTCGACAAGAATAGATACGAAACCACTCCTTTATTTAAATAATGTCGTTTTCGCTGACCCGGAATTTTATTTACCCGGTCCAGTGGATTTGATACTCGGGTCAGAAGTTTTTGCTGAGATTCTGCGTCCTGGTAAGGTTAGTCGGACCTCAGGGAAACCTGACGCTCTGGAGACCGCTTTCGGATTTATAGTTTTAGGTTCAGTAGAAAACATTTATGATAAATACTTACAAATTCCGGCGTCAACGTACGCTTTTTTCTCATCGGCTGAAGATTCGCTCGACCATTTAGTAACTCGGTTTTGGTCATTACCAAGATAGTACCGTCTAAAACACATTTATCCCCCGCCGAGCGCCATTGTGAACAGTTTGTTCCTTACCAACACTTGGCCCTCGACAACAATGGTCGCTTCGTAACAGACGTTTACCGTTTCAGCAGAAACCCTTCATGTTTGGGAGATTCGTTAGTTTCAGCGCACCGATGCTATCGCCTGTTTAGAAAGAAAATTTAATTCAAACGCTGATTTACGTAAGAATTATCGATAAGGTATTCCGCGAATATATTAGAATGTGGAGTTATCGAACTCGCACCTCCAACTCAACCAGAACGATCCCATACTATGTGATACCTCATCACGGTGTATGTCGCCTAGACAAGCTGACCACAAAGCTTCGCATAGTACTAAACGCCAGTCATAAGTCTACATCAGGTATTTCGTTCTTAAACGATTGTTTACATTCGGGTCCCAATTTACAAACTGATCTCACTGCTATTATATTAAATTTTAGACTTTACAAAATAGCTTTTACGGCCGATATTAAACAAATGTTTTTAAATTTAATAATTCGCGATTCAGATCGTCGATTTTTGAATGTACTTTTCTAGATTCGAAGAAGAATACGACGTACAATTATATATTTTTACCCGCGTTCTGTTTCGGTCTTCGCTGCAGTCTGTATCTCGCAATGCGAGCTGTGCGGCAGCTGGCTGAGGAGCAAACGAAACAATTTACCGCTCGCAGCCGATGTAGCATCTAATTAATCTACATTGGATGATTTGTGCATATCACTCGTTCGACGGACGATGGTTGCAAGCTTAGCGCAGGACTTGATCAAGCTGTTCGACACTTGGCGGATTTAATTTAGTTAAATTCGTTAGCAACTCGGAAGAAGTTTTCAACGCGATTCCGCTCGAAAATCGCTTGTCAAGTTGTGTTCTACATTTGACAATGACGATTCACTTAAAATTTTGGGGCTCACGTGGTGTCCACGCGAAGACGTTTTCCGCGTCACTATCAATTTTTCTCACGCGACCTGAATGTACTAAGCGTCTCATGTTGTCAACCATAGCTAAACTATGGGATTATAAACGGGTTTTGTGCTCCAGTGGTGTTTTATATGCGCAACTGTTTATTCAGTCCTTATGGCTCTCTAACGTCGGCTGGGACGAACCACCACCTGAGCATATTTGTACCGCGTGGGAAAACTTTTATTAATGGACATTACCGCTCTGATTAAATTATTTTCAAATACCACGATTTTTCGGAATCGATCTGATACACCACCGTGTTTTCTTATTAGGTTTTTCTGATGCAGCGAGAAGGCCTATGGAGCCGTCGTTTATGTATGCGTTGTGTTTCAGGCCGAAGTAATCACGTTACGCTGGCAATGGCGAAGAACCACGTCGCGCCGACTCGTACTGTCTCCTTAGACAGGCTAGAATTATGCTCTGTTCTGATTATGGCACAGCTACTTGGTTTCATCCGCGATTCTATAACGGCCCGTTGTAAAGTAGATGACGTATTTGCTTTCACTGATTCGTCCGTAGCTTTACGCTGGACACATTCATCCCCGCATCGATTTGACACTTTCGTAGCAAATCGAATTTCCAAGATACAAGAGTATGTCGCGCCTCGACATTTTTTCCATGTCGACGGAAAACAAAACCCTAGCGACTGCATCTCTAGGGGCTTGACTCCCGCACAGCTTCTCGATCATCCACTGTGGATGAGCGGTCTCATCATGGACTCGTGAAGATCCCAGCGGCATGGCCTCTACATAGGTTCACATTTGATGAGGTAGCTGAGGAGAAACTTTTAGAGTATAAAACCGCTAATACGTCACTTGTTGTCTGCGCCGCAACTGAAGAAGTAAATCTTTTCCTTCAACTTGCAAACCGCGTGTCCTCATGGGAGAAATTATTACGCGTCAGCGTATACATCTTACGATTCACTCGCAGACTTCCACGTTCGGAATTTATGAAGTCTGAACATTTGAAAGAAGCAGAAACGACTATTATACGTTTCCTCCAGTCGCATGTTTACAAAGATGTCATCTCTGCAATTAAATCAAGCCGCACTGTCCCAAAGTCCTTCTTACCGTACTCTCCGTTCATCGATGAACACAGTTTACTACGTGTAGGCGGACGTTTAAGTAAATCTTCACTGGCCTTTGATGCTAAACATCCCATACTGCTGCCTAAAAATCATCGCCTTACAGAGATGATTATAGACAGTTATCATCGTAAATTTTTGCATCCTGGACCGCAACTTTTACTATCATTATTGCGACAAAAATTTTGGATAATGTCGGGTCGTGATATAATACGAAAGCGTTTTCGAAGCTGTAACAAATGTTTCAAAGCAAACCCGCGTCCGTTAAATCCGTTCATGGCTTCTCTACCAGCGCCTCGAGTAAACGAAGCCAAGCTTTTTATGAATACAGGCGTGGATTATGGTGGACCTTACAATATTCTCAGAAGTAGACACAGAGGCGCCCGCAAAGAAAAGGCATATGTTTGTCTTTTCACTTGTTTCGTTACAAGAGCAGTGCATTTGGAATTAGCTGTTGACCTTAGCACTGAATCGTTTATTCGCGCTTTCAAACGATTTATTTCACGTCGTGGCAATTGTATAAATTTATTTTCGGACAACGGCACCAATTTTGTCGGAGCAAAAACACACTTCGATGAGTTACATAAATTTATCAAATCAAAAACCTTTCGTGGGACTTTTAATGACGAGACTTTATCCCAAGGCATCAATTGGAATATGAATCCGCCAAGCTCGCCTCATTTCGGCGGGTGTCTGGGAAACTAATATACGTAGCGTCAAGCTACACCTAAAACGCGTCGTTGGAGACACATTGCTTACCTACGAGGAAATGTACACATTACTTACGCAAATTGAGTGTGTACTTAATTCACGACCTCTTACAGTCTTGAGTTCGGACCCCGCTGAACCCACCGCATTAACTCCAGCTCATTTTTTTTAACGTTTAGGTCCGCTACGTACATTTTACTCTACACCTTTTGTTAATGATAAACTCCATTTATTAAATAGAAAGCAACTGATAGACAACTTAATTCAGGGCTATTGGAATCGTTGGCGAAAAGAGTACCTAACAGAATTGCAAACTCGCTCAAAATGGAACACGCCCTCTAATCCAGTTAAGAAAGGTCTAATAGTAATTATAAAAGCGGACAACTGTTCGCCACTCACTTGGCCTCTAGCTATTATAGACGAGGTTCATCCTGGCTCCGATGGGGTTGTCAGAGTAGCGAGTGTGCGCACGCAAAGCGGTACCTACGTACGACCTGTGTCAAGCTTTGTCCCTTTGCCCAGTCAGTAACAGTTCTCGTCTTTTTTTTTGTGTGTATATATTTTAATTGTTAATTTAGTTACATAGAAATAGTTTTTTTTTTGTAATTCGGTTTCTTGTTCATTTATTTGTTATTTAATTCCGCGCGATGAATCTTTCGATTTAATCTGTTATCCATCGTCTTTAAACCTACTCCCTTTTCCTCTTCCTTCTTTAGGGAAACCCTAAAGCCGGGGGAGATGGTCGCGCCACTATGTATCAGTTTTGTGTTATGAGAGTCTCTTGGCTGTATACAGCTGCAGTTGTTTGCGCGCTGCAGTCTGCAGTTAATCCATCGTACAGTTAGTCGGAGACAATGGCTTTCTGCTAGTGGGTAATTCCACATTCGGCTAGCCATCGACTCAGCCATAATTCCGCTTTCGGCAGTCTAAGGAGTCACAGTTCAGCTCTTCCAAACGCATCGCATCGCATCTTTGAGAGATCTCGCAACATCCACGCCAGAAGCCAACGTGGAACTGCAGCAATCAACATTTAGTCGGTGAGTCTCGAACGCATACTTGTGCATTTTGGTGTGTGGTCGCCAACCTCCGCAGGGGAATAATTCCACAACTCAACAAAAATACAGTCCACTCCCACCAAGTGCAAAAGAAAATAATTTAAAAATATTTTAGTCCTGTCTCTTGAGTCTCTATTATATTTGCAATGTTAATCACCTTAGTCGTTTGATTTTAAAAAATTAAGTTTGTTCACCTTTGCGTGTCAGGTTTTATTAACGAATTATTGTCTAATTACAGATGTAATACTTAATACACAAGCTACACTGAGAAATCATAAGGAAAAAATGTTCCTCCTATATTGTTAATATTTCCCATGCATGAGATACTAAACTAATTGTCCTGTGCTGTTCGCATCTATCTTCTTCGGTATGGGTATAATTATGTTTTTACTAAAGTCTTGTGGTATTCTTCCTGTTTCGTAAAATTCGCAAACTCTCCTAAACAGCCATGCTATTGCTAATTCGTTCGCTGATCTCATCAACGCCGCTGGAATGTTATCAATTCCTAGCGCCTTACCTTTGCTCAGATCTGTCAGCAACCTGTCAAATTCCGACCTTGAAATTTTGTCCCCCAACTCTTCATATTACACCTCTTTTATCAGTTACGTATTGTTACCGTATAGATGATAGACAGGTGCAGTGACGTCACGGACTGGAGCGACAGACGATTTTAGGCAAGTTGGGACATGTATTAATTAAATACGTTCCACCATTATGAGAGGGGATTTCTTCTCTTCACGATGAGTTTTATGTATTGAAGAATATGTTTACCAAGTTTTATTGCAATTTATATAAATAATGTACAAATATTTCAACTTTTCGTTTGCTTAGAAGCACAACAATGAGCGTTAATTTTGGAACCCATTGTTGAATCGTATGAAATACTGTAAAATATGATTATTTTTTGAACTTACTCATTGTGTTCATGGATCCCTTTAACCCGGTTTTTGACCGTCCAACTAATTTTCAGAATTTTTAACTTTTCTATTTAACAATCCAGTTTGTCAATGTCGTTTACTTTCGTATTAGTTTACTTAAAGTGTTTGTTATCTGTTATCAAAATTAACATTGTGCGTTTTCCATATCCTGGAGATGACGTAGAGCTGTCGGTTGCACAGTGTTTTATGATTATTAAATGGAAGAGCAACCTACTTGATGGCAGACTCAAGTGGGCAGACATCTTGTGCTTCCAAGAAATATCAAGAGCTGTGCACGGTTCTGCCATGGCGACGGCGCTTTGGCAACTTGCCCACTATTTATTACAAGCTGGAATAACTCTCACATATTGCCTGCTTCTCAGGAAATGGTTTGAATTCCTCATCCAGACGCTTTAGTAGATACGTTACTCCCACTTCCACAGCCAATGATTTCATTTAAAGATCACATACCTGTTACACATAACTTTCATTTAAGAGTTGGTCTCCTGTATAATATTTTAATTTAGGAAAAATATTCATTATCGGAAATTTTCATTTGTTTTTATTATTTCAAAATATTGTACGACTGTTAAGATGATTATAACAAGATAGTTTTCTGACGTTAAAATTTACAATAAATAAAATACGGCATATCAGTTTATCACTATTCAAAACCTACGTTTCGTCTAAATTTTGAGACTTCCTCAGGCGTACTACGAACATAATATTAAAATAAAACAAATATGTGTTCTATGTTACAATTTTATAATTTATATATAAAAAATATGGTTCAAAACTTACAAATTTTGTAATACATCATATTTACTCCTTGACTCCTTCATTGTAGATTTATTGTAATATTATGTTTGCAGTAAGCCTGAGGAAGTCTCAAAATGGAGACGAAACGTCGCTTTTGAATAAATAGTGATAAATTTATATGCTGAATTTTTGGCCGTCTTTTTCTTTATAGCTGATTATTGTTGTTTTCTTTCTATTAGATAAATTATTAAATTATTATAAATATATTGTTTGTTCGTTACACCACATCTAAAAAATATTGTTGTTTGTAATTTGGACATATTTTAATTGTGAGCATTCTTCCCCTCTCCACTTTGTATTTTAGTGTTTCTGGTTACCGGATTTATTTTTCATTATTAAGCTAAATATTAGTTTTATGTCTAGCATAAATGAATAAAAAGTTACCAGAAATGAGTATCAAAAATGTGTACCACCCTTCCAAAGTTTTAGTTGAGGACAAAACAAAATATTGGTAAGATTTTCATGGGAAACTTTTTTAAAACTTGGATTCGAACAAATGTGATATTACAAAATAAAAATTGGCCATCAGCCAGAAAATATTTATTAATTCTATTAGAAATTAATACAATAAGAATATATAACCACGACGTTTTGTCCGTTATTTCGGACTTCATCGGATGCAAATTAATTCTACTTTGTAACGTAAGTGATCGAACATGGGTTATTGACACTAGAGCAATTTTATAAGGTCGAAATACAGCCAAATTTCACAAAGTAACACACTATACTATAACAATAGCATTTAATAAAAGTATAGTTAAAAACAACGGAATATCAAGAATTAATTAAATATATTCATTTTAAAACTCTGTAATTTACGAGAAACAATAAAATTAAAGTTTATTATTTGATATGAAATATTATACGTTCTTTGCACCACTTATGACATTAAAGATTGTTTTTCCTAATAGATCAATTATATACATTTGAGACTTGAAATATATTGTTCATTCGTTAGAGCACTTACAAGAAAAATCTTGTTTCTTTATTTTGCGTATATATATATATATATATAATATTTTAATTTTGATATAAGTTTGTAAAGTGTTGTTTTTCTCATCTGTTTACTTTTTTCAGTGTTTATGACTACCAGATTTATTATTATTTATTAAGCCAAATAATCGTCTTATTCATTTATAATAAGCAAAAGACATCATGACTATGAATTTTATGATACGGAGGAGAAATTTGTAATTCTGTCACCGTAGAAAACCTGAAGACAGAGTCACTCCAACCCAATGACAGTAAATAATATACTGAAACGTTGTTGAACGTGATAAATAAATATATATTTTTTAATTTTTAGGTCTACTATAATGGTTACTAAATTTATCTTATTATTAACAGTTTAACTTTTCATGTGTCTTGGTTAAATTTTGAAAAAGTAATATTATATATTTACTGATTAGCTTGAAAAGCAGTTTATTTATTTAATTTTTCATTGTATACATAATGATCGATGTTCATGATCTTCATTTCAAACTCGAGTAATGCATTATTACGGCCAGATCTTTTGTTATTGAATTAGGATAATAATGAGACATGATTACTGACATTTGCGATGCATCACTGTATAATTTATTATACTTGCTTCAAGGGGAAAAAATTAATTTTCTCCCGTAAATGAAAACTTACTTGTTGATCGTATTATTAGCAGGTCTAATTAAGTGTCGATCGTTTTGGCCGCGTCACCTGATCAAGAAGATATTTGTGTCATATACATGTTTCGGCTTCAGAGGGAACAAAGGGATTAAGGGGCGGGGAGAAACGATACCCCCATAACAGTTGAACCGGTTCCTCAAAGGGCAATTGCAAGCTGCAACAGCTGCCAAAGGCCACATTCTTGCGGTAATCACACTTCAATTCCTCCAGCGCTTTCAATTTGTGGGTCAGCTTTCCACCTCTTCCACGACTACTTTCATCCCCATCACTGGAAACTCCTTTTACAACGACAAAATATTCATCAGAAATATTGCTCAGTTTCCTTGACAACAAATTACTTTTAATATTGGCCGCAATTCATTCTAATTAAATTTTCGTTGAATTTTAAGTATATAAGTTAAGTAATTACAGATAATAGATTATTTGCAGTTGGACTTTATTTATCAATTGCAAATTTAAAATTTTAACCTTTGAAAACATTGACGAAGGTATTTGTCCAACTTTTATCATAAGCTCTTTAAAAAACAAACATAATATTTCACGTCAAAAGTTTATATAATTTATCTCGTAGAAAAAACAAAAATATTCTATAAATTATCAAACTAACACACTGTTATTCAGAAATTTAAAAATACTTATTTGTAAACATGAATGATTAATTGTAAATGTTTACTCTCTAATTACAGGAGTTAATGCGACTCTATATTAAAATTATGTTTTAAATGTCATGAGTGTTGCAAAGGACAAATGATATTTCAAATAAAACTATAAATTATCATTTTATTTTCATTTTTTTATTTTCATATTTTTATTTTTTCACTTTCATTGTTTCATTTTAATTTTCAAGTTTCAAAATTTTAAAAGGTAAATTTCAATCAATTCTTGATATTCCGTTGTTTTTGTAAATATAGTTCCATTCGTTGTAATATATTATAAGATGACTGTGATAATTTGTGATATTTGTCTGTATTTTGCGGTACAGCTACACCAGCCCTTATAAATTTGTTATAGTGTGTTACTAGGCCAGCTTCAACCATTTACGTTACAATACAGAATTAACTTGCATCCGATGAAGTCCAAAATCACGGACGAAACGTAGTGTTAGTTTATACTTATTCTATTAACTGCTGTTTGAATTTTTAAAATTTCCTGGCTTATACGGCCAGTTTGTTTATTGTAACATCACATTTGTTCAAAAATCGTTGCAGACACAATCAGTCCCTACTAAGTTATCTAAGTAGTCATATCTGGAATTTTTCCTGATATACATAAGTACGCAATACGTACAACCTATCTTTAATAAAGTAAGACTTCGGTAATTACCGACCCACATTCCTTCCACCAATATTGTCTAAAGTATTCGGAAACGTAGTTTATAGTAGGTTTGTTGATCACCTAAATAACTATAATTTTCTTACCAGCTCAGAATTTGGATTTGGATCAACTGACCAAGCTATTTTCTCCCTCACTTCTGAAATATTAGGACAAATAACCAAAAAGTGATACCCATTAGGAATTTTCTGTGATCTATCCAAAGCTTTCGATTGTGTAGATCAGTGATAGGAAAACTACCGCCCGTGGGCCAGATGCGGCTCCTTGATTTATTCTATCCGGCCCGCGAAACATTATTCCCAATCTGACGAACAAAAAAAAGTACAGGCTATACGGAAAATAGATATTTTCCTCTTTTATCTCTGTTTCGTTTTGCATCAGTGATGAATACAAATTTATTGACTTATCTTAGATATTGGAATGTTATGTTTAGAATGAGAGGCATTGGCTGCTGTCAACTTTGTAGCGAAGAGTAAAATTGGCAACGGAGCCCCTTCTCGACAGCTTCACCTCTACCGCGGCTGGAAATTAAAAACGTTTATTGATTAAGGGCTGTCTTAGCGTTGTTGTTTTTGTAGTTTTATTCTGCTTTTTGTAAAAATAATTAGCCCCAAGATGTTATGAAAGAAACGTTAAGTTTATTCTGAGTGCCGTGTTTTTCAAAGATGGAGTTGGAAGTACATTATCTTACTTTTTAGGGATAAACTACTGTAGCGCGTTATGGAATAATGGTAAGATTAAGAAATTTGGAATATAGGAATGTGCAGCAGCTAGACACGTGCGCCTAGATCATAGGATTTAACGGTTTAATAATCATCTGAGGTACAGAGGAATGTTCCTCTCCTCCTTCGCTTAACGCTACAAGGGTTCTCGGAAATCAGCCCCCGTTTGCCCTACGCTGACGTGATGTAGAAGGATAAAGTTTTGCTGATTCGTTCTCCCATACAACTGCGGGTAAGTAGGAACCAAACAGAGCCTTTTGACGATCACCAGGGAGAGGTTGGCTGATCAGACATACTGTTGTAGCGGTAAGACTGTTCTGTGACGATCATTTGTGAAGAATTCGTAGATGTCCTATTTACCCCACGGTAAACCTTGACTGTAGAGAACTTTTGCATATTTAGCTAGCCGGGAAATAATTTTTTCTATCACTTTTTCGTTAAATAATTATTGTGTTTTATAATATATAGATATTTGCCATCGTAAAACCTTCAATATTTCCTATGTCCCAATAGATATAAAGGCACGCTACACCACTGTAGCATTTAGCAAATAATATAACATTTCACAATGCTTCAACTCTAAATTGTATTGGCCCGCCTAAAGTTTTTCTTGCTTTCTTTTGGTCCCTTTTTTTTTATAAAGTTTGCCCTTCAGTGGTGTAGATCATAATATCCTATCAAACAAAATGAGGTATTACGGAATAACTGTAATCCCCCTAGTCTGCAGGAAACAAAGAGTATCTTTAAAAGACACATTTTCTGGACAATTGTTTCATCCCGACTGGGGACAAATGAAGACTGGGGTTCCTCTGGGTGCCATTTTTGGTCCGTTGCTATTCTTAATCTATATAAATTACTTAGCTAAAGCCATAAATTTTACCTCTAAAACTATAGTCTTTGCAGATGCTACAAGGAAGTAAAATAGTCTGGAAAATGATACACTATCGCAGGTGCTTCATTGGTTTTCATTAAATGGTTTGTCAGTCAGTTGTGATAAGACTCGTTTCGTGCAATGCTGCATAGAACTCTGCAACACTAACGACAAAAATTGTGAAAAAAGTGAAGTTGAATGCACGAAACTTTTTAGGTATATCTGTAGACAATAAATTAAATAGGAAATATCACATTAATTTTCTCCTAAGAAATTTAGGCACAACAATTATGCTGTTAGAATTATGACAAGTTGTAGTGTACCAAACATATGAAAATTAATTTATTCTGCATACTTTAACTCCTTAATAACATATGCTACAATATTCTGGAGCAATACATCTGGAAAATATAATGTTTTTTTTTCTACATAAAAAGCTGTCAGAATATTATGTCAGGTTCGACCAGAAACTTCAAGCAAGGGGGGGCCCTTCAAGAAAAAGGGAATAGTTACTCTTACTTGCCAGTATATTTAATCACGTGTTATTTGTGATTAATAACGCTCACCTATTCACAAAAAACTCAGATGTCCATAGCTTTGATGCCAGAAATAAAAAAAAATT
Source organism: Eucriotettix oculatus (assembly GCA_034510155.1). Taxonomy (NCBI): domain Eukaryota; kingdom Metazoa; phylum Arthropoda; class Insecta; order Orthoptera; family Tetrigidae; genus Eucriotettix; species Eucriotettix oculatus. The sequence goes on from JAEMUL010000010.1 coordinate 233,704, forward strand.
GCAAGGAAGGGAAGGCTTTTATTATAATACAAAAGGGTGTTCATTATAATGCTATTAGCATATTTAATAAACTTCCATTCCCATTAAACAGTTCAAAATAAATAAAATCTAACTTTTTATTTAGGGACTTCTACTGTGTTGAAGAATTAATGGAGTTAGTATAGAACTTAACATGTTGTTGAGTCACTAGTATAAGACACTAAGTATAAGATATTAGCAGTATTTATCAATATTATATGTCGAGTATAAATGTAATATTGTAATATGAATGTAAATAGTTCATAGAGTCTCTGACTCGTTCAACATCCCTGAAGTTCCACTTTTCTATGGGATCAATGGTATATGATTTAATAGTAATAAGTTTCGTTTGAAAAGTGCACCAATGTATAATTTCTCGAAAATATTTTCCTTGAGCCACACATATTTTGATACTCCTTTCTAGGAAGTTTTTAAGACTTTAGTTTTAAGACAGATTTTAACAATTTGTTGTGTATAAATACTTATAAATTATTAAATGGGTTATTTTAATTTTAAATTAAATAAATTTTTGGCTAAATTTTACGAGCGGCGAAAGTTGAGGGTTCGTTACACTTCAGGTCTCACAGCATCAAAACATCTATTGAAGAGAAGGCTTTTGTGGGATTAAAAAGCCGCTGGCCGGTAAAAGGCATGTGTGTCGTATGTCACGTTTCAGACGTTCCCACAGAAAGTTCAGTAACCACTAGTGCGTGACACTGCGACTTTTTGGTGGAAATCGAAAATTGTAAGAATGGCCTAAATTAGAATTGGGAAGGGGAAATCACAGTTTTCGTGGTTGGTAGAATATTGAGGACGGAGTTAGTAGGGAGGTGTAGGGCGTTCGTTGAATGGGATTTGGAGAGTGGTGGATGATCGGACGGAAAAACCAAGGGGTCGGACTGGCTACTGTCAGCAGTAGCAGACAATTCCTGAAGCTCCAAAGGTTCTAGCCAAATCTACCTAACAGCTCTGGTGTCGGTAACGGACTAAACCAACCAGAAACAATCAATTTTCTTTCAACTTTTAACTTATAAAGTAAATTCATTCTCCAAAATATATGATTCCCTTTAAAACAGCAGGGAGATAAGTTGTTTATTTAATTTGTTGCTTCTTGTGTTAGATATATATTTTATAATGGACTCCAAATTATGTACAATCTGTCTATTATAACAGACAATAAATACATTTTTTGTGATACTTAACATTTTGTTAATACTGTTTCAGTAAAACCGAAATAGACTTGGGCGTATGCCAAGTCAATACAAATGTTTGAGGCATTCAGACGAGTATATTTCTCGTTCTGTTTGATAAAGTGTTTTTTTCTTTCTTGGAGGTCGAATTTTATTTTGATAAATTGTAGAAGCGAAATGGTGGGTGTTTGCCGAGGGAGAGAGGGAGGGAAGGGGCAGTCATATTTGGCGACCTCGACCAAGTGGGATGAGCCTCGCAGCTGGCGGTTTCATTAACTCCACTAATTGTGTGTGAAGCGGCGCGGCGTTGCCAGAGCTCCGTTGCCACGTCTCCGGCGCACCCGCGTCCATGACGTCATGTGACGTCACGGGGGAAGCAGCTATCCTTACTATGCATCCCTTCATCTGTGGTTATGTGCACGCTCCTGTTTTACTACAAGGAATTTTACTGTCGCTCTTTACAGTATAATTCCTGAAGCTAAATAACATTTTATTAAAATATATATGTACTCCCCTTAAATAAATGCATACAAATAATAAAATTTTTATTTTATATATAGAACAGGCGACGAAGGAAGTTAAAACGGAATATGGAAAAGGAATCATACTGCAAGGAGAAGAAATAAATGTCCTACGCTTTGCCGATGATAGTGTTATATTACGGGAGTCAGAAGAAGACTTAGAAACCATAATAAATTGAATGAACATGGTCCTGGAGAAAGAGTTCAATATGAGGATTAATAGAGGGAAAACCAAGGTAATGGAGTGTAGTATGGGAAACAGAGGAATAACGAAGGATGATAGATATGGTAAGGGATATTTTGAAGGAAGTTACAGAATTCTGCTTCTGCGAAACGTAATAACTAGATATGGTAGAAGTATAGTAGACATAAAGAGTAGGATTAACACAGGAAAGGAAGGCTTTCGCGAAAAAGAGGGATTTACTTACGTGTAATATAAGTGTGAATATATTGCTGAAAATATTCGTATGAAGCGTGGCGTTTTATGGGTGCGAAACGTGGACGATAAGAGTTGCGGAAAGGATAGGAATAGAAACCTTTGAAATGTGGTGCTATAGAATCATTAACGAAGAAGTTGTAAACAGAATAGTGGAAGAACGAAAAATATGGAGGACGGTGACTAAGAGAAGGGATAGATTAACAGGCCACGTTTTAAGACACGAGGGTCTTGTAAAATTAGCATTAGAGGGAAGTGTGTGCAGTAAGAACAGAAGAGGAAGGCAAGGATGAAATAAGCTAAGCATATTAGGGAGGATGTGGAATGTGCTAGTTATGCGCAATTGAAAAGGCTTGCGCAAGATAAGTTAGCATGGGCGGTTGCATCAGACGAATCTTAGGACTGAATACCACATCAAAAATAAAAAAGAACCCAATCTTTTTTCTCCATTAATGATCTTCGAAACAGTATAATAATAAAACAACATGATGATAAATGATACAACATGATTTAACATGAAAATAATTGGAGAGATGGAAATCTTGAACGTCTTCCTCCTCAGTTCACTGCACATGAACAATCATTATTGAATATATACGCAAATTCCTTGTGAAGCGAAATTTCGAATGAACACGACTACATAGGGATTAAACATTAGCCGATGACGTCTGAAATCTCTCTCCAAATATGTATAAACCTCAAAATTGTGGACGAAGTGTTGAATAATATGAAAACGTCTGATTCATTGGCCGCCTACTCATTATTTATCATTATTATTTTGAAGTATCATGGAAACAACACAAGGAAATCAAATAATTTCAAGTATCGTTGTTTTAGTTTATTTGTATGGCAAGCCTGATGAGCTCCTCGGATCGAATTGTGGAAGAAAAGTATATTTACAGTTATAATTCACAGTAATCCAGAAATTCTTTGAATCTTAAAATAATAATTGAAGGGTCGAAAACTTCTAAAGTAATTTATGTTTATAATTAATTCTTCACTGACACTTAGCGCGTTATGTAATACTTATATATTAAATATTGAGCTTAATCCCACTTAATGTTTGTAAATGAAATGTAATGACTGGCCAAAAGCCCGAAATATAAATTTAACTCAAAATAAAATACAAACGTTTCGTCTATGAATGATTCTTGTTTCAGCCCTCGATGTTGAGGCACCAGAACTGTATTTTCTCTTAAATTATTAATTATAGAAATAGAGAGGCGACGAAACGTCTGTATTTTAGTTTGAATTAAATTTCTGTTTCTGACTTTTGCCAAGTTATTGTATTTAATTTATAATAATTATGTGTACAATTGAAACTCGTATTTCATATATAGATAAGAATTGGTATAACTTTTTTATAGTTTTCCGTCAATTTAGGACTAGGAAACTAATTGCGTTCTTCCTTTGAATGTAAATAATTAACCGGTTCCTATATACATTTGACGTAAAACAGAATCAGTTCTGAGCCTGGAAAATATAACTTTTGAAATAGATTTATATTCTAGAAATTCAGTAAGGTGTAATGAGGTTAAAGTGTCTGGAACATTGTAATTGAATTTTTACACACCCTTGAACAAACAATTGGCTTTAACAAGGCGTTGAAGAATTTCAGTTGTATTCCATAGATTTAATTTGGTCCTCCGTTTCATTCTTTATTGACATAGCACCTGAGGATTGGCTCATAGGTGCGTCGAAAAGTTGTAATTTAATGGGACTGAATTTCTTATGTAAAATAAAATTATTTCGACTTTGTCTGATTTTTTGGTCTTATAGGACTTAAAAATTATTTTTGAAGTTTTTATCAGTTCTTAAAAATGACAATGAGATATATAGATGTGCGTGCATTATCCTCATTTAAACCAACCTGTTGTAATATTTAGGAAGTAATAAAATCGTAATATTTTTTAATAAAAGCTCTTTTAAGGTCCAAAAGGCATCCATCTATATCACTCCAATTTATCGTTTTACAATGTCTGATTTATTTATCAAAATTACTTTCCGACCCACAAGACAAGAATGAGCTCAACATCGTATTAGGATGTAAATGGACAGGTCGTTAGATAGAAGTATATAAAAGAATGAATTCTTAAGGTTATATTTGAATAGTGGACGCTGGAGAGTATGTGAAAATGGAAGAGTGTTTTCATGAGGGCGTAGGAACAAATTGCGTGGGCGAGGATTTCACTCGCAACTTCTAGCCTGAGTTGTTTACTCGGTTCGCCAAGTCCAACTCCCGTTACATTTACATTTCGGAAAATGGAAATAAAATCATATTATAGTACTAATATATCTCTTCTTTTTACCACTGCGTTGTGTCGACGTCAAAGTTTCTTTCAACGACGTTTCGATGGTACTGCACGATAATAATAAATAATACGACTTTAGTTTTAATACTATAATAATGTATTATGTATAAATACTTATAAATTATTAAAGGGGTTATTTTAATTTTAAATTAAATAAACTTTTGGCTAAATTTTACGAGCGGCGAAAGTTGAGGGTTCGTTACACTTCAGGTCTCACAGCATCAAAACATCTATTGAAGAGAAGGCTTTTGTGGGATTAAAAAGCCGCTGGCCAGTAAAAGGCATGTGTGTCGTATGTCACGTTTCAGACGTTCCCACAGAAAGTTCAGTAACCACTAGTGCGTCACACTACGACTTTTTGGTGGAAATCGAAAGTTTTAAGAATGGCCTAAATTAGAATTGGGAAGGGGAAATCACAGTTTTCGTGGTTGGTAGAATATTGAGGATGGAGTTAGTAGGGAGGTGTAGGGCGTTCGTTGAATGGGATTTGGAGAGTGGTGGATGATCGGACGGAAAAACCAAGGGGTCAGACTGGCAACTGTCAGCAGTAGCAGACAATTCCTGAAGCTCCAAAGGTTCTAGCCAAATCTACCTAACAGCTCTGGTGTCGGTAACGGACTAAACCAACCAGAAACAATCAATTTTCTTTCAACTTTTAACTTATAAAGTAAATTCATTCTCCAAAATATATGATTCCTTTTAAAACAGCAGGGAGATAAGTTGTTTATTTAATTTGTTGCTTCTTGTGTTAGATATATATTTTATAATGGACTCCAAATTATGTACAATCTGTCTATTATAACAGACAATAAATACATTTTTTGTGATACTTAACTTAATGCTTACATAAAAGAAAAAAGACTTAATTTTAAATTTCTTATTATTTATACTTCTTGCTACCAATTAAATTAAAATTTATACCATACTTTGTCATACGCTAGGTTTATGTCAGCTGAGCAGTACTTTTTCTCCTCGAGATCGTCATTGATATAATTTACTATTAGGTGAATTTTTCCAGTGTTTCCATGCTTTTTCCTAAATCCGAATTGATGAGGTAAAAGCTGTTGTTGTTCAATCATTGGCGTTATTATATTAAAGATTATTTTTCTAGAAACTAAGATAGAGATGGCATAATGCTGATGGGTCTGTATGATTTCTGCACATTGGTAAGGGAAGTATTCATGTCTTAACACTGGATTCAAGATGTATGTCAGTAATTTGTGGCGTTTTTTCTCTTATCTCCTGTAATAAGATCAAATCCAGGGGCATTTTTCTTTGTGATGTTTTGCTGTAGTATAAATGTTAGTTTTTTTTAAAGGGACGGTTCGTTGTTTCTTTATTTCCTTTTCGGTATCTGGGAGTTGAGTCGGATTGAGTTGATTAGACAGGAATTATATTGATTTCTGATTGGTGGAATTTGTAGGGGAAGCTTTCCAGAGTGAATAGTCAGTGGCTTCAATTGGGGTTAATACTTCAAGATATTTTTATGTTTGGAGCCATTCGAAGCATAAATACTTCCATTTTTATTGCGTAGAATTTTTTATTTATAGACACCAAACCATATTGCCGCCTTTCAGTTACCACGGAGGTTACAAAGAAATGCGATGTCTAGTATTTGCCGTGCCAAGGAAAAAATTTCTGAACGTGTCATTCTCCGTTGACTTAATTTGAATTTTACCTCGTTAGTATTTACATAAATTAGGGAATATACGGAGCTGCGCCGCATAATCCCGCTTTCTTTACTAGGCTTTTAATATGCAATGTTTTAATTGCAATTCAATCGAATGTTATGGAAGTGAAAGTGTTTCATTTTAAATTAACTTGGTTTTTATTCACACAAAGATCTATGAACTATATGAATTTCCTTATGTTGCACTCAAAACCTTTTTTAACAAATTGTTACATTACGTAGGAATATTTTTTTTCAATTCGAATGAAGAATTTTTCATATCTCTCGAATTAATATACTCGATACTGTTCATTACTTCGAATTTGTCCTCTAAACCGGCTGTTATTTGTAAGTGTAAAGATTACTTAATCGATATTATTATGTATGTGAGGCTTCTGTATTTATTCCCAAACAGATAATAGATTAAATGTGATGATGTACCAACAAAAAACGCAAATTGAAAATCGTACTTAATTGCAATTTGGTGTGTAGTTTTCTTGGGGCTATCATGTGCTGTCACCAAGCGGCCGCAGCTTTTACTAAAATACTCGGTCGCTAGGCTGTGTCTGGAAATATTTTACCATGCATCAAATTATCCTTGGGAGCTTATTCTAGTAGCTATTTAGTAAAACAAATGCCTGATTGCGACATTGCATAAACTACAACATATCAAAGACTTATGGAAATTGTTAGTTCGTATAATTTCAGAAGAATCCAAGCTAAACCTGGTGAACTGCTTCATGAATGAAGTTTTATTTCGAAATGTCACAGCTCACGTTATGACTCATTACACTCGCTGCTGCAAAGCAATGACTTTTTTTCTGAGTCAGTGTTGTTAAATGTTTACTACTGCCTTCTCTGCTCGATTCACATTCAGAAAAAGTGATGTCACCTTACAAACGATGAATTGTTGCAGTGGTTACCACGTATCTTGTAACAGTTTGTTTCCGATAAAAAGAGGTCACTTTACGTTTCTCAAAAAGTGAGAGATAGTGAAAAGTTATGAAAGAAAATTATCAATACCAATGCCATTATATAAAACTACTTTATTGAATAGAAAATACTTTTCACATATAATTTTAATATATTAACGTTGTTTGTCTGGTAATATTATTTAAGAGGGTCTATGAATATTTAATTATCAATTATAGAATAGAAATGAATTTTGTGTTCTAAATACCATTTAATTTTTTTTTTAGTTAACAGGCTAAATGAAGGTGATCCTGAAATAGGAAGTTCACATAAAAGAGATGCAGGGAAATTAGTAGAACACCTTCATCTGGTAGGTCGGGCTATTGGGTACTATTTTCACGCCCTTCAGAATGACGGCAGATGAGCTAATCAAATATGCATATGACCAAAAACCAAACTGTTGGCCGCCGGAAGGGGATAAGGGAGTCTCCGCCAGAGTTTTCCACGATATTCAGCCCAGACTGTGATGAACAGAGGTCATCCGCCGATGCAGCCATCATCATCATCGTCGCAGACCGGGATGCAGATACAGATACTTCGCGGGTATCGTTGTTTTGAACTGGTAAGGATTCACATTTGCCAGGCCTATTGCCATTAGAAATATAAATTGATTCTTAATTCATCCCACTGAGAACCCTTTTTATTATTTTATTTATGCTCTTTCTAAAACATTTTATTCATATTAAAGTCAGCATTTCAAGATAAATTAGTCTTTTTTCTTTTCAATAAAAAATACCCACCTATTAATACGTTTTAAATTAAAAAAATTAATTGTCCCCATCCAATAATTTACATTATATATAAGGAGGATTCGTCGCATCCCCTTGTTATACCCCTTTCTATACTATTAGATGGAAGAAGCCGGATGTAACTAGTCAAGAGAGGGAGCCAAATCAAATCTCGTGAAGGTTAAGGGATGTTTGTAATGTTTGTAAATGTTAGCTATTGTAGTGGGGTAGTTTAATGATTCGTTAAGAAATAAAGTATTCCAATTAAATGTGTTAGAAATATTGTGAAGGGTTGAGAGCAGTGCGTGTTGGGCGGCGAGTGTGACTACGAATCCGTGGCCCAATGATCTACCAATAAAATTGGCAGGACTACGCGTGTAGTGTTGAGATGCGCATATTACTCTTCCAGTAGTGATATAGAAACGACAGGGAAGTTGGCTGATTCACTTATGCAGTGTGAAGACGCTGACAGAAGCACGAAATGCAGACTGCGAAGTTTGTCAATCCCTGACGCGGCTATTATGTTCGTCCACGATGGAAGACATTGCATTCTCTCACCGGCTAGCCATAATATCCTCAATTCATTTTCATTTTGTTAATATTTTTATGAATTTAAATCATTTGTAAACTTTCTCCTTTAAGATTAAGTATCCCATTAATTACGCCACCTTGTTAAAATTAATGTAAATACATCAGTAGCGTTAGCGTGCCATTTTTCCACAATTCCCCGACCTCGTATCAATAAGAATATTGAAAAGTAGAAAATATTGCGAGTAAAATTTATGCCTTTACAAATTTCATCTTGAAAGTTAAATTATTAGGTTATGTGAGCGGTCTGCATTTACATAATTTCGGAAGGATCATATAATAGATTCTTTTTTTAAAAATTGTACGTCGACTGTTCGTCTATAATCACACGGATAATTAATTCGATTTGGGATATTGCATAAGTCGTTCAGTCAGTGGAACCTGAAGGAATAAATTATTCAATTTCGTGGAAGCTTATCACTTAAAATACCACGTGAAACTCGAGTTTCCTCCTTTTAGCTGCACATTGTTCAATCATGTCGAGCTAAAATGCGATTAGCTGTGAGTTTCCGAAAGAAAATAATTCTTTTTGAAACACAAGATTGAAAGGTTTGAAAGTGAATGAATCGGTCGTCTCCTTTCAATATGATCAGTGAAACGTAGTCATTGAGAGAGATTCTTATGACGAATATGATTGTGTGATAGCAAGATTATTATCTTGAAAAGTAGATTAGTTGAAATATTAGGCGGAGACTATTCTGTTGTACTGTTTGGTGCTTGGGTGGAGATAATGTTCATTTTGAGCTTTTAAAGAAGTCTTGGCATCTGTGAGAGACTGAGAATTGTCGACCTCGGTACCGCCAGGGACTTGAACCGTGGGAAAGTATTAAGTATATATATTCCATAGACCTGTATCCTTCTTAGAAGCGATTACTTTGTGGCCCATGCCCTGTGGTGAGGCCTTGATTGCGAGGCTAGGCGAGGCGAGACGAGGCGAGGCGTGCTACGGCTTTTACTCGGGACGTAGGCTTACAATCACTCAAATTTATGTTCAATCCGTAGTATTCTGGACGAATAAACATTTGCTGTGATCTTTAAACGGAGGGAAGAAAGTTCAAGTGGACTGAGAATTTAAATTCACTTAAGAGTTTTTTTAAAAATCAGATCTTCTTAAGTGGCGATAATACACTTAAAATAGCATATACATATACAGTACCTCTGACTATAGTCAATCAATATCAAAGTTTTAATTGTTCCCGGTGGACGAAACGTAACGGCAAGAACTCAGGCAAGACTGAAAAATTATGCAAGTAATGTTCGAACAAGTGCGAGATAAGAGTTGTCAACTAACATATAAGTGGAGGCAGGATCGAAAAGCCTGGAATTCCTTACATTTCATAAATAGGAACTCAAAAAAAGGGAAGTTCAAAATCAAAAGAGCATATTGTTGTTGTGGTATTCAGATCTAAGACTGGTCTATTGCTACCATACGTCATAACATATTCTGCGCAAGCCTCTTCATTTCCTCATAACTAGCACAAGACACATCTTTTTCGCGTATTCCATCCTTGACCTCCCTCTTCTTTTCTAACCCCACACACTTCCCTCTAATGCTAATTTTACAAGACCCTCATGTCTTAAACCCTGGCATATTAATCTATCATTTCTCTTGATAAACGTCCTCCATATTGTTCCCTCTTCCTCTATTCTGTTAAGAACTTCGTCTTACTGAATCTATCCACCCTTATAATGCCACACTCCACAAGAATACTTTCAGCAACGATTTCTTAATATTTGCACATATATTACCTCTTTTTGCCTGTGCTATCCTACTCTTTATGTCTACTATACTTCTTACATCCCTAGTTATTCCTTTCCAATCTAATACTCTTTCTTATTTCACTGTTTCCCAATCTACACTCCATTACCTTGGTTTTCCCTCTATTAATCTTCATATTGAACTCTTTCTCCAGGACCACGTTCATGCTATTTATTATGGTTTCCAAGTCTTCTCCTGATTCTCCGAATACTACAATATCATTGGCAAAGCGTAGGGTTTTTAATTATTCTCCTTGCAGTATGATTCACTTTCAATATTCTGTTTGCCTTTCTTCATCGCCTGTTCTACATATAAGTTAAACAGAATGGGTGACAGACTGCATCCTTGTCATACTCCTTTCTTGATTACGGTTGTCTTTTCTTGATCTTTTATTCTAATTACTGCTGCTTCTCTTCTGTAGAGGTTATGCATAAGCCTCCATTCTCTATATTTTATTCCAGTGCTCTTCCTTTAGTTAGACCAATTTTAGAATACGGAGCGGCTTCTTGGGATCCCTATAGAGAAAATCAGATAGAACAATTAGAGAAAGTTGAGAAAAGGGCTGGTAATTTTGTGCGAGTAGGGCCGGGTCATAGGAACGAAAAAGTAGAACATTTAGGTTGGGCGATATTGTCACAAAGGAGGGAGAAAGCAAGGCTGTATTTGCTACTCAATGATTATACGGGGAAAAAAACCATAGATTGGAATTGACTCCAAAATGCAATTGCCCAGTTATATAGGATGATCATCAATTCAAAGTAAAATATAGAAAGCATAAAAACAGGTGTTGGAAAATTCTCGTTCCTAAATAGGATCATCAACGACTGGAATAATTTACCTGTGGGAATGTTTGGAGGAAATCCTCTTCACGAAAATAAATTCAGGACAAATCTAAAAAAAAACATGTGAAGTGCTTATTTTGAATAATATAAATGCATATTTGAATTTAAATGTTAAAGTCAAAGTGAAGTGAAATGTTAAGTTAATATAATTATAAAATAGTGGCAGGCCAAAGCATCACAAATGTCCACCCAAAACAGCTAAACAACAGACAGTAAAATCAAGCAGTTGGCTCACGCCTATCTATTTTGCAGATGTCCTCGGCCAAAGTATGACCTATATTATACAGCACATCTTATTCAACAGAGGGAAGGGAAACTATCCTGACATTCTATAGAGGAGAATTGTGTGAACCAACAGAAGCTGTAAAGAGGAATATACTTTTTTTTCTGTAAAAAACACAGTTGTTGGGAGAAATATAATGTAAAAATAAATTGTATATATTTATAATCATGTAACTTTATTAGTGCTAATGACCCCAGACTTAATCTGACTATAAACAAAAGGAAAAACATCCATTCTTGTCATGCGTGCCTCTATTTTTAACTAACGCAGTTTTATTTTCAATCTTCACATTCCATTAGCGACACTCATTTTCCACTTATTTGCAGTGAGATAAATATTCATTGTTTAATTTCACAGTTTGGAGCCGGGTGAGAACGGGCGAACAGTTTGAAAATAGCCGAGTTATGGCGATGCCCCTTAAGGTAGCAATGAATAATTTTACGCGTTATACCCAGACAAGGAAATTAATGTTCACAATCACGACGCCATCTCAACTAAATCAACTTTTACAATTTAATTTATCACTACGTTTCGTCCGCAATTTGGGGCTTCAACAGGTGAACGATAAAAGTCTTCAAAAGTTGATAAAAAATGGGCTTAATCTTAACAGACAACATATCAGTAATTATATGACATTCACGTTTCTTCTACCAATTGGTAGACCTTATCAAGTAAATACGTTTCCACTACCAATTGGTATAAGAAACGTTGTCAATGTTAGATAAGTACTGTTAAGATTAAGGCCATTGTATATCATTCTTAAATATTATAAAACTGGCGTAACTTACGTTGTCAGCCTTCAAAGATGTTGAATATTCAGATAAATTTCATTTTGAAAGATTAGTAATATATAAAAGAATTTGGAATAAATACTAGTATTGTTCTGACTAATATGAAAATAAACGAGTAAGAAGCCACGCCCAGAAAATATTTAATAGGAAAAAAACCCACTATGTTGCATTGTTAATATTGGGACCTCAAGTGGAATGTTGATTTAATATAAATCTAAAATACAAGAAAACCAGGCTTTAAAAATATGACAATTCTTATTTGGAATATTAATTACAAATTCAAGAGATAGAAGCAGTTTAAATTGCTGCGGAACGACTTTTATAAACGTCCAGCTGTTAATCGTATTTTGGCGTTCAAATATAAACAATGGGAAAAAATCACACAATTAAATGATAAATTTTAAACAATTTTGGTTACGTTTCATAGTAATAAATTTAGGTTCAAATGTCTTTAAAACGATGTCTTGATTTTGTTTTTATTAAAAATAAATGTTTAACTATGGCTGTTTATTAATTTATTTAATTAGTACAAGGCATGAAAAAATATAGTTGGTTAATAACTTTCCTTAGCAGTCATTATTTATTATATTTTAGTCAATATATCAATTTTTAATGCAGTGTAGCATTTTGGTGTTGCAGTGAGGTATTAATATTAGTTAATATATCGATTAACTTCTGTTTCTCACAATAATTAAATCGAATTAAGTAACGACCAATTACAGAAATTAATTGTTTTTATTTAGTTCATCTGACGTTTTGTACTTTGTAAAATACTACTACAAGAAAAGAGATAATTTCTTCAAGAAATTTATTATATTTTGTTAAAAGACTGATTGTTATTTACTATAATAATAATTTCTCCTAATATTTTTAACATCAAATCACTGAAAACCCCATTTTTTTGTATATTGTCATAATTTTAAACAAATTCCTATACATATAAAATTTTGTAATGTTTAAAAAAATTGTATTTGATTTCGTAGATGACTATGGCAATAAATTTGAACTCATAATTAAATTATAGTTTTGGTTAGTGTGACTGATTAACACAGGGAAAAATTATTATAAAAATAAAATTGTGCGTTAAAAATTAATTATTAAATATCCAGTTACCTAATGAAATTAGAAAATAAATAATGATTAAACCTATTTTGAAGTTCTTAGCTATATATTTTGATGAACAAATAAGGGTCAATATGTATAAAAATTTGAACTGGTCTGCTTTAATATAATCCAGGAATTCTGATCAATAATACAATTTAGACCGTTAGACTGAACAGTGCGTAATAGTGCGAAAATTTTATAATTTATTTTCAATGTATTATTTTTAATACATATTTAGCAGTATTTCCCAAACATGGTGAGGGAACATCAGGTGAAATAAATGAAAACTTCATGGATTGAATTGGCCGTTAATTTATTTGATTTAATATTTGTTTACATTAAATTTGTTTGAAGGCACTTAATTAGGGCTGGTGACAGTAAATGTTTCATCTGTTTCTTTATCTTCAATCTTACTTGAGGTGCACTTTTTTGTGAGAAGTGAATTAAGAAAGGGCATTATAACCAAAGGAAGTGACTTCAAATGAAGCTCAGCATAGATATAGTCAATTTTTAGTAGAAAGATAGGAATGGAAAACTGTCTATGTTTATACTAAAAATTGACTATATGCTTTTTCTGAGCTTCATTCCTTAGAATTCAATGCACCTGTGACCAATTTTCTCAATGTCCATTCTTCACGTATTTCCTAGAATTAGGGTGTGAAGATTGTGATTATTGAATTGGTAGGTGAGACCTGCTTAGGTTTACGGGAATGGAGAGATGTTGAATCGGTCCTTGGATTATCTCAGTTGGTAGAGCCCCGGGTTCGAGTCCCTGGTCCGGTCGACATTTTTCCATTCCTATCATTCTACTAGGAATAATAACCTTCCTTCCCTGCAGAATGTTAAGTAAATTATATTTCGCAGACATCTACGGTCTGACGTCATGAATGGCAACGTCATGACAACGTCATTCTAAGCATTACGTAGTGTTGCGTAACTGTATTTAAAATTCTTCTCCAAACAGCGAAAATTCTTTTGAACGATTTACGTAAAAATGTTTGTATGTGTTTAAAAGAAAAGGAGGAATGCTGTTGTTTTGGCTAATATTTAGATAGGAGAGAGGGAGAGAGGAAGTGAAAGATTTTGTGGAAACTGTTGGAGCAAATAATTATTTCGTGACACTTATGTGGCTGAAAGTTATAGAACCAGTGTTATAAGTTAATTTTTTCAGTAACAACTAATGTAAACAAATGTTAGTTGAGTTGTGGTGTTGAAGTGAGCAGCCATTTTGCGGATATGAAAGTGGCTGCCTTATAGGGCCGTGCGCAGCCGAGGCCGCCATTGACGTCACAGCGAGCGACGTCACAGGGATGACGTAAGTGCGTGGCCGTGACGCACAGCCGCTCCTCCGCTCTGGGAAATGACGCCATTGCGGTGAGCTCACGCGTGCGTGACGTCGCCTTCGACGAAGCCCTGGCGTCATCCTTATTACGGAGTCCCTGTGACGTTCTCTCGGGAGTCTGTGATCCTCTGTACAGAGGCTGTTTACTTCCTCTTTAAATAATGCCATTTGTCCACGAAGAGTTTTATATTCAACACGATACCAACGGACAAATGGTTTGAAGGGAGTTGTAATGCTCTATCTTGCCAAAGTTAAAATATGTTTTTCCTCGGAAACCGTTCTAGATTTCCTCTGTTTATTTTTAACCTGATGCTATGTGTATGGAAGCAGGATAAATTATTTAAATTATTAGTTCTGGATAAAATACTTCTAAAATTTTCTGTTTTGATACACGAATAATTTGAATTATAATTAAAATCAATATAATAATAGTAAGAAGATATGTAGATTAAAAAAAAAGCGTTCGATAATGTGAACTGGAACGCACTGGAATAAAATATCGAGAAAGAAGACAGGCAGAAGTAATTAGAATAGAAGATCAAGAAAATAAAGCCGTAATCAGAAAAGGAGTGAGACAAGGATGCAGTCTGTAGCCCATGCTGTTTATCTTATAAATAGATAAAGCGATGAAGAAGGTTTAAAAAACGGAAAATGAATCATATTGCAAGGATTA
This sequence comes from Eucriotettix oculatus, assembly GCA_034510155.1. Lineage (NCBI taxonomy): Eukaryota > Metazoa > Arthropoda > Insecta > Orthoptera > Tetrigidae > Eucriotettix > Eucriotettix oculatus. Next base: position 248,932 of record JAEMUL010000010.1, read on the forward strand.
GGATTAGGATTAAGAACCTTACTCTTTGCCGACGATATTGTAGTATTAGGGGAGTCCGAAGAAGACTTGGAAAATGGCGTGAACGTGGACCTGGAAAAAGATATCACGGTTATTAGAGGGAAAACCAAGGTAATGGAGTGTGGTTTGGGAAACAGTGGAATAGCAAAGGTTGGGAAGGGAAATTTTGATGGAAGTTAAGGAATCCTGCTTCTTGGGAAGCGTAATAACTAGGGATGGTAGAAGTATAGTAGACACAAAGAGTAGAATAGCACAGGCAAGGGAATCTTACGCGAAAAAGAGGCATTTACTTACTTTAATATAAGTGTGAATATTAAGAAATCGTTGCTAAAAATGTTCGTATGGAGCGTGGCGTTGTATGGGTGCGAAACATGGACGATAGGAGTTGGGGGAAGGAAAAGAATAGAAGCCTTTGAAATGTGGTGCTATAGGCGAATTCTGAAAATCAAGAGAAGGGATGGATTAATAGGCCACATTTTAGGGCAAAATTAGGATTCAATTTATTGCCCAGTTTTCTATCGCACACAATTGTCTACTTGACTTTGTATTCTCTGTTGGGCGTTATTTGAATGAAGTCATCGGATTACGAGAGCAGGAACATCTACATTAAAAGTTGTAAAAATGAGCTGTTTTTCTGTAATTCAAAAATATGTTTTAATGGTTGATAATTCTAATTTACGTGTTATTAGTTAGAATTTTTAATATTGTAACTTCAGGATAATTAACTACTTTGTAAAATTCACTGTAATTAAATCAAAGAAGACGAATTAATTAGTCAATCTAAGGAGACAATTGCTTAAAATATTGCCCTTAGTGGCCTCCTGCACATTTTCTGGTAAAATAACATCCACGACTGTCTGAAAGATTGATTGAAAACGATAACACAAAAAGTCTAATTTAGAGAAATTGTTGAATTGCTGAAGGAAGCCGAGTCCATTTGTTCGAGGAAGCAATCCATGCAGCCACAGACCGCCAATTTGTATGCAGAGTCCGACAGCGAAGGAATTCCTTATCGGCTCAAGTGATACATTACCATAATTTCCTGGTCTGTACTCAGTATCCTGTTGTCCATGTTTGAATTCCAACAGATCTTCCTCACCAGACCACGAGAAGATTCCTTGTCCAATGAAGTCTACGACTACGCATTCACTTATATTTAAACAGATTACTTCTAGAATTTCGTATCAGTGGCAGAATGGAGCAATCACGGAAAAAATAAAATAGGTATATAATTTAAAAAAATAGTAAAGCCTGAAGGAATTGCAAACTATTAGCACTATTAGGTGGAAAGGCTAACCAATTGTAGTGATAAGCACTAGTACTTGCGGAATTTGGCGGTACGGAATCAAAGGCAGGCGGCGTGAGGGAAGTCGTATGTTACAGACAGGGGTAATAAGAGACCAACACGACGGCGTGACTGAGGTTCTCTCCGAATTGGTTCGTGAGGAGGATGGCGTTTTCCCCTAATAACGTCGATAGATGGCTCCTCCCAGAGAGGAAAGATAATAATTTTTATGGATCAGTATCGGGCCCCGCAACCGACGGAATATGAAATAAGGACAAATTTTTAAAAACACAAGAAAATTGGAGTTTAGGACATTAAGGACGTCGAGTCTATGATTCGAACATTATGATTAAGATATTAAACAGATTATGATTGGAGATGAAAATTGAATTTTATGAGGGAGCAATAAGAAATTGGAGATTGTCCTGGCCGTGGACATTTAAACGTCGGGAGGAAGGCGTGATCTAGTCCGGAGTCCAGCGACAAGTTCCAGGCAAGTTGAGAAGACAAGCTAATTACCACTGCTTGTAACCTTTGACGATTTCCTGGTACTGCCAATTCCGAGTAGGATTTCTGTTAGTGATTCTGCTTTATGAGAAGACCTATTTATACGACCGTAAGTTGAGCTTAATTTTTACCAATATTTTAATAATAAATATATATCAATAATATATATTATCAATCATTAAAATATGTCGGCTTAACACCCCCCACCCCTTATTCATTTCACTACGAACCATAAACGACTATGCAGGACATCATATTTTTTTATTTGTATGATCTGAGTGCTTTTTAACCAGATACATTTGCTGTCTCAGCAGTTTTGGTAGTCGCAATGTTACATCCTGTATATATTAATTTACTTTTACATTCCGATTATTATTGGAAATTTTGAGTTGTAGTTTGATTTTTATGTAATATATCTCATTGCCATTTCAACGTACAAGTTACACTACGGTTGTAAATATCGCTTCCCAGGCAATAGTAGGTACAATTAGATCTATGTTGTTGATTACATACTACCTGGGTGGCCTGCATTGCCTTTATATTAGCCAGGGACAACGTTTAATTCGACACTAATGTCACCAGCATAGAGCGTGTGTGTTGAGTCTTTGACGCTTAGTACCCAATGGCTGTTTAATCACCTTTGACCAGAATTCAGTACTGAACCAGTTGATTTAAATAAATACCCGGGCAACGTCGGACACCCAGATGGAAACTCTGTGTTGTGTATGATATTTATCATGAATATATGTTGTTGTTGTGGGATTCAGTCCTAAGACTGGTTTTATGCAACCCTCCATGCTAACCATCTTGCGCTAGCCTTTTCATTTCCTTATAACTAGCACAACCAAAATTAGTAGTAATCTACTTAGCTTGTTCCATCCTTGGACCCCTTGTCTGTTCTTACGCCACACACTTCCCTCTAATCTTAATTTTACAAGAACCTCGTGGCCTATTAATCTATCCCTTCTTTTGGTCAACAACCTCCATATTGTTCGCCTTTCCCCTATTCTGTTTAGAACTTCCTCGTTTGTGATTCTATCCACCCATCTGATTTTCAGCACTCGCCTATAACACCACATTTCAAAGGCTTCTATTCGTATCCTCTCCCCAACTTATATCGTCCACGTTTCGCACCCATATAACATACGCTATACCAACATTTTTAGCAACGATTTCCTAATATTACCCGTAAGTAAATTCCTGTTATCGCGAAAGCCTTCCTTGTCTGTTTTATACTTCTACCATCCCTAGTTATTACGCTTCCCAAATAGCAAAATTCCTGAACTTCTGTCAAAATATCCCTTCTCAATCTAACACCCTTCGTTTTCCACTGTTTCCCAAACTACACTCTATTACCTTTGTTTCGCTTTTATTAACCCTCATATTGATCTTTCTCCAGGACTACGTTCATGCCATTCATTATGGTTTCCAAGTCTTCCTCTGACTCCCCTAATCGTTGGAAAAGCGTATGTAGTATGATTCCTTTTCCATATTCCGTTTAAACTTACTTCAGTTTTATCTTTCTTGATCTCCTATACTATCTCCTATACTATACTCCTATACTATAAGTTAAACAGCATGGGAGACAGGCTGCATCCTTGTCTTACTCCTTTCTTGATTACGTCTTTCTTTTCCTGATCTTCTATTCTACTTACTGCTGCCTGGTCTATAGAGGTTATGTATAAGCCTCCTTTCTCGATATTTTATTCCAGTGCTCTTCAAAATCCTTAATAGTGTGTTACAGTTGACATTATCAAACGCTTTTTCTATATCTACAAATGCCATGAACGTAGGCAATGTTTTCTTATCCTGTCTTCTAAGTCAATATTTCTTCTCTTGTCCCTATTTTCTTCCTAAAACCGAACTGATATTCTCCTAACTCGCATTCTATTTGACGTTCCATTCTCCTATATACTATTTTCGTTATTATTTTACATGTATGGGATACTAAACTAATTGTTCTGTGGTCTTCGCATATATCAGCCCCATCCTTCTTCGGTATGGATATAATTATGTTTTTACTAAAATCTTCTGGTATTCTTCCTGTTTCGTATATTTCGCAAAGTATCCGGAACAGCCATGATATTACTTCTACGACCGATGCTCTTATCAACTCTGTTGGAATGTTATCAATTCCTGGCGCTTTACCGTAACTCAGGTCTTTCAGCCATGGCCCTATCAAACTCTGACCTTAAAATTTTGTCCCCAAAATCATCATCCACCTTTTCCCCTACTTCTATTACTGACTGATCTAGATTTCAACCGTCTAGCTATTCCTTCCACCTATCTGATGAATATATATTCGTTTAGAGTTCATTTCTTCCACAAATTACGCCAGTAATAATTATTATTGTTAAATATTGATTGTTTATTATACGACATTACGATTATTGGTATTATTTTTAGTAAAAATATTCGTTGAGTCTTAAATTAAACTGCTGCCACATATCAGGTTATGACCTTAAAATGGACTTGGAGGAAAGGTTGTTACGGAGACTGAGAATGTCTGCTTTTCGTTTATCGCTTGTGATGCATAACCGGAGGTGACTAAACTATGTCGCTTTTCTGGAAGCTGTTGGTCCGTGCAGTCGCACTTTTCAAGGCTGAACTGACCTCGAATATATTCTTCCTACAAATGGGCGGTTCCCAATGAAGGTTTCGTATTATTGGAAAAGCTACTTTAGCCAAACTGCATCATTGCATTTGCTACCTCAGTCTATTCTCGTTAAGAGTAAACTAGAGAATTTTTCCTCAATTAGATTAGTTAGCATCGATATGGAAAAGAGTTACATCAACCTGTGGTGTTCGTTGTTTACACCATCAAAAATATATTGTTGATACAATCAAACAAACAATAATAATAATAATGAATTTAATTTGAATAGAAATATAACTCAAATTAAGTTATAATGGAAAACATATAAATTTACGATATCAATTTAATCATTAGCTCAGTCGGTAAAAGCAAAAATAATACTCTACGCAGCTTCTAAAATGGGTGCTCCCGGGAACGCGGGTGACGAACGATATAGTTGAAAATAAATTCGCAAATCAGACGAGAATGGTTTGTGTGGAAAAGCCGGTAAAATAGCCGTTACAAGATGACGTCGTTCTTCGATTTTTGTTCGTATGCCGTTTTCCTTTCTGGGTCAACGTCTTCTTCATATTAAGATTCTCTAGCGCCTCTCCTTCAATCAAATTATCTTTTTTAATTTCTGTACTCCCACCAAATGAATATCCTTTCTCGAAAACGTGCAGAAACTAAATTATACATGTCGCCTTGTTCTGGCACTGCTTCGTCTCTCCTAAAGCGTCTCATCTCGCCGCAGCCTCTCTGCAACACTCTATCTAATCTCGTCAAGCCATCACAATGTTTGCAGACGGTGACGTTTTCCCGCCTACTCGGCCCCACCAAGTCATTGTCGTCTCCCGTCCTGTATACGTAAATAACAAAACTAAATTATTTTTGCTTTACCCGACTGTAAGGGTCATGAATCGCCACAAACCTCAGAAATGAAGTTCCCTGGAGTGATTTTCTAGATTTCAGATGATCTGCTCCAGGGTCATTCCATGGCAAGTTTTCAGGATCGTAATAGATTTTACATAGGATCACCGCTCGAGCATATCAAATTTCAATGAAATTCTGTGTAAATGTTTAGAAATGTCGCCAATGAACATTGGTAAAAATTTCACATTCTAAAATATAATATTTGTCGCAAGGAACCTTTTACGATATGACTAAAATTTCAGCAACTTTGAGTTGTAAAATCTCTGACACGATTTTATTTAAAAAAAATAAACTTGGCTATCTTGCACAGTGTTATGTACACTTTTAAACCTAAATATAAAAAAATTATTTGATGGGTAATTTTGTTTAGATAAATTGAAGCAAAGTCGGCCAAAAAACTCAAGTGTGAAAAATTTGGCTTTTTACATCTCTGGAAGTAAAGGCACGAAAAATGTGAAACTTTGCACTTGCATAAGGTCTTTGAATGTAAAATTTCATTTATCTGCTACCCTCCAGTCCTTCACAAATTGTATGTGTAAAGTTGACGTTTACCGCAAAAACGCCAAAAATAAGGTTATTGTAGCCTACGTTTATGAAAAACTATCTTATAGAAACTATTTTAAAAGAATTTTATTTGTAAGAGCATGTTTTAAACTTTTCAAAAAAACTGGACGTGATCTTTCTTCATAGGCGTATAAGGGCTTGAAATTGGGGACAAACTTGATAATTTTGCTATTACAATGTTGCATACTTCAGTGTACATTCAGGATTTTATATTTTAATTTTACTAAAATATAAATTTCATGTTTCATCACAGGTATATAGGATCTCGGAAATAAGTCAAATTGTTATATTTCATTGCATGTTATACTTAATTTTTTCCTTCGCGTACTATTTTCCTTAAGTTTAAGTTGTTCTGATTCACGTTTCACCAAATCTATGAATGTTCCTCTTTTTAAAGCATAGTTTCTGTGATACGCAAAGGAAACTTCGTTTTGTCCCATTTTTTTTAATACGTGAAATGGATGCCATTTGTATTATTTATATTTTGTCAAATTGCATTGTTGGAGATAAGTTATCGTCAAATTGGCATGTTTGTTTCTTTTCCAAGAAAATTGGGCTGTGTTATCAGCAGAGTTTGTCAGCCAGTGAAAAAAATACTTCTCACTCGACGATCAGAGGTTGAGCTCATAACAAAATAATTTTTTTGGAACTATATGAAATGAGGAAAAAGTCATCCCATTCAATAAAATAAAGCACACAGCTGAGCATGGACTGTTCAAAGACAATCTACTTATTCATATCTATTGATTTTTTTAAAAATTGAGTAAAACAAATGTGAAACCAGGTCAAAAAATTTGTTCCAAGCGTAAATCTGAATTAATTTCTATGGTCTAAGGCACATCGGAGTCTTCATCATCAGAGAATTATATGGACATTTTCGGACACTGTCAATCGGAGTTTGACTGACTTAGGCAGTTCCCTATTTAAATTTCAAAGATTGAGCAGTAACCATAAAACTGACTACATTTAATAAAAAAATTGAACGAATGCAAAAAAAAGATAGCTAAAAGAAAAAATTAGCCGAGAATATTAGGAAAAGTAGCAAAATCTGAGATGTTTTAAGTCAATTCACACAGAAATGTCGTACTTTTGCCCTCAATTTTAAGGACTTAAATGCACTTTATAAAAGGGGTTAGATCATGATTCTTTTAACAAAAAAATGAAAAGAAATTTTGTAAGATAGTTTTTTATAAAATCAGGCTAAAAATTTTTATTTTAAGAAATTTTGCACAAATCGTCAACTTAAGCCTCAATTTGTAAATTACTGGAGAGCAGCAGGTAAATGAAATACCGTCAAAAATTGTGATGTTAAGTTATTAAGTACGAAGTTCCACAATTTTGAAAACTTTACTTCCAGAAATATAGGTAGCCAAACTTGAAAACTTTTTTCACAACTTCAAACTATGTATGCCAAATTTGCTCATACTTTGTTTTTTTTTGGGGGGGGGGTTGAAAGAGCACAAAACATCTCAAAATTGCTGAAATTTCCGAGTCGTGTGGTAAAATTTTACTGTACGGAGTCATAAAAATGACTAGAATTTCTATAAGTACTGCTATGGAGAACGTAAAACTTCATTGGCGACATTTATAAACATTCACACAAAATTTCTTTGAAATTGGAGATGATCCCAGACCACTTCATGAGGAATGACCCTCCAGTGAAACTGAGAAATAGGCTTTGATCCAAGAACCAAAGGATTGCGGGTCAAAAATTTGACTTACACATACTAAATCTTTTGATTAGTTGGGAACAGTGGTTCCGTACACCCAATTGTCATCCATATCTGAGCATCGTTGAGCCGCAACGAATACCAACTGAGAAATAACTTGACACCTTCTGTTATATCCGTGCCGCATTACCAGGGTAGGAAATATTATACAAACGTGAATTTATGTTGGCAGACAACGAATCGGGTTTTTATAATTTTTCACCAGCGGTATTTGAAGCTGAGGAAGATGGGGTTCATCAGGATGTTGACCGTCGCAGAACACAGTGGAATAATTTGGCGGTGATACGTTGATTGACGAACCTAGAATGAATTACTTTTGTTTAATTGAAGGTACTTAGTGGTCAGTGCAACAAGAAGAGTTGACACTTGGCATCCGCAGTTTGTGTTTCCTGCGACCTTGGAAGTATGAGTCACCTCCGCACCGTGGTACGTACGGAAGTGCGTGTCTCCGTGCGTCACAGGAACCCTTTCCTTCGTTATCGTGCAATCGGAACTGCCGCTTTCTCCACTTCTCGTGAGCGTTTCCTCTTAAACCCAGGAAACCATAAATCGGCGACGTCTATCAATATTTCTCAAGATTCGGCCTACGTGGTTCCTTGGAACCGAACTCCAGTCGTGATGGTTTTACCATTTCTATCGATAGCAATTGCAACCAAAACTTTTCACCTATCAAGATTTTATTTAATTTTATTATCTTTCAAAAAATGGCTAAATGACTATGAGAAACGACCAGTGACTTAATGTTGTGTAACAAGCTGGAGTCTTTGTTATTCCACTGCTTCCTAAACTACCCTCCATTATCTTGGTTTTCCCTCTATTAATCCTCATAATGAACTATTTCTCCAGGACCCCGACCATATAATTTATTACGGTTTCCAAGTATTGTTCTGATTCCCCTAATACCACAATATTATCGGCAAAGCGTAGGGTGTTTTCTTTCTTCTTCTTGAAGTATAATTCCTTTTCCAGATTCCGTTTTAACTTTCTTCATCGCTTGTTCTATATATAAGTTGAACAGCATGGGAGACAGACTGCATCCTTCTTACGGTTCTCTTTTCTTGATCTTCTAATCTAATTCCTGCTTCCTGTCTCCTGTACAGGTTTCGTTTCTCGATATTTTATTCCAACGCTCTTCAAAATCTTTAATAGTGTGTTCCAGTTCACATTATCAAACGCTTTTTATAAATCTACTAATGCCATAAACATAGGTCGATTTTTTCTTATCCTGTCTTCGAAAATTAGTCGCAAAGTCAATATTGGCTTCTCTTGTTCCTACATTCTTCCTAAAACCAAACTGATTTTCTCCTAACTCGCATTCTATTTGACCTTCCATTCTCCTATGTACTATTTTCGTTAATATTTTACATGCATGGGATACTAAACTAATTGTCCTGTGCCGTTCGCATCTACCAGCCCCAGTTTTCTTCGGTATGGACAAATTTCCTTTATTTGAAAATTGTTGTCCATTTTTATTCGTTCTGGATAATGTTTGTTCAGTTTGGAGGTTTCTTTGTAATATTTTCGAGTGAAGTATGTTGTTTCGTTTCCGTGTGATTGGTAAGGCACTGTATTGATGTGTCCTCAAGTTCCTCTGAAGATTATGATTAAATAGCTGCGTGTGTAACGATACATTGATTCATTTTGAAGTTTTGTAATTTTCAGGACGTTGATGCTGTAGGAATTTTAGAGGAACCTTCTTGAATGTCAACCCGAGTGAAATATCGCACATCTTCAAAGCGCGTCGGGTTGGACAGGAGGCGCTAAATCTCTCGCGAGAAAATGGCGGGTCTCTGCTGTCAATGTCGCAACAGCGCCAGCTTCTAAGTGGCAGTAAATATAGTAAACAATGACCGTACACACACACACAGCACGCTCTCTGACTGCCAAACGCGTTTCCTTTGCGGCCTGAGACGTGAAGGCCGTTAAGACTGATGGCGGTTGGCAGGCCTGCTTGCACAAGACCAGTACTCCCCAAGGACGCTTCCTTCGTCCATCTCACTAAAGCTTTGGCCCAAATACAACCAGTCACTAAAGTTTTCGTTGCTGCAACAATAAATAACATATGGAAACCAAAGAGACTGGCAAAATGTCGATTTCGGGAGATTGGTATTACGCTCTGATAACAACTTGACACAGGATTCTATAGCTAAATACATTCAAAATTAACGCAAACAGGGAGTCAAAAGATTCCAAACTGTAATACAATCCTCCAAAATTATTAAAGAAATTAATTATAAGGTCTTCAGAAACGTGACGGATTATTTCTGCTGTTAGTTCGCGTTAACGTCCGTATTACCTAAATAACATGTGAGAATGCTTCCCGACAGTCCGTCGTCTTTCCTCTTCAAAGGAAACTAGAGACATCTGCTTAAAACTGGAAACGGAAGTCCCTAGTCTCGGTTGTTTTCACGTTAGTCATTGTCCTTTACCGTGTGAAACGATATCAATCCCTTGACCCCAAAAAATATTTATACAACACAAATATCAACAACATCCACCCCCACCGCCCCGGTGTTTGTTTTCGGGTTATATAGGCAGGTGTTCAAAATTTGGTAGACACGGTGACTGAAATTTGAAATTCCTGTAAATGAATTGCTACTGAGCTGAAATTTTAATTGTGTGTTACAAACCCACATGTATAGCAATGTACAAAATTTTGTTTTTTGTTCAGATATTTTGAAATTTTTTTTCAAAATTTGGAAATTTATAAATGTTCCTAGCGTTAAGTACTTGAATATATATTGGATTTTTTTCATTTATATGTAGGGCTGACCATTTTTATCAATTGTCAGTATTATTTTTGAAATTGAATTAAACTGTGGGGGAAAAATTATTTTTTTACAAAGAGCTTTATAGGGTTACTTAAAAATTAGCACTTTACAGCACTTTGAAAAATTGTTTCACCTAAACTACTTAAACAATTAAGAAACTAATACTTGTATTTGACGGTATTAGCATGTAGATTATGTACAAAAAGAATGAAGATAATATTAATAGTTGTTACGCATAGAAGGTTTTTGGTACCAGAAATCATGAAGCTAAGAAAAAATCATTTTTCTGAAAAACAGTAATAATTTATTAAATTAGAATAAAAATATTAATTAAAATTGTCCTGCGGCATAAGCTACACCTTCCGTCTTTTGTTTAGCAACTTCTTTTTTTCCAGTTTACTAATTTAAAGGCATATTAATATGGAAAATTAGAAAATCGATTTTTTTTTCTGATTTTGGCCGAATATTTCAGTCGCCGTGTCCCTTTATTTGTATGCGGAGCACACATAATTTTATTCGTAAGAAGACAAGTGTCCATTTACAGTATTAAATGTGTAGCTTTCTCGATATTACAAAAGTAATTGTATAAAGCGGCCAACATGTCAGAAACAATGTAATAAAGTAAATAATATCACAACGTTTCATTCCTCACATTATTTCTACAAGAATAATTTTTTTTGGGGGGTAACAGGCTACATGAGGGTGATCCTGAAACAGGCAACTCCCCTTTAATAGCATAGGAAGGGAATTGAAAAAGGGGGGATTCGGAAGGTAGCCAAGGGTTAACTAGGGCCCCCAGGCTATGGTTTAAGGATCCTACCCGGTGTTTCACGCAAAGAGATGCAGGGAAAACCCTAGAAAACCTGCATCAGGTAGGTCGGGCGTTGGGTACTATTCTCACGCCCTTCCGAATGACGGGAGACGAGTTTTCTGTGGGGACGCAGCATTCCCTTCTCCGTGTCTCCACCAATTTCAGGAGGCAATTGGCCGACTGATCCAATGGGATCAGCGGACAACTCTTGCCATATGCCAAGGTCTTTGACCCCAGTACATATACCTCCTAAAATAGGTGAACGTGTCTCGGCATATGAGAACATTGATAAAAAATACCCAGAGAGAGTGCGAGGCATCCCCGACATGATCAGGTAAGCCCCGCAGTCACTCTGGGCTGAAGCGTCTACGAGAAACTCCCGCAGCGCATTGTCTCATGGGCTACAAGAATAAATATAAATTATGTCCTTTAATCGAAAAAAAAATTAAATTTTGCAGAGAAATTTCTAAAAGCGTGTACTTTTTAATCACGGGATGTCTCATAATATAACTATGAGAGCGAATTACAAAATATGTAAGGAAGCTTCCCAAACGGCTCTACGTTAATATAATTGAGTATAATAAAGGAGTCATTTTCTTGTCTACCGTATAGTTCCAATGACGTCTCGTCAAAGCCGTAATAGTTTCATGTGACGGGACGGATTTTTCTACTCATCACCAGACTAAAATCTTTGCTATCTTAATATATGCCAGAATAAGGGATTAATCTTCTCACGGCGTTGCTTATGACCCGTGTAAAATTTTTGAATTCTTCTCACCAGAAGAACGTGTTACCAGAATGTAACTTACCGCAATAACTTGTTACTGAAACTAATACGTTATTTCACTAACACCCAAGCTTGTGCTCGTTAACATGTTACTCAGTAACGTCTTCTAAAACGTTATGGTAGAAGCTGTTATTGACTTCGCCATTGGTCGTCGTGGAAGCTATTGATACATTTTTGTCTGCAATTATGGTCAGTGTTCTTACAATTCAACATTAGATTTTAAAGATGTAATAATATTAATAGTTATATAATATATCTGGGTGCACTTTTTTCTAAATAAAGTATTAATGACAAAAGTAATTTAAATGATCGAATTTAAGATAACCTAAATACGAATTCTATGAATTTATTATAATAACAACATGTTTGATCTTAAAGAAATAAAATATGACAATATCAATAAAAGTTTAAATCAATTCTTCAAATATTTTGTCATAAATATTAATGAATGAGGATTATTTCGTAAAGTCCGGTGACTCTTGAATTGACATTGTGCATCACGGTTGCTCCGGCGCGTGAAGGAATGTTCCCAGCTCCAAAGTGTGAGACGGCGACTTCAGCACAACCTCTTAAGTGGCGAAACTTCAAGGGGAAAGGCAGCCACCTTTGAATGACTGCCTCTTCCATAGGTAACCAGCTAGCAGCTGGTGAAGGTGGGGGAAAACCACCCATTGGTTCTTCACCAACCGCTAGTTCGGCTAGTTAGTCCAGGACAACCATTCCCTCAACGGCTCCTAACAATTACATTCTTGCTAGTCTTTCCTCTCTATTCGTTATACTATTGCCTTAGGCACAATAAACTAGTCTTCTTTACTTTGTGCATTTCTTCGATACATTCACGAATACACCAATTATTGACTGTCATCAAGGAGACATCGATCCTACGCTACCGACTTTCCTAATTCATCTATTCTCATCTCAAATACGGTATCGATCGCTAGGGGAAGCCATCGCACAGGGGTCATTCCATGCCAAGTGCCCAGCTTGACCGTAATGAATTTTGATGAAATTTTGTGTAACCATTCATACATGTCCCCATTGACCATTGATAAACTTTCACAATATAAAATTTAATATTTGTGGACATATTGTAGTATTGTATAAATTCTTCTCGAGTTTCCAACCGGGTCAAAGATTTTAACAGTGACGTTTCGATGGCTTGCTCTGCCATCATCTTCCGGCATATGGAATATACGCTCTTTTTCCGGTCGACTCCTCTTTTTTCTTCTTCCTGGTTCCGTGTATTGCCCGTGAAATTTCACCAACGGGAAATGCACAACCATAGTTAGTCGCATACTGGCCAAGCATGATATAAAAACGGTTTTTCTAACACAACGTAAAATCAAAGACATGCTCAGGAATGTAAAAGACGATGTAGGCCTAAAGACCCCTGGTATTTATGAAATACCTTGCGACTGTGGCAGTAAATACATAGGGCAAACAATCAGAACCGTAGATGAAAGAATAAAAGAGCATAATAGACATCTACGATTAAAACAACCCAATAAGTCAGCTATTGCCGAACATGCCTTGTTCACGGGCCATAAAATAGCTTTCGATAAGACGCGTATTCTGGACCGAGCTAATTGCTATTGGGATAGCGTTATTTTGGAGGCAATAAACATCAGGTCCAGTGAGAATTTACTGAATAGAGATTCTGGATTTCAATTGAGCCTGGCTTGGAACCCATTGTTTCACCGGAGGAACGCGGAGCTGAGTCACGGGACCCCAGATGCAGCGGAGACGGGCCACGTGACCGCAGCCACGGGGGACTAGAGCATGACTAAGCAAGTGGACCAATGGGAGACGCCCTCGCTCCCGCGTCCACATCTAGCCAATCACAGGCGGTTTGTGCTTGCACAGACTTGCCTCAGACTATATAAATGCCTACACTCACCGAATTTGACACTTCAGTCTGAAGATGATGGCAGAGCAAGCCATCGAAACGTCACTGTTAAAATCTTTGACCCGGTTGGAAACTCGAGAAGAATTTATACATGCCATTCACCGGGAAAGACCTCGTACTTTAATATTGTAGTAATGTTTTACGCAATGACTGAAATTTCATCAACTTTGAGATATAAGATCTCTGGCAGTATATTATTATAAAAAACGAAACTTGACTATCTTGTACAACGTTACATGAACTTCCAAACGTAAATATCAAAAATACTTTGATGAGTAATTTTTCTTATATAAATTGAAGTAAACTCGGCCATAAAATTGCAGTGTGAAAAATATTTCAAATATTGGCTTTTTATATCTCTGAAAGTAAAGGTACGAAACATGTGAAACTTTGCACTCAATAAACTAGAATCACAAGGTCTTTTAATGAAAAATTACACTTATCTGTTGCTAACCAATACTTTACAAATTTAAGAAAAACGCCAAAAATAAGGTATGTATAGCCTACTTTTATGAAAAACTATCTATTATAAATTATTTTTAATGAATTTTGTTTGTAAGAGCAGGTTTTAAACTTCTTAAAAAAGTAGACGAGATCTTTCATCGTAGGCATATAAGGGCTTCAAATTGGGAACAAAGTTGATAAATTCACATTACATTGTTGTATAATTTAATGTGCATTCAGATAGTTTTTTTAAATTTTTGTTTTAAATTACTAAAAACGAAGGATTCATGTTTCATCGCAGGTATATAGGATCTTGGAAATGTGACAAATTAGTAATATTTAGTTGCATGCTATACTTAATTTTGGCTTCACGTACTATTTTAGTTTTATTTCTGTTGGTGGTTATGTTGTCCTGATTCACTTTTCACTATGAATGTGCCTCTACACTAATGGCATAACGAGGCAATATCTTTTTAAAGCATAGTATTCTGCAATATGAAATATAACTTTTTTTTTCAATTTTTCCGTGATTTTAATACGTGAAATGGATGCCATTAACTCAATTGAAATAATTTATACTTTGCCAAATGTCCGTTTCTATTCCAAGAAAATTGGGTTGCGTTATGTGCACAGTTTGTGATTCAGACAAAAAATACTTCTCATTCGACGATCAGAGCTTGAGCTCACAGACAATGACTTTCATAACAAAATAATTTTTTTTGGAACTATATGCATTGAGACCAAAACCATGCTATTTAATAAAAAGAAGCACACAGTTAAGCATGGGATGTTGAAAGTCAATCTAGACATCCATGTCTGTTAATTTAAAAAAAATCGAGAAAAACAAATGTGAAACCAGGTCAAAAAAATTGTTGCAAGTGTAAATCTGAATTCATATCTATGGCCAAAGGCACGCTAGATTCGTCATCATCAGAGAATTATATGGACATTTCATTGGTGACATTTCTAAACATTTACACAAAATTTCATTGAAATTGTAGATGGTCGACCACTTTACATGGAAAGCCCTCCCCTTCAAATTGTGATTGTCATTACCTTCAATTATAAATAAATGACTTTTTATTTACTTATTTTTTATCTTTACTGTTATTTATATTAAAAAATGATTAAAAAGTTGTTTGAATGCTGTATCAACAATAATTTTTATCCTTATCCTCGTTATCGTCAAGGTATAATTTTATATTGTGAGGATTAAACAAAGTTTAGATTATAAAAGTAATTATCTAGAAACGCGGCATTACAACGGACGCAGTTAAGAAAATTATATCAGCAGTTACTGAAATCACTGGATATTGAAATAGCTTCTTACTGAAACACGTTATTTCCTGGTAAACAACTCTTTAGCGCATCTCTACCAGAAGATCAGAGCAGATATTTTGTTACTTTAATGTAATGTAGAAATGGACCAGTACATAGGCAACGTTGTTTACATATTACGTATTGCAGTAATTTAATAACGAAATATAATATGAAACGCATTAACACTGAAATTTAAAAGCACAAAATGATGTATTAATTATGATCCAAATTGGAGAATGACGGATGTCGGGAATTACGTATTACAGAGGAATGCCGAGAATCTAGGAACCGCACATACAACCAGTCATTTGTTTAAAATGATTTACAATTGGCGAGGGTACAGAAGTTCAAGTATAGCATCATTCACTGACATGAGGAGGCGAGCACTGCTGAGTCTAAAATAACAAAAGAACCAGGGCTACTGACAGCCTAAAGATACCATAGCTTGGCGCCATATGTTCCCTCGAGCTGGAACGGAACAGCGACCAACTAAGTATGCGTCAAGCACTTGGGGAAGACAGCAAAGAGATACTAAAGCTAAAGAGATCGCTCTTTGGAAGGCAACTAAACGAAATTGTTGGCAAATTGTTACCTTTAAAATGTTCAGCTCCAGTGAAAAACGGAAACATTTTTATATATTTAAGTCTTTTAGATTTGAGAGAATTTAAGATAATTTTGTATTTGGAAGTTATGATTTCTTCTATATAGTATTTGATTCTTGTGCTGACAGAACTGTGACTCAGATAGTACACATGGAAAACATATGGAACTTCAAGTTTGATTTACAAGAACTAGCATCGACCTACAACAGAACTTCCTGGCTGACCAAGAGGAAGGGTGATGATGTACGCCATATCACGATTATCGCTCTTTGCTATCAGAATGCTCAAATGCGTATCCAACTTTTGTTATTATACCCACTAAAATCCCCGAGAATAGAAATTCATGTCTGTAATATATTAAATGCGTTTCCTATCTGTGGGTGGCACTCGATTTCCTTAGGACAAAAGGATGACCCTTCCAGCTGAATCCAAAAAATGGATCGCCGTGAATAATTAGGGGACTGCTTTTGTTGAGAACGGAAGTTCCGTGGAAAATTTGGAATCTCACTGAAAATCGCAAAATATACGCAGTATATAGGCCAGCAGTTGAAAATTTTCCTATTGGATGAAATTGTTAAAGGTCAAGCCAATAGAAGTCTTTTGAGGATAACAGCTGATTGGTGGTTTGGAATTATTTAGCTTCCCACCGAGCTTTCGTGGGAAGGGATTTTGGAGAATAGGAGCAGAAGGTGTTTGTATACTGGAGACAGAAGATGTTGGGAGACGGAAAACAGTGGATGTAGAGAGGCTGGGGAGAATAAAGGAGCATAAGTTGTCGGGAGGCCGAAGAGAAGATGTTGGGAGATGCGAAAGTTAAATTGTTAGCCGCTGAGAGAGGCCGACTAATGGTGACCTAAAACTAAATTGTAAACCGCCGGAAGGAGGTAAGGGAGTCTCCGCCAGATTTGTCCACGAGATTCAACCCGGACGGTCATGAACAGAGATCATCCGCCGATGCAGCCATCATCATAATCATCGACGCAGACGCAGAAACTTCGCGGGTATCGTTGCATTGAATTAGGAAGAGTTCACATTTGCCAGGCCTATTGTCATTAGAATCTAAATTTCTTCCCAATTCACCCCACAGAGTACCCTGATGTTAATGTCCCAATGCAAATTAATTGTTTTTAATAATTCTTTCTTTGATAATATATAAATAAATACCTATACTCTTGCTGAAATATTTTACTTATATTAAATTCAGAATTTTAAAGTTAAATTAGTCTTTTCCTTCAATAATAAATCCTCATTAATACATTATTATCTTCTTCTTCTTAATAAGGTACTACAACGTTCCTTTATGGAATGATTTGGCCTGTTCCATCACTACTCTTTATTTCTTCCTATCCCGTACAATTTCTATCCAATTTTTGACTTTCATCTGCTTAATGTCTTTGAGTATGTCATCCTTCAACCTGTTTCTGGGTCTTCCATTTTTCCTTGTTGTTAGCGGATTTCAATTGAAGATCCTTTTTACCTGTCTTCATTCATTCGACATAAATGTGCATACCATCCCAGTCTCACTGCTTTAATGTGATTTTTTATATTCTTATATTTAATAATCATATATATTTCTACATTGTTTCTTATTTACATTATTATATTATAATTCATTAAATAAATTCAATTTCCCATCACACCACCAATAAATGCTCATTACATGCTCCGAGTTAAGTGCAAAGTAGCTCACCCAATACTGAAATAGTTATTTTTTTTGAATTTTGAATTTTCATATTAATTATCAAATTCGTTACATAATTAATGAGGGTATTTACTAACGTTTACATTTTAAAATTTGTCACGAGGCCACAGTTTGGCTGTCGCTTAGTCAGCGTGCTGTGAGATCTGTTTTTATACTAAATGAATATTTTTGGTGTAATTTCAGTCCGTTTGTTTTAGCTCTAATTTATGCTTCAATGACTCACGACAACGTGTTAGCGTTTTACAGAATTAGTATGAGTGAAAGCGTTCTCCTCATGTGCTATGAGCTTTCTTGTGACGGAGTAGGGGAGACCTGCAACAAGCTGGATACATCTGGAAATAATTTCTCCTTACTAACAATTCTGCAAGGCATTGAATGGACTTTGGTTTTCTCTATGTACCACTGAATTACCTTCATGAAGAATATATTTATTTTGTTTGACAATTGTACAGAATGGAATGATACCAAATCCTGCCTGCTACAGTTTCACAAGATAACTTATCGATGTCTGTGATGATTTAGCATGAACCTTCTGGAGGTAACAAGGATGGCGACTCAAAACATCATTTTATCTTTACAGGAAAACGGCTAAGATTAATTTTATTTTAAACTGAAAACAAGTTCGTTATCAGGGAATAATTTTAATAACTTGGTTTTTGTCATTACCTGATACAAAGAATATAATCTTATCGATAATAAGTATTTACTAGGCAGATATAAAATTTAATCGAAAAAAGAAGAAAATATCTACGTATTACTTACTGCTAGTGTAAGCTTTTGACACTAATTATTGTTCCAATAACAAATGTTTTAAATGATAACTTGTTTAAAAAAATTACTGTCTATAACGGAGATGAACAAAAATGCGAAACGTGAATACACAAATTCAATTTCTTTTATTTCACGTAATTGCACGTATTCATAACTCACATAAAAAATGTAATTATGAAAAAGAAAATGATTTTAGCAATTTAATTCAAATGTAGTGAAAGTGAAATGTAATAAAAGTAAAATTATCTTCAAGATACCCTAAAACTTAGGCGTAGTGTTTAGGTATTTCTTCCCTTTCCTTTCTGGAATTCATATCATTATCGTTTTTGAAAAACATCTATGGATTCTACTATCCTCCTTTTAATGACATTATTTTATGTTAATTTAAAATTATCATAATCTATATTGGGTTTTAGTTTAAATGGTTTTGTGACAAGGCAGTATTTGTTTTAGTATTACTCTAGCATTATTTTTATGGTTATGTATTCTAGTATTTAGATTAATCTGTTGTGCAATATAATTTTTGTTACATTCATTACAATTAATTTTATATACTATATTATTTTGTCATTTTACAGGCATTTTGTCTTTTAGTTAGGTAAACATTTTTTATATTGTTTTCTGTCTTTGTTTCATTAATTCCATTATTTTTAAAAACTTTTACAATTTCAGGTGTTAAGGTTTCAACGTTATTTTAAGGAGCAATACCTTGTATTATTATCAGAGTTGTTATTTGTTCCTTGTACTACTACTATTTAATTATCATGTGTATTATTTAACTTCCGATTTTGGAATGTCAAAATCCGCTGTTCGAGGCCTATCAACAAAGACAAATAAATAAGCAAACAGTAAACAAATTTCCACATATACGAGCCACTGCCCAGTTTGATAAGTTAACTTAAGAGACTCAAATATTGTATTTACTTGTTGTATTTAGGAATATAAATTAATATTGAGTAAACATTTCACTTTGTCCAATTTAAATTATTAAATTACTTAATAAACAACTCGTCACAAAGTGTAAAAATGTGTTAAGTATTTCTTAAAAAAATATTCCACAAATATGTGACGTTCGGCGAATATTAAGAGACACACAAACATCTGCAACTAGTGGTGTTGCTAAATAATCGTAACAATACTATCTCTACGTACAACATTAACAATTATCTATTTATGTTTTCACATCCCAATAAAATTTACTCTTTTCATACAACTCTATAAAATATTACCAATATTTATTTCATGGGTATTTAAGATTTTTCAAGCAACTACCTTCAATTAGCCATACCTCAACGACATTTAACAGTAATTATAATCCATAAGCACTGTTAGCTTTCATTCTACTCCTTAGAGACTTGCTTAGAACTCTCCAACATGGAAAATTCAACTAATTCTAATACTTTATTTTGCTTAGGCTAATTACTTATGCTCATTTATTCTCTCCAGCCTATCTACATCCACTGTTTTCCGTCTCCCAACATCTTCTGTCTCCAGTATCCAAACACCTTCTGCTCCTATTCTCCAAAATCCCTTCCCACGAAAGCTCGGTGGGAAGCTAAATAATTCCAAACCACCAATCAGCTGTTATCCTCAAAAGACTTCTATTGGCTTGACCTTTAACAATTTCATCCAATAGGAAAATTTTCAACTGCTGGCCTATAAACTGCGTATATTTTGCGTTTCTCGGTGAGATTCCAAATTTTCCACGGAACTTCCGTTCTCAAATAAAGCAGTCCCCTAATTATTCACGGCGATCCATTTTTTGGATTCAGCTGGAAGGGTCATCCTTTTGTCCTAAGGAAATCGAGTGCCACCCACAGATAGGAAACGCATTTAATACATTACAGACATGAATTTCTATTCTCGGGGATTTTAGTGGGTATAATAACAAAAGTTGGATACGCATTTGAACAGTCTGATAGCAAAGAGCGATAATCGTGATATGGCGTACATCATCACCCTTCCTCTTGGTCAGCCAGGATGCTCTGTTGTAGGTCGATGCTAGTTCTTGTAAATCAAACTTGAAGTTCCATATATTCTTCATGTGTACTGAGTCACAGTTCTGTCAGCACAAGAATCAAATTCTATATAGAATAAATCATAACTTCCAAATACAAAATTATCTTAAATTATCTCAAATCTAAAAGACTTAAAAACATAAAAATGTTTTTTTATTTTATTTTAAGGTGATTTAAAACTCAAGCCTCTCTTTCAATCCAAGCAATTTTTCGTGATGAACCATTTAATTCAATTTAAGTAACGTCTTTCAGTTTAAAATGAGTTAAAATTGAGGCGTAAAAATGACAAGAAGTTATAATAATCAATTTAATATTCCTAAAAATTTATGACTTTTAAATTATTCGACTATACTCTTTTGTTTTTGTAGAGTAATATCTTTATTGCAAAACTAATGAGTCTTTCACTACTAATGCTGTTCATATCGTAATTTTGGTTATTTTTATGTCGGCCAAACGAAAAAAAACTTTGATTACAAGATGTACAGAGGATAAATCTAGTTTTAATCTGTCAATTTTTGAACACACTCCTATCACTAAGCATTATATTACAGTTAATGACTGTTCCGATTTTGGTACGGTTCTACTTTAGACAAGGGAACTCTGTTTTTCTGTTTTCATCTTTGATTTTTGATCTTAGGTATTGCGGATTTCGCAGTTAGAAAAGACGGTACGCAGCATCAAAACGTATTAATTTCCTTTCCTCTATGACTCCACAGCCCATAGAGGGCCTGGGCCTACCGAGTCGACTGCGGACTGTCATCTTGCATGACACTTTCCGAATTTGGAGTGACACGTGGTCAGCGTATTGATCCTCCAACAGTCTTAATCCAGGACTTCGCGACCGTGATGATACAAACGTCCTAACCCATGCCAGGATTCGAACCAAATACCAACCAAATGTGAGGCAGAAACGTTAGCCACATTAAAACGTATAGCCTTCTAAATTTTATCGTAATTATTTCTCAATTTAAAGATTGTCTGCATTAAGGTCGAATTTGTTATTATTTATTCTAACATAAGGTGATCTTTGTGTTCAATAATTAATTATTAATAATGAAAAGGATTTGGAAAGCACATTGAAAACGAAACGAGGTAATTAAAAGCGTAAATCCAAACATAATTTTATGACTAAGTTTAAATCAATAAAAAGACGGCCAATAAGGCTGCTATTAATTTTATTACTGTTTAATTAATCTGAATACGACGTTTTGTTCATGTTTTAGACTTCATAAGGCATAAAATTAGCAATTCATGATCTTTCCTTCGTGACTCCCATTGTTGAAATGATTATTAAATGTATGACTGTTTACATGAGAGGAATTTGGTGTCGCGGACAATCTGGATTAATCAAAGAGTAATAAAATTAATTGCTGGCTTATTGGCTGTATTTTTATTGGATTAAAGTGTAAATTGTAGTATAGTAATTAATCGTAGGTCGCGCAAGTAGTGTGGCATGATGACATTAAAGAGAGTAAAATACTAAACCGTATAAAACCTTCCCCGAAAATGAAACAATGTTTTACCAAAGTTTATTTTTTTATTTTTGCTGGTTGTATTATATTGTATACTGTAATGATATGTTAATTTTTTCATATCGTTTTGGATTCAGCTGCCATAAAAAAATTAATATATTATTAGCTTATTTTGTGTCGGGCATAAAATGAGTGGTATCGGAAGATAAGAAACCGGCGAAGGTTGCCGGGAAGCTGGGACTGCATCATTTCCGCGCTATGAGGCGGTTAGATGAGCGCACAGGAAATCGTCATTTAGAAGCATCTGGAACGGAACTGACTCGTAAAATGAGGACCATAAAGTTTATTTAGACACGAGTAAACTGCTTCGAGTAGGAACAATAATTGGACGCGCGGCAAATTAGTAAGCTGTTGACACTTAAATGAGTTTGTCACGAAAATGTCACTCAAAGTTTTGACTACGGACGGTCACATGGTTCCACTTTAGCACATTTCGTTTAAAGAAAATCATTAGAAATAATGTATTTAATTTACTGCAGTCAATCAAATCTCCTCATAGAAATATTATTGTACTATCTGGTGTTTCAACCAACGTTTTTTTTCCTTTTCGTAAATCATTCTAAATACAGTATAGTTAAATCCAGGCAGAAAAACAAATGTACGCATATCAGAAACCTAATCTAAAGCGAATAGAATACAAGGATCATTTGCAATTCATATTTATTAAAAAACTATCTGAAGACCCGGCGTAGCCCGGATATTTATTTAAATTATCGCATTACATTATTTAATTCTTGGTCAACATGTGACTAAATCGGCATCGAAAACGTCACAATATGAGCCAAAAATAACACCCCAGTATCTGGAAGGTCAAAAATACTTCCGGTACAACAGCGGGCCCAAAAATATTTTCAGTGCTCTGACAGAATAAAATTTCTTCCCCACTTAAGGGATGAATTTTACTTAAATCGCATACTAAAGGTCATAATGTAACACAGCGACCCCCTTTATACCGGTTTCGATACCTAACCTGATAATTTTCTTGTAAATTTCGTATGACTCATTTCCACCCTCACCCCTCACATGCTGCATGGGGTTGAAATTATACACAAATATTGCAGGGGAAAACACTATAAAAGTAGTTGACCTCAAGAATTCTTTTGCGACTCAAATATGAGACTTTATTACATATAAAAATTCTATCAATTCCACCACTCCCCCTAGTGGAGTCGTTCGGAAAGTATACGCCAAACGTACATAGGTAATTGTTACGTTTGACTGTCTGTTTTGTCGCCTCTCGCCTGAACCCGACGGTATGGGTTCTTTCGGAGCCGTGGTAGATCTCGTTTGAGAAGTTGTCATTCTGTTTGCCTGAAAACGCTGCCTACTCTCTTCTTCAGTCTTATTGTCTCGAAGATTATGAACTCGACTTGCATTACACGTACGCCAACTGAAATTTTGACGTCTCACTGGCGACTTTTTCTTATAACTAAAAATAAATAACACGACGATAAACCTCTAAACACACAACCGAAGAAACGGTAATTGAAATACGAATGAATGTCAACATTTCAATACTGTATGAGCACGTCCGTCTAGTCCAGTGGTTGACAGAGAAGAGAGAGAAAGAGAGCTTATGATCGCTTCAAGGCAAACCTAATAAGTCGCAGTTGGTTTTGAACACACGCTTACAACAATAGATCGAGTGATATTGCTCGCCCTCTCCCCCTCTCTCTCATGCTGCCAAAATACGCTTATAATAACACAGTAAGTGGGATGAATGGTCTAGGAACGGCTAATAGGACATTTAACTCGCAGCTTATTTTTACGCCGCCTTTCGCGCGGCAATTCAATGGTTTTATAAATATTCACTTTAATATCTTCTGAACTCTGAAATATATCGAATGAAACATACACGAAACTATAAGTTAATTTTTTTTGTAAACCTTCAAATTTTCATTGAAATCCGTTAAGCTGTTTCGGAGCCTATTCGAGACAAAAATACATACATACAGACAGACAAACACTTCAATTTTATTTATTGTTTGTATTAACAAGCTTTATGGAAAATTTGTAGTTGATCCTCAAAATAGTGTGATCATATATATTTGTTACTGTGGACTACAGTTGATCTATGACTCAATATGTTGCCGGTTCTTTCAGGGATCTGTTATTTCGTTTTAGGTGTTTTTGAGCGATCAAAGGTTCAGTTTGAAGGGAACTAGCGAAACATATGTGAACAATTGTTATACTTTATGCTCCGTTTCTTAAAGATTGCGGTTTACTCAAGTGTTTATGTCTATGTCTTAGTGAAAATTCGCTAGGGAATTAGTGCGGAAAGTGTTTATGTTAGCGGGGAAGCCATCTGGTGAGGATAATTCTCCACGAAGGAAAAACTCAGCTAGAGCTTGCAGCTGAGGGCTGGCTGCAGTTACGGCTTTCAGCCTGGGAAACCCGCCTTTCCCACCGCACAAAAACTAATCAAGTCTTTATCTACAAGTAAACGCTCATACTAACGCTCGCCAAGAGCGGACGAATTTGCAGCTGGTTTCTTATTCCATGTAATTCTTAACAGAACCGTGAAACATAGCGGGTGATGGCAACAATCAGCAATAAAATGGTCTTTGCCCTAATAGGCTCTGCTTTTGCTTTGGCGTGAGGTGCTTTTAAACCTTTATAGGTTCGTTGAAGCCCTTGAAGTAACAAGCTGGAGTAATTACCACTAGACATGAGAGCTTTCATGCGAGACTTTGCGGTCAGTGAATAATGAGAAGTAAAAGGCATATGTCGATAAGCTACATAATCAGTACTCAGCGGAAAATGGAGAAAAACTGTACTCAGCGAGACTAAACTCTAAGTAGATAATGTGTGTGCGATAACCACAAAGTCTACAGACACGTGCAGTTGAGAGGAGCTGCAATTAAACCAACTCTTCTTTCAACATGCAGGAAAAATATATAGGCCTGCTTACTAAAAATATTAATTTTACTATATCATGTTTTTGGAGAAAACATTTTATATAAGAATATAAAATAAAAATAATTTATATAAAATGTTTTATTAAAGTGTGATATGATAGGATTGGAACGTTTGTATTTTAATTTAAATCAAAATTAAATTATTTGGCTATATTAAATAAAGAACTAATTAAATTTATTAACAAAAATAAAAATGATTACAAAACTAAAAATCCGATTAAAAATTTACCACGACTAGCTCAGCTTATAATCAATCTCATAAGGGTCATTTTGTGGGAATTTTTGCAGCAGAACGACAGTCATGGCACATTTCAGACAGTGACACAGACACGCACTTGTTCTCCTTTGTGAAACGGCGGCTTCCTCATCCCTTTAGTAATTAAGGCTGCTTACATGGCTCTTCTGCGTTCGTCAGGCGGCTCCTTCCAGTGATGATTTATGCCGTCGGTACCTGGTCTTCCTTCTAGAAATCTGTTTCACGGATTACGTAGACGGGGCACCTTCTGTTCACTGCCGTCTATCTTCTTTTCAGTTTGCTCCCAGGTTACTTTGCAAACTCCTCTCACTCTTAAGCTACTTCTTCCTAATTTCTTTTGTTTATCGCCAAAATCTGTCTCTCATCTCATCTCCACCTTCCTATTTCCAAGTTCCATTCCCGACTGATCAACATCTATTCCAGGACTGTCGTGCCGTGTATCAAACACCATGCACCCTCCTGACTTCTTCAAATGTCCGTACCCGACTGCCAAAATTTCTCCCATCCATATTCGCTGGTCATCTCGTTCATGCCTCCAATAATTAGATGCATGGCTGATCACCAGACCCTCAGCATCAAGTCAAAAAACAGTATGGCTCGCGATTTCTCTCTCCAATTTCTGGAAGGGGACGCACCCTTTCAAAATTCCCGGGGTCAAGGAACTGGACTCCGGTACGACATTTTTAAGTCACCAAACGGTAATTCTGGCGCCTTGGTGTTGACTTGTACTTCACCCAATAATGAAAGTAAATGGCGATCGACACATCCACTCATTACAGTAAATGGTGTGAGTGGCTTGGAGAAGGGATTTAGGATGAGATTGGGAAGATTTTTCGAGAGCGGTGAGACGGGAGAGATTTTCGAAAACAGGTTCCGAAAGAGATGGAAAGACAGATTTTGTGAGAAATTTCGAGGGCGATTGCTGGATCGGCATTATTGGAAAGGAGGATAAACGGAAGTTATTCCTCGACGAAAAAGAATAACGGCGGCGACTCTGAAAAGGAAATTTCAACGAGGAAGGATCTGGATTATTCACCAAGCTGACACGGTAAATTACAACTGTAATCTTTTTGCAGATTTCCTATACATCCAGGTCCAAGTAGATTTTGTGTTTAATATTCTGATCCTGATCTATTAGAAGGCCCATAATATATGAATTTGATTTTAGAGTTAGAAAATTGTTAGTTTTAAGGAATTTATTTGTATAATTTTATTTTTGTAAATAAATATGTATTGTTAATTACAAAAGAATTGACAGCGTTCAGTTTAAAAATATAAACATTGCAATATTAATGTAAATTTCTTTTGGATCAAGTAAATTGTTTATTTTATTATGAAAGAGTACATTTTTAATATATCACTTAAAACAATATCTCCCCTTATCCATTTCAGTATGATTATTCTTTCTTCCCTATTCCACCCTGTCATAAAATTTCCATCATAGACAACGGAAATCTAAAATGTTTTCTAAATATTTGAACACAATTATCAACTCCAAAA
Organism: Eucriotettix oculatus; assembly: GCA_034510155.1. Lineage (NCBI taxonomy): Eukaryota > Metazoa > Arthropoda > Insecta > Orthoptera > Tetrigidae > Eucriotettix > Eucriotettix oculatus. The sequence goes on from JAEMUL010000010.1 coordinate 275,882, forward strand.
CGAGGACACCTCGACGATTCTTGTTGATTATTTCTGTCTTCACTTCCGGACGACTCTGGTTTTGAAACTATCTCTTCTTAAATACCTGCATTGGATTGTTTAGTTTTAAAAGTACCCACCAGTTGTATATGGTAATTTTAATTGAATCCCCATGTAAATCCTAGAATTTTTATTGCAAATTAGTCTTCCTAAATGATGAAGCTGTGACGCTGAATGAATTGTCTTCAGTTTTAGACCTGGAGCACTTGTTTCGTCTCAATCGTGAGTTGCGCGTAGCGAAATTTAATAGGTTACGATTCGGATCTTCACGCCGCAAACAATTGCTTTTGCAGAGAGGTTACCATTATCTGGGCCACACACTCGGCCGTATTTGCATACAATGAGGCAGCCTTGAACCCGTGCTATTTCCAGAGTCTGCTTTCATCTCGCCGCTGAAAGGAAGTACACATCGTAGTGGAGATAAGTACAAGGCGGCAGAAGATTCCAGTGTTTAGACACCTTGGCCGCTCAGCTTTACCTCACAACTCCAACTCCAAGGCGGAATAACTTGCTTGCAGCACACATTTCTACTAATCGTAACAATAAGATAATGTTAAAGATCCGGTGAATTCGTTAAATCAAGAGTTCTTGGCTCAATGTGTATTTCATCGAAACGTCGGTTTTAAATTGTAACTTAACCCGGGTTGTGACCCAAGAACTCTTGATTCAGAAAAATACTGTTTTATGAAGACTAACGACCGTAATTTTATTTATTTTATTGTATAACAAATAAATAAAAATTCACGTCCCAGACAACGTGAGTTATAAATACTTTTTGCATACTAATAATAACCAGGAATATATTATAATTTTAATAAAACATTCGTTAAATTTACAAATTATTTCCGGCCAAAGAGAAAGATATCTATCCCTATTTCCCTTTGTCACACCATAACTTGAGTACGCCTTTACCGATTTCATTAATCTTTTCTTATAAGTTTTATAATACTTTGTACACGGGAAAAATGGAGAAAATTCCGCATAAATTGGAAAATTTTAGAAAACTCAACTCCACACGTTTGATTTTTCAATGTGAATGTGGGTTGCCTATCTCCCTCGCCTGGATGACCTTCCATTTCCCCATCCATATTACCCGTGCCATATCGATTTTTGGTAAGTTATGATGGACTAACACGTGGTATACCTCGGTCGGGGTAAGACTCGGCTACTATCCCTAGGGGCGGGGGTGGAGGAGGTGGAAAAGCAAATACAACCAATATTTTAATTATATAAATACATTCTTGGATCAATTAATTTGATAGTGTCTCCTGCGATAATGCTAGCGTATAATTTCAACCCCATACATAATAAAAAGGGACTATTCTTATGGGGTAGAAAAGGAGGGGGATCACATAAAAATAACGAGCAAAGAAATTGAGATTCTGCTTTAAACACCTGTAATGCGAGCCACTCAGTTTAATTCTGACAAAAAATTCAATTTACGTTACCTGAGAGGGGTTGGAAGGAGGTAAAACAAACTTCCACGTACTATCTTAAATGGATGGAAAAATTTCGACCAAGTTTTGAACAGGGGTTCTTGGCGAACCGATATACGGTTAAAACCAATTGGGGCAGGGATAGAGGGGCTGTAATTTTTGAAAATCCATAATTCCTTAATTTATTTGATAGCATTATTCCCTTTTCACATCTATTTACCTGGATCTTTCCTCTTAGCGTCTTCTTTGCTTATACTATCATACAATCATTGCGCTTGTTGTTGTCTTCCGAACTGAACCACGTGTCGTCAACTGAACTTTTACCGGTACCTACTACATTAGTCAGCGCAGCTACTACGCTAGTCAACTTTCTATTATAATAATTATATTAATATAGTTTACATTTACTCTTAATATTTATTAAATCTATTTAATAGTTCCATACAATTACTGTAATTACCTATTTCACTCCTTTTGTTTATCACTTGATTTATGTTTTCATATATATATATAGTGATAAAAAGGCGGATTTTGTAAGGTTGTGGCGTTATGAGGCGCAGTTCGGCCAACAACAATGGCTAGTCGGCCGAAAGATGGTGGTTCCCCGCGGGGGAGGCCCGGCGAGCGTGTATAAAAAATGACGATGGTGAACCCCCGCGGGAAAACCCCGCCAAACGAGTTTAAAAAATGAGGGCGGGGAACCCCAAAATGTTGTGAAATAGGGAAATTCCCGTCGGAAGGTTTAAAAGGGAAGCCGATGGGTGGCTCGCGACCAGAGGGCAGAAGGCAGGCGAATGGACCAGAGGGCAGAAGGCGGGCGAGTGGAGCAGAGAACGGACGTGGACCGAGCAGAAGTGAAACAAGGAGAGGAGAGGACGTGGCTCGACCCCAGAAGGCAGGCGAGTGGAGCAGAGGACGGAGGTGGTCCGACGTGATCAAATCCTGCAAGACGCCAGAGAGACACACAAACATTCGAGGGGTGGATGTTTGTTGGCCCAGTAATTGTGGGTAAGCGATAAAAAAAATTGTGAAACTTGCTCATTGCTCTGGATAAATAATATTCAATGATTTTTCTTTCTATTTTCAGCTACTGCATACTCCATCTCTTGAGAGACCCAAAATCCCCTGAGATTAAGCCCGTGTCTTCACTTTAAATTAATAAATGAAAAATATTAAAATTGATCATATTTGTACTTTAAATTAATAAATGTTTTATACACAAAAAAGTATATTACAATATATATATATATATATATATATATATATTCCATCAAACCTCTCTTATATTTAGATTTTTCTTTATGTAGGATTTCGAAATCTTCCCACTCAGCTACGTGCCCTAGTTCTTTCAGATGTTCTGATAATGCTGTATTAGTTTTGGAGCCTAATTTGGGATTACTCTTATGGTGGTATATTCTTTTTTCACATCATTGAAACCATTATTTTTTAATAAACCTGCTAATTTTTCAGATAGTCCCTTTATGTAACTAATACTATAATAGCTATACCTATTTTTACTTGTAATTACATTATTGTTACAAACGTCCTCTTTTTCTATATCATCATTTTGATTCGCTATTTCATAGGATTGAAAATATTTATACAATCCTATTCTTCTTTGTGATTTCGTATCACTTAATTCTGTTTGTTCCTTATTTATATGTACAATGTAGCAATGAAACCAATAAATAAAATAAATAACAATTTAGACAATATGAAGGACAAGATAAATAAGTTAGACAGACATAAGAGACTGTATATATAAGATTAATTGTAAAAATTGTAATCTAAGTTATATAGGTATGACTGGCATGACTGACATTTTGAATGCGAATTAAATTGCAGTTCATCCCCTAACAGAGGAATAGGACGGGGTAAAACACTACATTTAAAGGGTAGAAAAATTTTGACAAAATTTTGTTTCCATATTCCTAGCAACCCTAAAGCAAATAGTTCGGATAAGACACGGCTACCACCCCTAGAGGGAAGGGGTGGGACTTTTATATGTAATGAAGGCTCATACGTGCACCGAAAAACATTCTTGAGATCAATAACATTTATAATGTTTCTCCGACAATATTTGTGTATAATTTCAACCCCTTGCAGCATATGAGGGAGGAAATCACTCATATGAGAATAGCAAGGAAACTATCAAGTTTGCGAGTCGCTGTGTTACATTATGACTTTTAATATGCGATTTAAGAAAAAATTCAACCCTTAAATTAGAGAGTACTGAAAATATTTTAGCTCTGTTATTGTACCGGGAGTAGTTTCGGATCTCTGAGGTTCATATTAAGTCGATTTTGATGCCGGTTCAATAATGTGTTGACGAAGAATTAGTTGATGTACCGGGATAATATAAATAAATACCTGGTCAACACCGGGTCCCCTGATAGTTAAATTAAATTCTCCTGTTAGGCGTAAAAGGAGCTCAAATTTCGTATGAATGCATGTTTATTTGTGTATGTTCCATATAAAAATATAATCACGTTGAACAATTTCGACAAATTTAGAAAATGTGTTCCTTGCGATCCAGAAACAATCACTGTAGTGGTAAGACGTCTATCGCCTCTAGGGGTGGGTGTTGAAGAGGATTTAAAAATATGCGTAAACTGACGATATTAGGGTTTTGTGGTTAATGAGGACGATAGTGTATCTCCCGATGTTGATTGCGTACAACTTTACCCCTTCTTGCATGGGATCGGAACACCCGTAGGGATGGGAGTAGAGGGACATTTAATAATAATAATAATAAGGAAACAATCAAAATTGGTGTTGAAATCGGTACTATAAGCTTCACTGAGATCCATTTTGACATTCAGTATGCCGGCCAAGTTACGGTAAGCCAGCGCTCACCATCTCTCCAGGAATATTCCAGGTGCAGTACTTTTCAGAAGGACAGGATACATGAATGTATCCTCGTGGTGGTTAATATTACAGGAAGGGAATTAAAAAGGAGAATGCGGAGCGGACAACAAGGCAGCGAAGGTTAACTAGGGCCATCATGATATTATTAAAGAATCTTACCCAACATTCGCTTAAAAGTGATACAAGGAAAATCATTTCAAACTTGCTGTACGTCGGTAGGGCTATTGGTACTTGAAGGGGGAAAGAATTTCTGTGGAGGAGCAGAATTACCTTCTTCATTCCTTGCGAAGTTTAGTAGGCAGCTCCAATAATAACCGTTGGCCTGACAGTTCTCAATAGCACACAACCAATAATGTGGTAAGTTGTGACAGCATTTTAGTTACACAAGAGATTTCTATAGTACCGTTAATATGTTTTAGTTCAATAGTAATTCTGACAGCAGTAAACGGGAAAGAGAACAATGGTGGTGCATGACTTGAGCCATAGATCAAAGGTTTACAAAAACATAGACCATCAAACCTTCAACTATGGCGTTTACTTGAAAAATATTTTTTGTTTTACAGTATTCATCATTATTTTAGAGTTATGTACTTTTTTGACGAAACGTATAAATCTATATAATAAATTACGAAGAAATTCATTAAATTTTATTTTTATGTGCATTGTAATGGTTCAAAATTTTAACGATATTTAATGGGAGAAATGCCTGAATAGTGAGCTTTTCCGAGGCATGTTAACCTTGAAGTGGAAAGTGGACGCCGCCAAAGGAACTCTTATGTGCGGAGACGCGGCGGCGGTTAGTGAAAGATAACCTGAGTATAATAGCGAAAAGAAGCGGCGTTGGCTGAAATACATATTTTTCGCTCCGGGGAAAGACCAAGGCAAGGGAATATTTCCCGTGAGAAGTGCCATGTGGTTGGTAAATTACGGCTCCGGAAGGGGGAATCCGAGGTGAGGAAATGGTGGACGGGAGCAGAATTTGACATTCTGGTCCCAACACTAAAGAGTGAGTTTTTGGCCTTAGCAGTCAACAAGTGCTTCTTTGGGTCAACGACATGTGACTTATACTGGGCCGGCTAGAATCCAGAAATCATCAGGCTTGGATGTGACTCAGCTACAGCAAGGATGCCTCCTTCATCCACAACCGGGAGGGAGAGAGACGACACACTTCCGCCAAGATTAATCCCAGGTATTGTAAACTCCTGGGACGAGCGGGTTTATTTACCATTTTGTCAATATGCTAGCCATTTATTCTCCCAAGCCACAAACACACTTTAGAGAAAGAGCTCAGTATAAATGCCGGGGAAGAATTGTATATCAAATTAATAGTTAACGTAAAATAAATTTGTAATTGTTAGCAGTATAATCATGCCTTTATTATTATTATCAAAACCCACCCAAGAACGGTCTTATAAAAATCGCAACGTCGACGTAGAAATTATAAAAGAAGTGAAGATGAAACGGTACGATATTAATATAATATTTTAAGTGTGTCAGAAAATTTTCAAATTAATTTAAATAATATTTTTTGTGTATTTACTATGCAAATAACATTTCTGTTCCTTACCATTCTGTAGTGAAGGAGGAGAGGTTGTGTTATTATATATTAAGAAATACTTGTTGCACAACACTGAACTATATAGGTTCTGTGTTGTGTAACGCGAGTATATGCTACTTGGCTTTCTCCTGTAACTAATTTTGTTCATTTGCATACTCTGTAGAATAGTATAAATGAACGCTTGTTGTCTTTGTCCTTGTTTGGAAAAATATAAAGACTTATGGCGATGCGAGTTGAAGGACGATGATCTCCGAGGCTCCTTCTTGAAACTGGGACGTGGACTGAGAGATTCAGCCACACCTTTCCTTTATATGGAGCTGAAGTTCCCTATACGCCCGTCTTGCATCACCTTCTCGACCTGACCACACAATGATCAACGAAGACCTGTGTTTCATTCAAATAGAAATGTTGATAAAATTCATTAGACGGGACAATTCCTCAGAAGTTCTTAAGACCTGGTATATTCATGCATCATCTGAGGCGTATTAATTGCTTGTAACTAAATGTTACCCATGATCTGATTTTCGTAAATTTCAATTCACAGAAGTATGATATCATAGCTTTACTGACCTTCCAAACCACCAATTATCTAGATATTATCTTTAAGTCTCTGAATGAAGGAATAAAATCTCACGAACCTCAAAGAAAATTGCCAGTTTAGACACTAGGCAAGGTACGTTTACCAGTGAAAATATTCTATAAGTAACCTGATAAACAACTTCATGTTGTATAATTTTATACTGAAGGAAATAAAATGACTTTTGCACGGTTTTAATATAACGATCTCTGACGCACAATCAGAAAACAGATTGTAATGGTCTGCTCGGACTTTGGCGGTGTGAAGTCAAAATAAAGGAGACAATATTTGAGCCAGGGGCAATAAAACCCAGACATCACGGCGGGCCTGCGGTGTTTCCCAATTTTGGTGAGATTTGGCGGCATCGGGTGGTGTTTTTCCCCAAGAGTAACCATAAATATTATCGGTGAATATCCATCCTTGCCACCTGGGTGAAATGAGCTAAAGAAGTGGGGAGTAGGTTTTAAAAAGGCTGGCAGAGAGATTTTAAGCACAGGGATTCCGAGGGAGATTTTCGAGTGCCGGATATTTGGTGCGAGATTTCGAGAGAGATTGCTGGACAGATGATTGGAATTTCGGCAAGGGAGATTTCGAGCAGATGATCGTCATTATCAGACAGGAGGATAAACGGAAATTATTCTTGAACCAGGAAGAATAGCGGCGGCGGCTGTGATCTGGACGGAGTACGACCCAAGTAGGAGGAAGGCGCTGGAAGGTCCATTGTGACGACACGTTAATTACTCCTGTGACTTTTTTCTGATTTCCTATACTGCCCGGTCCGTGTGGTAATATTCTGATCTATGAGAAGGCCCATAATATACGACCCTGAGTTTAGAAATAGAGAACTGCTAAATTTAAGGAATTTATTTGTATCATTTTTTATGTAAATATATATGTAGTGTTAATTAAGAAAGAATTACCGGCTTAAAGTTTGAAGATATCAATATTGTAATATTAATGTAAATTTGTTTTGGATCAAGTAAATTTTTTTTATAATGTAAGTTCATTTTTAATACATTAATATTCTACTAAATAATTAATAATCTCCCCTATATTTATTTTAAGATAACTTCAAGAGTTGATTACGAATCTTGAGGGGATTCACGGACCATGTTTTGATGAGTCAAAGATTTGGATTCTCAAAACTTTACATAAAATTATAAGACTTTGACAAATACAATACTTTGTAAAGTACTACGGAGTAAGGACGGGACGGTAAGGTCGCTCAGGGCTGAGGTTTCTGACGTGTAAAGCCAATAATTGATTAACTATTTGTCCAGCGATGGAAATTTACGGAGAGGAGAGAGACAGCTGTTTGTCGGATTCTTTAAAAGATTGATCGTTTGGAGCGTACAAAAATTATGTTAATATGCAGAGAGGTCTGCTTAGTTCCTTGGGAGCAGAGATATAGTTGGAATGTGTCTGTTGGGAGAGAACGAAACATCCAAATTCATCGATGTTCCGTATGCGATTAACGTTGCCGACGACCAAGTCCAAACGGTATTAAATTTCGTCACAATATTGGCATGTACAAGTATATTCCACAGGAAGTAGAAACATTTTAGAACGTGTGTAATTTTTACGTGTGGAGGGGAGAATTATGCTTACCGAAGTGTCGTTTTATGTATTAAATTGTAATGTAGGGGGCGTGATGAACAGAGTTAGGGATGTAGAACGGCAGATGATATGCTTGTCCAGAGAAAGTATAGAAGGGCGATTAGAGAAGTTAGCCCCAGTTAAAGACATTACATTATTAATGACAAGCGCTAAACATTTTTTCCTAAATATTTATAAACTTAAAACATTATTAAAATTTAACCCCACTCTCATCCCCTACATATTTCTTTATAATGTGCTCTTTTAACTTCGCAATGTGACTACTAGGCTGGTATTCCACAGTCATTGATATGAATGTTATAGCTTAAATCTGCTATTCTGTTAGCCCTAGTTCCTTTTTTAAAGTTCATCAATATGCAAACAAAGTATATAACACATGCTTCTTGACCAATTAATATAAAAAATATTGCTTATGACGGCTGCTTGTAAGTTTTCTGCTGTAATTCCCAGACCTGTAGTGTCCTCTCTGTTTCCTGCAGTGGACCATTACTGTCCCCTGAGGAACCCTTCTTTCCGGATGCTCGTTCTTTATGGCGACACGTCTCGTCGGCTGAATGGTGAGATTATGTAAATGCAACAGACTCGTAATCTCTGCATATCTAATACAATTTATGAGCATCCTTCGTAACCTTCAGTTTAACTCTCCTCTATAATAGAGCACGGTCTCGCTCCGAATTCAATTTGTTTCAGCCAATAGCACTAGTAAGATGGAGGCTTGAAAAACTTATTGATTAACATAATGACACCTTCGTCAGTGAGATTATTCTCCCTAGGAGAGTTCCATTCATTTGCAATTTGCAGTAGGACCCTCCCCAATTTAAATTCGAATTTATGGAATCTCAAATGATATAAAATTTGATTGATGTGGAGATTGCCATCAATTTGATACCGAGTTCATCCTTTTTCCAGTTCGACCAAAAAACATACCAACAAATTGAAGTTTCTCCTATGGGGTTCTCCTTTATCACCAATATTCGCGGTATCTGTAATGAGGGATCTTGAGGCCCACGGTTTCAACAAATTAAACGTCAAACCAATTAAATACTTCCGATATGTTAACATTTTTTTCGCTTTATTAATAAGAACCAAATCAACTCCATTATTGAGGTTTTCAACAACTATCATGAAAAGCTACAATTTACGTTCGAACTGGAAAATGACAAGAAAATTAATTTTCTGGAGCTCTGTGTCATTAATAACAATGACACAATTGAAACTGACTGGTTCCAAAAACCTACCTATTCGAGACGAATCTTATAATTCCGTTCAAATCATCCCACTTTTATGAAAAAAGCTACGGTTTACAATCTTATAGACAAAGCCATACTTTTATCTAATTCAAAATTCCACAGGAAAAATATTAGTTTGGTTAAATATATCTTGATTAGTAATTCGAACAATTTTTATTAATAAACATATTTTTAAAAGAATTCACAAACACCGGTATTGTAATTCACCCACAATTGATAATGTTAGGAATATAGATAGGGAGAAACTATGTGAGCGGGGTGGAAATGTCAGCGAGAAATTAAAAAAAATTATTATTTAGCTTTGGCTTTTCAGTTTCGTTTACTATTATTACTAATAAACTGAATTTTTTTTATAAAAAATGGCAAAGTTGATTTGGAAAATTATTCGCAACATAATGTGATTTAAAAATTAATTTCGGTGCGCCCAACTGCCAAAAATGTTATATAGGTCAAACGAAACGTGCATTGCAAACTAGACTTAACTACAAAATGACGATCCATAATGTAGGTTGAAATTCTTCTATTTTTGAACAAAATTAAACAATTGATGACCTTTTACAAATTTGTAAAAATTTGTAACAAATTTTCGTCATGTTTTTATGCCTTCTTCAGTTTTTTTCTCCCTGTAGAGGAAAATGTACAGAAAATTAACCCTAGGGCAGTGAAATTGAGACATTTTTATAAAAACATATATGGAAAAATATCACTTCAACTCTTTTCCGCATGTAATTATTGCCAGACTGAATGTTGGCCAGGAATAGTCACCACACGTAGACTCCAGGAGAAACACGAATTTAACAGGGAAAAGGGTGAAATTCTTGTTTTGAACAAAATTTATACGAAAGTAACTTATCCGAAATGATACACATTAGAACCACAAAGAACACACTCAATTCGCAAAATGACATGAGTAATTTAAGTTATACTTATAACGCGTTATTTTCTTAATTTTTTATTTATAATTTCTATTTTATTGTTTTAGTTTAACCATGTTAATTTACTACTAATGTTTCCTATAATTCCTTTTTTCTTCTTGCTACCTAGATATTTGAGATACGACGCTTCCCGTTACTCCAATGCCGCTGGCCAACATTCAGTCTGGCAATAGCTACTTGTGGTAGAGGAGTTGAAGAGTTACTTGTTGCCTCGGATCTCTACCATGTTGTTGGACTTCTAATGCAATCCTTTGTTATGTTTTGCTACTGTTGTGATAAGATTTTGTTTCCATAATTTTTAAAAACACGTCTCTTTTTCACCGCACTAGGGTTAATTTTCTGTACATTTTTCCTCTACAGGGAGGAAATAATCATTAGAAGGCATAAAAACACGCCGAAACGTTGTTACGATTAAATTTAAACAATAAAGTCTGTATATGGTCATCAATTTGTTTAAAATATAAAATTTCAGCATGAAAATGCTAGCTGGCGATGAGGGTTTTTTTCCGGGGCCCGGCTGGCGGCTGGGAGAGACACCCGCCTACGTGTTTATAACGGTAAGCTTGCTTTTGGATGAAAGAGCATTCCGAAGGACACTGTTTCCTGTGTCATGGAAAATTTATAGCGCTGGACGGAGAACTCACGAGGATTGGGCAGAAAACCGTCACGTGGAATAGCGTTTTCACTTGGAGGAGGGATTTACGGAGTTGAGCTTGGAATGTGAGCAGCCGAAAAATAGGCAGTAGAGTGGAAGACATTGAAAAGTAGAGGAAGCAGAAGAGTAGTGTGTTGCTAGGCGGCTAGAGGGCGAGGAGGTGGACATAACTTTCTTTTTCTCAATTTTTGAATTTTTATCTAAAGTTTTCAAAACTTCACGGCTTCCTTTACTACAGCCTCTTGGATTCCAGACACGTCTTAGTTGTTTGTCTAATTTTATAGTAATTACCATGGCGTACAATGTAGGAAGACACAAAAATAATGTATACTCAGTAACATCAAATTTTTTATTATATTATTAGTAAAAGATAATATAATTCTCACTAAATATTATTACATAAATGGCTCAATGTGTAGGTTAAATAATATACTATATTATCTCCCCCACTCATTTTTTTACTTTATTGCTTCATAGGTACGGTTCCATTATACTATTATACTGTTTGCATTCATTCAAATTACTTCATTTTCACGTTTATTCTTCTCAGTACATAATTACCAACTTCATTCAATGGGGAGATAATAGCTGATAGTTTGATAAGGAGAATAACTCGTGTAATTCTTCGTCCCCTGTACTAGTAAATCGTAACCCAAAAGTTAACACATATTTATTTATGAAATACTACCTTGTTGCCCGGCGTCAGCCGGGAATTAATTTAAATTAGCCCGTTACAGTATTTAATTCTACAGTAATCTTTTTGTCAATACTAGATTAAAACATCAACAAGTGCGTCACATTTTTGTTAATTTATCTTTTCACATCCCCTATCCTATGAGAGCTGATGGATCGTTAATTTCATGATAAGACAGTATGTTAATCGACTAACGAAATACGCTGGTAAATTAAATAAGCACAGTCACGTAAAAAAGGTTGAAAATAAAGGATGGAAACAAATGTAATTATTAACAGAATTTTTTGCGGACGCCCAACATAACTCAATTGCTTTTACAATATGAAGTAATTAAATATGCGATGAAAATAAACAAGCTGAGTAATTATTACTCCTGCGATATCTGTTAATTATAAGAATATGCTACAAGAAACAAATTAGTCAGACTTATAAAAATCAAATTATTGTTTAATTTATTTTATGCACCTATAAAGGGCAAATTTATTGCTAATATTCATCTTATTAAAATATTTCTGACTAGGGTTCCGGTTATTTATCGAATATATTATTTTTTCTTACTTCTTTTTCAGAGAACATTCATTCAGAGAGATGGATTTACTATTCTTTATTATAAGTATCTTCGATCGTTCTGGTGAGAAGTGTAGATTTATATTAAGTTTCTCGTTTATTAAAGTGTTAACACATTGATCTATTAAGAATAATTAAATTAAAAATTTTAGCCTTTAAACTATATAAATGATCATTTCAAATTTAATAAGAAAGATAATAATACTAAAAATGATCAACTAAAAAGAATAAACTGACATTAATCAAAAACAATTAGTAAACCTGAATATAATATTAAATTTAAAAATAAAAACAGATAAGATAATAATATCAAACTAATCAACATTACCATATTTTGATAAATAAATTGAGAATTTTTTTTAAAAAACTTACTCAATTTTAATTTTAAGGTCACTTTTAAAATGCAAAACAAACTTTAAATCTACGAAGACAAAATTAATTTAGTTCAAAATTTCTTACAACCGAAGCACAGTCTTGAAGAAAATGCAACTGAATTTAGAAGATCAGAATGGAAGAATCTCGACCGGACGGACGGTTTACCATTTGGGCCAATCCTAATTGAGATCCCTTGTATAGATCTAGAATTAACGTCATTGCAACTTTTATCAGTTTAAACAATGTCCATTCTTCGCTGATGTCCTAAAAATTAGGCTGTGAAAAATGTCCTAAAGTAAATTGTACCTGAACCTGATATAAAAAATTAATTAATAGAAATATATATGACATTATTATAATAATTTATGAGAGCAGAGAAATAAGTAACACAAATACTCAAATGAGACGAGGAAAAACAAAAAATAGTAAAAAGTATAATCTTTGGAACCTATTGATGTGCAAATATAAACTGTTATAAATGAGAAATTCTAAGAAAACATAATTTAACATTTAGGACAAATATGCTATTTATTTTCGTTTAAGAATTCTTTTTATAAAAAACGTTTCACATTAATTTTTTATTTAATCATTTGATTTTTCGGTATTTACTCTATTTGAAACAAAAATGATGCTGTTTCAGTGTGATATATTTTATTTTTTTAATTTGTTACATAAATTTGTAAGTCGAATTATTGTATTCTTTCTACCTCACTTCGAAATTTTATTGTATAATCTATAATAAGAAGAAGCATACACATTAATAAGTTTGATGTTCCGTTATTGCAGAAAACTAATAAGTAATAATCATATTCAGAAACGTTTATAACATTAGGACAAGTTGGACCACAGTCTGAAGAGGGCACAAGTTCTAAATCGTTGTTGTACTATTAAATAAAATTGTTGACAAATTATAAAAATGTGTGGGGGAGTTAATTTCTTATATTATTTAACCTACAAATTGAGCCATTTATGTAATAATATTTCGTGGGAATTATTTTATCTTTTACTAATAAAATAATTTTTTCATAAATATCTCAGATATTGCAAAATATCATTAAAAAACTGTTTCTCTCGGGTTAAAATTTCGTGGTGTGACCTAGAAAATTGAAATTTAGGGGTAAATAAAATCGATTTGTGTTAGCATCTAATGAGATGTTATCCTTTTTGCTGCTATTATTTTAAATGGAGTGTTCGCTACTACGTTTACCGCTTTCTTTCTTCAAAATGGTGTCTCTGTGACATTGAGAACACTATCGGTATTTGGCGGTACGGAATCAAAGTCAATCGGCATGATGGAAGTCGTAGATTACAGACACGATGGCATGACTGGGGTTTTGTCAAGTGTCGTGAGATTTGCTGAGCAAGGATGGTGTTTTTCTCCTAAAACGTGGATGAGAAGGGGAAAACGGTTCCTTCCAGAGAATTTTTATTGGACAACATCGAGGCCCGCTACCGACGCTATATGAAGTAAGAATGTGGGGAAAAATTATTAAAAACCCACGAAACAAGGATTTTGGGAGGTTATTATTGGAGGACGCGGATTTTCGATAGGTATGGAGGACGTGGATTTTGAGTACATTAAGGACGAGGTGGTTAAGATTGTTGTTGAATGGGACGTTAAGCAGTTATAGGCTGAAGGAAATTGGATATTTTTCTGGCCGATGACATTTAAAAAACTGAAGGAATTCCAAAGGGCTCTTCATCACTTGACAAGGAACTGCAAATGTTAAAAAAAATTAAATAAGGGCTTAGCTTACAGTTAAAGTTATTGAAAATTCCTTTTATGCAGTTTCCTTTTTGCTTTAAATTATATTTCTTTATAAAACAATAAATTATATATTTTAAATTTAGCAAAAGGCTTTAACTACCAACCTTTACTTCCAATTTTTTGTATGAATAAAAATGGAAGCATTATTTAAATAATTCTTAAATAATTTGTTAAATAAATTTAAATAAGAACTTAGCTTACAGTTAAAGTTATTGAAAAACCCTTATATGAAATAATTTAATTAAACTTTAAGCTAAATTAAAATATTTTGCCAATTTCCTGTTATTGCCAATTCCGAGTAGGATTTGTGTTAGTGATAGTGCTTTATGGGAAGGCCCGGTTAAACGACCCTTAACACAGAGCTCTTGTATTAAGATATAAGAAATTTAATTTATATAATTTTTGCAAATATGTATTCTGGTTATAATATAAAAAGGCCGGCTATGCAAATAAAAATCTATTATGTAGAAACGTTTCTACATATTCTTCACCGGGAAAGCCTTCGTTCTTTAAAAAATCTATTAAGTTGAAGTTTGTTTCCATAAATAATTGTAAAATTCAATATTATTAACATTTTTATATTAATTTTTTTTATTATAAAATAATATCCCCGCCCCATTCATTAAGGCAGAAATCACATTTTCGCGCTTCTCAGTGAGTAATTGCCAACTTCATTAAATTAATAGCTGATAGTTTCATAACGAGAATATCTCGTGTAATTCTTCTATTACTGACTTCATTACTTTCTCGGTTCAGTGAAATGTTTTACTCTGCTTTCATTAACACTTCTTAACTTACTCATAAAGTCGTCACTCTAATACTCTTTTCTAGACAAGATTCTATAACTTTTACAATTCAAACTTTAACTCCAGATCTCATAACGTACGTTTCATTCAATTACAACCGACAGTAACCAGCTATTCCCAATATTTGTATAGTATAGTTTGCTCTCAGTGGATCTGCACAAACTTCTCTACAATTTCAACTTCAATTTTGTCCGTACTCGGCGGACAACCCAACAATGTCAGCCAAGATGCGTAAAAACCACTGTCTCGAAAATAATAACATTTTTCACTGTTTCAAACACGTGGAACAGTAAGTTTTGGTCGGCTACGTTATAAAAACCCACCCCTGCAGTACTTTTCTCCTCCCGTCTAGGTTCAGTAATACTTGACAGAAACATTCAATTTCGCCACTTCTTAACTTACTCATAAAGTCGTCGCTCTAATACTCTTTTCTAGACAAGATTCTATAACTTTTACAAGTATTTACCTCCAAAACAAACATTGCGGTACTCGTCACAATTCGGAATTATTGGCAGTATCTGACAGAAGAGAAATCGTACAAGTTTTTAAAGAATATTGGGAAGGTCTAAAATAAAATAAAAAATGGCTGTTTAGATGTCACAATTTCAAGGAAGCGGAAATGTGATTATGTCTGTTAAAACTCTCCTATAGTAGTCTTCAAAATGACTCGCAACTGGATACTTGCTTTTATTTTTATAGGCGGCACGCCTTTCGTGAGATTCCGGAAAAATACTCAGGTCCCACACAGAGGCACGTAGGTGTGCTACAGATAGCCACTGCTCCTTCACCTATTCCTAGAACTAATAGTAACTACCACGTGCTGCTCATTCACAATGGACAAGTTCTCGGTATGCGCAAGAAGCTCTTAATAAACTTTCAAGGATCGTCATCGACTACGATTGATCACGATGAAGCTCATTGAAAAACCTCGTGCTGGCCCAAAATGCAGCAAAATGAACTGATTATAAATGTGTAAACGATTATTCAACGCTGTTGGTATCATACTACTAAATGGAAAAAAAAGGTTTACAAAATACGATATGGTTTGATGCAACCCACATTAGTAACCTATCTTACGCAAGCCTTTTCATTTCCGCATAACTAGCACATCCCACATCATGGCTACCCCACACACTTCTATCTAATGATAATTTTACAAGACCCTCGTGTCTTAAAACGTGGCCTATTCATCTATCCCTTCTCTTGATCAACGGCCTTCATATTTTTCGCTCTTCCCCTATTCTGTTTAGAACTTCCTCGTTAGTGACTATCCACTCATCTGATTTTCAGCATTCGCCTATAGCACCACATTTCAAAGACTTCTATTCTTTTCCTTTCTCCAACTCCTTTCGTCCACGTTTCGCATCCATATAACGCCACGCTCCATACGAACATTTTTAGCAACGATTTCATAATATTCACACTTATATTAACCGTAAGTAAATCCCTCTTATCGCGAAAGCATTCCTTGCCTGTGCTATCCTACTCTTTATACTTCTACCATCCCTAGTTATTACGCTTCCAAACAAGCAGAATTCCTTAACTTCCGTCGAAATATCCCTTCCCAATCTAACAACCTTTGTTATTCCACCGTTTCCCATACTATACCCTACTGCCCTGGTTTTCCACTCTATTAATCCACGTATTGAACTCTTTCTCAAGAAAGAAAAAGCGTTTGATAATGTGAACTGGAACATACTATTAAGGATTTTGAAAAGCACTGGAATAAAATATCGAGAAAGGAGGCTTATCCATAACCTCTACAGCATCAGTAAATAGAATAGAAAATAGTGAAAAGAAAGCTGTAATCAAAAAAGAAGTAAGCCAAGGATGCTGTCTTTCACCCATGCTGTTTAAATTATATATAGAATAAGCGAAGAAGAAAGTGAAAACGGAATATGGAAATGAATCATACTGCAATTAGAAAAAATAAAAACCTTACACTTTGCCGACGATATTGTAGTATTAGTGGAGTTAGAAGAAGTCTTGGAAACAATAATAAATGCCATGAATTTAGTCCGGGAGAAAGAGTTCAATATGAGGAATAATGGAGGGAAAACCAAAGTAATGGAGTGTAGTATGGGGAACAGTGGAATAACAAAGGCTGTTAGATTGGGAAGGTATATTTTGCTGAAAGTTAAGGAATTCTGCTACTTGGGAAGCATAATAACTATGGATGGTAGAAGCATAGTAGACATAAAGAGTAGGATACAACAGGCAAGGAAGGCTTTGGGGAAAAAGAGGAATTTACTTACGGGTAATGTAAGAGTGAATATTAGGAAATCGTTGCTAAAAATATTCGTATGTAATGTGGCGTAATATGGGTGCGAAAAGTGGACGATAGTAGTATCGGAAAGGGAAAGAATGGAAACCTTTGAAATGTGGTGGTATGGGCGAATGCTGAAATTCAGGTGGGTGGATAGAATCACAAACCAGGAAGTTCTAAAGAGGATAGGGGAAAAGCTAACAATATGGAGAACGTTGACGAATTCAGCTTCTATCATAGGTCTACACTAGATATACATCATTTTGAATTCCTCTGAAGTTCCGCGTTTGAAACAAGCACTTTACTTATTTAAATAAATTCAATCAACACTGAGACCAAGAATATCCCTGCCTGGATCATCCGAGTCAGGACCAACTTAACAATTCTAAAACTCTCTCTTACTCTAGCACTGCAGAATCTGTGAGGGACATTCATCTCACGCACCACCGATAGCTGGGAAAGTACAAGACAATGTCCACTGAATCGTTCTGATGAAATATCACCCCTTAAAACATTCTGAATAAGCGCCAAAATGTCTTCCTCAAGCCGTCTGTTTTTGCTTGAGTACCACGAAATCTCATATACTGTTTTGTTTTTTTCTTACAACGTATATGTCTAAATATTTAAAAAATGTAATCATAAATATATAATTACCTAAACAAAGGAAAAGTCATTAGTTTTTAACATAAAAATTTATAGAATTAGGTAACACTTTTGGGAAGTTGGAACTCTTTTAATGATGAAGTTGTTTTTAAATCTGAAATTACTTTTCAGCTTAACAAATTAGTTTCAAAGAAGCAGGAAAGTGAACTCGTTTACGAATCACGTGCTAAAAGAAACAGAATAACATGAGCTATTTTCAGAAAAGTTTTTTTGATTTTCTAACAGAGCAATTTCATGACGTTTACATGACTTGCTTTATCATATTCTTCTATCATTTAACCAAGCTTTCGTTGTAAAAGCTTGATATTTTATTTTCCGTTTTCAAAACAGAAACGAGATTTATTTACATAAGATGATGCCAGAGCAAGTCATCGAAAGGTTCCCACCTAACGAATTATGTTCCGATAAGGTTTTCATAATTTTATTCAGTAGGAAAGCCTTGAATGTTTTTAATGTCATCTTGTTTTGTTTTTTCATTAATTATATTTTAAAGGCTTGTTTACAAAATGTATAATGTGGTAAGTGAAGTTGATCGTAGAATCGTAAATATGAAATAAAATTTAAGTTATGTAAATAACATGCTTGTAGTTTGATTCGTTAATGTTTATTGGTTGCAGCTTCATACACAGCATTTGCATAGGATTCCCAGGACGTCATTTCCTGCACAACCTCGCTGACCTTTCTGTATTCTTTACTGCCTGGATATATTCCTCGGGAAATCATAGACGTCTTGACGTAGTTACATGTCGAATGGTAAACGTATCGATTAAATAAGCCGCTTTTGGCATTGTAGAATTTCTTCTGTCGAATGAAATGTTGAATGTCGTTGACAAGCGCCTCGTACTTGGCGACTAAGCAGTACCTCTCTTGTTTTGCGGCGCTCAATTCCTGGCGGCAGGTTTCGATCTCATTTTCTAAAAATGCTATCCTTTTCCCAATTCCAAAATTTTGACCCGCGTTATTTACGTCTGTTTTAGTAGGAAAAAGATTTGACCTTAACTCGAGGTTTCTATGCTCCAAATTCCGAACCAGATCAATTTCTTTCAAGCATTCCCTGCGCTGACGCTTATAATCTTTGTACATTTCCTTTAGCCGAAGGGTAATTACCTTACATTGCTTGTACGCTTCTTTCTTTCTTTCGCACTCTATATCTTTCAATAGTTTGTTTAGATCGCTGTGAATAACTTGCAGCTCAATCATGTCCTGTTGGAGTTCGGATGTCTCTTCTGATAGTTTTGCGTCAACAAGATCACACTCTGTAAACTTTTCCGTGTAATGATTCTGAACCTCGACCAATGTTTCCTTCCTTTTACGATCCATAGTCTTTTTCAGTTTCTTCTTATTGAGAATTTCGTGCTTTCGTTTAATAAGAGCTCGTTTCTTGTACACGTTGATGCTGTCGGGAGTAATTAAACAACCCACGCAATTAGAATCATTCCCAGCACACTGAAACGTTAAGTGTCCCCGTCGGAATTGTACACTGGCTTTACCGGCTACATTCCCATTTGCCATTGTTTTCAATGTTACATGAGATACCAGTTCGGTCAAATCCTTGGAAATGTGAAGAATACCCACGATAGGATTGGAATCGCAAGCCGCTAGCGTCTTCGAAATGAAGATCCTCGGAGGCCAGTTCGATATGAAAGACTCCTCCCCGGGATTCAGAGAAGCGTACGTGATAGAGCATTGTATGTTTTCACACTTGTGCTCGACGTTAGCCTCCATAATTACAATTCTCGTCACGCAGCTGCCTTCAGCTCGCGGATGAACGATACGGCAGAAAAGCGGGCCGCAAAAATCCTCAGCGTACAAAACAATTGCACAAACAGACACATGCAAACAGTTCGGAGCAAATTCGTCAGCATCTCCCGTTTTAATATCTTTCTTTTCACTAATTCTACTGCATATATTAATTGATCCAGTGTTTGACTTGGAAGTGCTTCCGGAATTATTTTGATTCAAGCCCGAATTGGATTTTTTAGGTGACATTTTAATATCATTCTCAGTTGTAACACAGCCAGGTTCTGTTTCTTCCTTAAGTTCAACAACAGCCACATTTTTTAGTAAATCGTCAGGCTTTTCACGTTTTTGATAATCAATTTGAAGGTTTAATTCTGTGCTTTTACTTAGTTTGAAAGAGACACTAAGGTCTTCTGAGACAGATTCAAAAGAAGATCCATAACTTTCTTCTGATGTACTTTCAAACAGTTTCATATCATAAGTTTTCTGTAATTCTGGTTGATCACCTCTGACAACCAATTCACTATCTACGTTGGTTAACGACGTTGATACTTTCTCACGATTCGGTGACAAAATAATGTTTTCCTTCAAGTTTGTTTTTGTATTTTTGTTTCGGTTGATCCATTCTTCCTGAGGAACGTCTTTGAGGGAAATGACTACGACGATTGACGGTTTGGATCCGTCAGCTCCCGAAGGAATCGCGCCAGTTCTTGACGAAAGTATATAACTTCTCTTCTCCACTTTTATAAAGTTGTCCGAGTACCACGAAGCATTTTTCAGGTTGTCATACACGTTGATCTTTACGTAACCGATCCTGTCCTCTCCAATCATGAGACTCAGAATGATCGTAGGAAATATCTCGAAGTACTGTTGGAAGACTTCAAAGCAGCCTCGGAAGTAAAGTCCCCAGCGATCTTCGCCTTCAGAACACTTCATAATGTTCCTGAACGATGCCACAGGTACCACAAGGCCCAGGAACTCGTAACTGAACTGGAAGTCAGGACCCTTCATAGGAAGTCCGTGTAACAAAACGAGATCCAGATTCAGGGCACTCTTGATACAGATTGAAAATCGGAGTAGCTGCTGATCGTCTGATCTAGGTGACATAATGAACAAACCTTCATCAGTATCCCAGTTCAGTGCAACAGGGCTGTGCAGTCGGAACGTTTGCTTTTCTGGAACTGAATCAGCTAACGACATAGGCTGAAAATCTCCTGCAACACTGCTTCCCTTGAATCTTTCTAGCCTAAGGTTCATGAACAGCTGTGGTCTCCCACGTCGGCTTCCGAGCAAAGTTCTCCACGAGTAAGAAAACTTCTTTCCGCTTTGCTCGATCAAATTCTGAGACTCCCTGAGGCTGACATTTATGAAGCCTATGCGAGTCCTCGTTATTTCCGAATGCTGCATTTCCACCTTTACGTTGCACGTTCTCAGACGATCTAACGACGACATGGCTTTGGTCCACATAAAGAGAAGATCCGCAGATGAGAGAGTCATATCGGCTCTGCAGGGAGCGGATTCAAGGTTCGAACCCTGAAGGCTGCAGTAAACAATAAATGGCGTTGAACCTAAAAACCCCAGTCCTCGAACTTCCTTAATATGCAGGACAACGTTCAGCTTCTCTAGTTCTTCATCTTCCATATTAACGGTAAAATAATTTATAGTACCGCAATTCTTCAATTTAATAGACAGTATAAAAAAGAAACTTAATCACCTTCGCGTGATTTATTTATGTAAAAAGATATAAAATAGAATTGGAGTACATAATAAAAAATGTTCTCGAAGCTATGAAAGGCGTTCAAAAAGGGCGTAAAGCGAACAAAATCTAAGAACTTATACGGTATGTATTACACAGAAATTTACACGTTCCCAAGGATATTAACATTTAAGCAGTTAGCATATGATCTTGTGACAAATTCTAAAAAAATAATTTCAGTATTTAGAATCGCCGATGTCTTATCATGTAAAGAATTATATTATGAAAAATTTAGTAAAAATAGAGACCTGTGCGTTTGCGTTAAGCTGATAAAGAAATATATTTTTGAATATTCAAACTAATTTTCCTCCATAATTTAGGTTGTGATATTATTGAATTGAGTTTATATCAATTTTATAGAAATAATTACCGTCATTAACGTAGTAATTTAATTTTTTTCAGTACAAGTACGTCTATATATACAATCTATAAACAGCAGTGACAACCGTAAATTACTTCAAATGAAACACGAAGTAAAATATCGACATCCTATAAAATAAGTATATTTTTAAAAATATTTTTCCTTCCTTCGCCTTATAAAGGCTATTATTTTTATAGAGGTTATATACGATTCTGAATGTATATATAATATAATCAATTACTTTCATTGATGTTTCGATTTTAACACGTGGAAATAGTTCAAATATAGACTTTATACTAAACACGTTTCATACTTTATTTTGTGTGAAAAATTTGGCTGTTATTTATGTTGATTAACCCAGGAGTGGCAATTGTTTTATTATTTATCTTTGAAATTCATAAAATATTAATAAAAGTCAATAAATTAAATAACATAGTAGCAGTTTCTTCAATTTATTTATCGTGCCAATTTCATATCATGCGGCTGCAAATATATTTAATTATAGAATGTGTGTGATGAAAAAAAACCGTATCAAACTTTTCTACATTTAAGTTGAAATCAGGACTGATTTAACGGATTGCAATTTGCCTATCTTTAACTAATCCTGGGCAATAGGACATTATGAGTATTTTAATAAATTGGTCAGTTATAAACGTAAAGTTAATGGAATTTCTTTCTTATATTAGGGGTCTTAATTCAGTGTTTTATATTAAAGTAACATGAAATGAGAAAATTATTTCAGTTATTAACAATTTAGTGAAAATTTTGTTTATTACATTTTGATATTATCAAAAAATATGTCAAAATAAGCTATAAAATAATCTGCTAAAAACTTATCGGCCTTCTGTTTCAAAATATTTTATTATTCATTGCTATAGCCATAATGAATGTGCATCGAATTATTAAAATAATTGATAACATATGTACAATAACCAATTCTTAATAATTTATTATTAAGCTGCGATGATCTAGGTAAGCATAATATATTGTATAATATTTCCTGTTAATACTGCAATTCGACAAAGATAATGGACATTAAGACTTGCATGAAAGAATATGTTTGGAATTTAAAACAATGCTGGGACAAACACTCACTACTCAATAAACATGTCAAGTAAAATAACTATAGTTTTGATTCTCAAACTAAATGTTACGCGAGAGTAATACATTAAAGACAATTATTCATAATTAATGTTAAACCTATACAAAGAATATCAGCAGTATTTACGACTATATTTTCAATAACCTCTTCGGTTTCCTCTTATATCTTTGTTTCAGTTTTTTTAAGTGGACACCTGATGATAGTGGAGAAAAATTTGTGTTTTAAGAAAATTTTTATTAATATAAGTCATTTTTGTTTGCAATTAAATATTTTTAACTGATTACTTCGCATTAGATATTAATTTTTTTATTAATTTATTTCTAGTCGCATAAACAAAAAAGTCATTAGCGACTTATTAATTTTTATACTTCCTATTATAAATGGATAACAGTCACATTCATAAACATATTTATTTCTATATAGCCTTTGTTCGTTATTGTAACTTAAGTTGGCAATTTGTGGAAGCTCGTATGTAAAACGGCTACTTAAGAGCTCGTACTGTAGTTAAATTTATCACGTTACATCGCAGAATATAAAAGAGCAGTAATTTACTATCTCCTCATAAAATTTATGAATCCATCCTGAAGTTGAGATGTATGAGGTAATGACATTCCAACTTGCAATTCACAAGAGAGTTATTGCCTCATTTGTCCCTGAGTGTAATAAAAACCTCCTCAATAACCAAGTAATCACTTCAGCGATCATCCCTGAGGCATCTTAAAATAATGGCTTTATCCTTAATGATTTAACAACCAGCGTCAATTCTCCTTAACTCAGAACGTTGAAGCTTTATTTGCGCATACATTTAAATAATCAAAAATAAAACAAATTGTTCGAATGTAACATTGATTAGTTGGAGACAAATACAATCAGAAAATGACCATGTACTAAATTATTTAAGTGGTAGGCCTGCAAACAAAATAAGTATAGATTATAAAGTCGCATTAATTATTTGCTTCATTGCAACAGTTTGTGATTTATGGTGAAAAATTCTTTTCCTACAAGTAAAACAAATCCTGGAAAAAATAGGACGAAATGATGTGTTGTTATCCCTTATTTATTTAAACCCCAAAAAGACTTGGATAGATAATTTTTAGTGTTGTTGTCTAAGCACTTTCCTTATAAATAATAAATAGTATTACACTAGTAACAATAACAGACCCACAGAATAAATCTTGGAGTACCTTCGGCAAACATCGGTTGACACTGCTAATAGTGTAAAAATGAATTACAGTACTTGGATCGCCAACACTGATTTTAATCAAGTATAACATGCAGTGACTGTGGCCGTGTGACTCTATCTTTTATGATCTTTGCTTTAATACTATCCACACTTTTATCTGCGTTTGTAAGAACGTTTCTAATTCAGTTATTCCAGGCATTAAAAAAAAGGAAATCATCGATTCCAATCTGCAAGAAATGAAATAAAACCGTTACAGAACAATTACATCCCATGCAGAATTTCAAAAAAGCAATTACGAGTAACTAGTTATTACGAATTTACAATTGGTTAATATTAGAACACACAATAGTGACCTTCTTCCAATTTGTCTCAGTAATAGGTCGTGAGAAATAGCAAGTTGTAAGTGACGTGCAGTTGGAGACGATGGAGGGGAAACTTGGAGGGAAGCTGGCGTAACGCTACTACCATGTTCTTGGGTCTTTCTTGTTCAATGATTTCTTTTATCAGAATCTGACGAAAACATTATTAATTAATGATATTTTATCAAGTGCTCGGAAACTCAGACCATGATTTTCACGGATAAATTTATCATTTTTTAAATTTGATGTTGAGATTCGTCCAAAGCGCAGATCGTCTTTGGTTCTTTCACATCCCTACTTAAACGTTTTGAACCACTCAAAAACTTGTGTGCGTGATTAAAATTCACTTTTGCATACTTCATCTAAGAAACTGCAATGAATTAAGGTAACATTACAATTTTATTTAATTAGTGGCCGTCAATAAGGTGGCAATATCAGCCAAGTACGACGAAAATAAAATGCAGCAAGACGCCAGCGAGCCGGGCGTGTGAAATTCTCAATTTTGGGGATTAGCAGACGATACTGGCCAAGGACATTCAACCGTCCGGGAATATCGAAGGGCCGCTGTCTCCGTCAACGAAATATGAAGAAAATTGCGGGCCAAGCTGGGGCTGGGGTCATGCGATTCACTACTCACGGGGACATGAGCAGAGAGGAGAAAGAAATTGGGCAGTTGGGAAAGAAACTTCGAAGGAAGTGGAATTCAGTGAGGGGAAGACTTTGAACAAGTAAGATATCAAGAGAGTGCGTGGTAGTTGGACCAACGAACGAGAATCAGACCATCGGGAATGGAAGTTTGAAGTAGGAAGGTGGAGAGGAGACGAGGTATGAAGAATTAGTCAGTCTGGAGTGTCATTTTGAATAAGGAGGAAGACAGAGGAGATCAGACCCGACAAGTGAGCCTTGCCGTAGTAACAGAGGGACGGTAACCTGTAATCTTGCTGGCGGAGGAGAAAGAAAGTAGACTGACGGCAGGGTGCGGCAAGTAGCTTCGTCCGTCAATGTAGTCGCGGAACCGTGATTCTCGGAAGTAAGAGACTGGGTAGTTAGCCCAGGTAACCGAGCCAGAGCAGACAGAGGAAGCAGTTGCTTCACAAAAGCGGAAATATGGAACAGAGGTGAGAAAATCCCCACATTCATGACACTTATTAGATTGAGTCTCGTTCTGAGCTAGTTGTGGCATATTTATAGACCCCAAATTTGTATTTAAATGTATATTTGTTGGAATAAATTAATTTGTTTTAATGTACAAGTAATATATTTGTACTGATTTTAATTTAAAAATTAAGTTTCCCCGTCCCATTAAAAAGGTAAGAACTTTGTAGTAGTTTCTCCCAGTTTTCACAACAAACTTGATGTTTTCTCTTTGCTCTACCTGAACTCTTTGCGAGACGCTAGCGCAAGGACTTGAACCAGCATTGAGGAGTGAGGCACAACTCTCTCCATAGGGCTCAGGATGGGGGAAACATCAATAGGCACAGACGTGTTAAAACCTGCCGCGACGTGCTCGCTATTTTCTGGTAGCAGCACCAGTCCGGTTATTTAACTGCCACATCTCGTATGATATGATATTGTTGGGCAATTCAGAGTTTAAGGAGAATGAGATAATTTAGCATGGTGGGTCAGTGTGGCCTTTCTTAAATTAAAATCTAAAATTGTACATTTATTCACAGAAAATAAAACAAAATAAAATATGTACAAAAATGGAATGTTAATGAATTTATCCCATTGTTCCATCATGAGAATATATCACAAGTCATCTGTGTTTCTGTATGGATACTTGAAATCCCCAACAAATTAGGATAAAAAATACTTTTAGCGTCACAAAACTCTGGAATAGAAAAACACCGACGGCTTACCCTGATAAAAGAATCTCTGACAGAGAAATCAGAGCAATTCCTGTGCCATCCAACCACGTGTTCTCCAATTTTCTCTGTCCCTGTCGCCCTTTCTCCAAGACCAACTGCTCTCCGTCAATTCCAACCAAAAAGCACCTCTCTATCTCCCTCAGAATTTGTGTCTTCGCTGTCCTCCATTTTTGGTTTATTTCTCCTCATTTGTAAAACTTTTTCTTAGCGCCACCAGCCTACTATGTGAAAAGTTCCCTGATTGGCTAGTTGATATGTTCTCCCCGCTCCGACAGAGTACTGGCGCTTTGCGGGAATTTACCTATCTGCGGACTATTTTTGTCCAGAAAACTCAATCAGGAAATCCCGAACCCGGGCTTTTCGACGCTTATAACACACAAACATTTAACGCGATGAAGTCACATTGAATGTAAAATAAAAAAAATATGTGGAGAAAACAATTGAATAAACGAGAAATATGCGATGTAATATGACATATATACGTCGATTCGGATAGTTTGTATCTATTTGTTTGGAGAATTCGTCATCCATCACAGTTTGAAAGAACTATTAATGTGCCTTGTGAAACAATATATTCTATCGTATTCGTTTGTGAAAACTGAAACTATTAATATGTTCCAAGAAAATATTTGTCGAGTTACAAGTCCAGAATATAATTTCCAGCTTTAATCGGAAAACAAAATAATTTTGGATACAAACCGAACATGGGACTAGTAAAGGTAATGGAGATATTCGTCGTTAACTGTTTTTTTGTTCAGTAAGCATTGAATAAGCAGATATATACTGGCAGACGACAAACGTGAGAGATGACGAAAATGTCATTAAGTCTTGCAAACACTTTTCCTATACTTTTATAATATATTTATTTTATTAATATATCCACAATGAATGGCCTACGCATACAGTCGTAAGAAGGTATATTTTTATTGACTCTAATTTATGTGCAATTTGTCTAAAATAACAGACAAAATATATATTATTTTGATACTTAACTTAATTCTTACATAAAACAAGACTTGAAGAGCAATGCTCCAATGAGCATTCTCTAATATACATTATGATATATCATATGTAGTTCTTAAAATATGAGAAATATGCATTTTCAAATAAATCTGTGTTTAGGGTGTGATGGCTTGAATCTTGTTAATCTTCTTGGCTCTTCCTCGTCCTCGAACAGAGTTCTTGCCAGTTGCTTTTGATGTCTTGTAACCTTGTCTTTGTGCCTGTTGCTGAGATTAGTTATTTCTTGCTGGACTGAGGGTATGTTTAGTCATAATGTATGACTGTGTTGGGAACATACCAAGGTGTGTTTACTGTTGCCCTGAGTACTTTGTTTTGGAACCTCTGGATGAACTTGCGGTTCCCCAGAGTGGTAATCCATACCTCCAGATAGGTTTTATGACAGTTTTATATAACAGGAGTTTACGTTCTTATAGATAAAGAAGATTTTCTGCCCAGAAGCCAGTACATTTGGATAAATTTTTGGCCAAGTTATTTCCGTTTGTTGATAATGTGTGGGCGCCAAGGTAATCTTCTATCCAGGTGTACTCCTAAATATTTAACTGTTTCTTTAGGTGGTATGGGATTTCCAATGAAAATTATTCCTGGACAGTTTCCACGTTTCAGTGCAAATGTAATTTGAGCAGATTTTGCCTCTTTTGCTTTATTTCACCAACGCAGTAACCATTCTTCTAGCTGGCTTGGATGTGTTTGAAAATTTCTGGAAGCTAATAGGAGATCTTAGTCGGATGATAATATTTGTGTATCATCAGCATAGGTAGCAACAACGTTATGAGGATTTCTGGGACATCTGCAGTATAAATTGAGTACAAAGTTGGGCCGAGAATGCTTCCCCGTGGAACGCCTTATAATATTGGGTGCACTTTTGAATAGCTTCTTGATATTTAACTCTAAATGCTCTATTGTTTGTAACGGTCAGACACATCTGCTCGGGCTTTGGGCGGTGCGGAGAAAAAAGTAAGGAGACAGAATTTGAGCCATGGGCAATGAAACTCAGACTCCGCACTACGGAATATTCATCCCTGTCACTTTGGTGATATAAACAAAAGAAGAGGGAAGGAGATTTTGAAAAGGCGTGCAGAGAGATTTTGGGATACAGAATTTTGGAAAGAGAGATTTGGACAGAGATTTTTGTAGGATAGATTTTTTGAGAGCGGTGAGACGGAGAAAGATGGCAAGAGAGATTTTGTTTTCCTAGAGAAGGAGGATAACCGGAATTTATCCTGAACCAGTAACAAATAGCGGCGGAGACTCTGAGGAGGATATTTCTACGAGGAAAGAGCTGGAATATTCACTAAGCTGACACCTGTAACCCTTTTTGCTGATTTCCAGCACAACCATGTCCTAGTAGATTTTGTGTTTAACATTCTGAGATATGAGAAGGCCCATAATATTCGACCCTGAGTGTAGAGGTAGAAAATTGTTAGTTTTAAGAATTTAATTTGTATCATTTTATGTAAATATATTTGTAGATATTTCCTAGAATTAGGACGTGAGGATTGTGATTTGTAAATTGGTAGGTGAACCTAGCTTAGGTTTACGGAATGGAGAAGTGTTAAGTCGTCCTTGGACGTCGACTCGGATTAGCTCAGTTGGTAGAGCACGCGGCTGGATATCGCGAGGTCCTGGGTTCGATTCCCTGGTGCGGTTGACATTTTTCCTTTCTTGTCTTTATTCTAATATTAACTGTTTGCTTAATGGGCTCGATTGCGCATTACAACTAATGTAGATTATATTTGTAGTTATAATCTAAGAAAGAATAGCCGGCATAAAGATCGAAATATAAAAATTGTAATTATTAATGTAAATTGGTTTTGGATCAAGTATATTGTTTCCTTATTTTGTTTTTACAAAATCTTATTATTAAAATAGCAATATTTCACTTAAATAATTGATATTCCTTTGTGTCGCACAGCCACCTCGGTAGGCCTAGGCCCTCAAGAGGGCTGTTGAGCCTTGGAAGAAGAAGAGAAAGACTTATTCGTCACATGGTTAAGTATGATTTTAGAGAAGACAATATCGAAAGTGGGGGAAGGGAAGGTTTGTTTCACTTTGTAAAATAGACCTTTAAACCATACTTTGTCAAACGATTGGCTGAGCAGTACTTTTTGTTCTCGAGATCGTGATTGATTTGATTTACTATTGGGTGAATTTGTTCAGTGGTTCCAATAATTTTACGAAATCCAAAAATTTATGAGAAGGTAAAAGCTGTTTTTGTTCATTGATTGGTGTTATTCTTTTAAAGATTATTATTTCTATAACCGTAGATAGAACTTGGCATTCTCTCTAATAGAGATCGTCACGTCATGCAGAAGTTCCTCCATACTCAAGCGGAAACGATTCGATGTGACATTTCAGATCTTCCCGAGTGCCGACCGGTCAACATATTCATGTTAGGAATACACAAAGAATGCTTTGGACATAAATGTTAATTAAGTAAGTTTAATTATAAGTAGTTGCTGGGAGCATAGTTTCAAACAAACTGTTACATCGATTATCTCACTATCTCATAAATGTTGAATCTAAATCCTGTTACGGTGATTAATACCGATTAATGTCGTCACGTTCCATCACCTGGACTACTAATTCCTTTCTGCAAATTTTTGTAAGTCTTTTCTAGAGCATACTAATATGGATTTCCCAAGGATTAGTTAATACAACTTCAATTGAATTCCGTAGGCCGCATTAGTAGGTAGCAGCACGTAGGTAGTAATTGGAAAATAATACTAGTAGGTAGTGCTAAATTACAGATGTGACGGTATGCGTTCATGTTACTTCACTTACGGTATAATTCTTGTGAATGACCACCTAATCAAGGGAGAAGCCCCATTTTTCCATACAAATAAGTTTATTTTAAATTAGACATTCTATTTAAACTTAGCTCCGTATTTAAATAAAAGTCTTCATTAGTTCTGCTACACTAATTTTCTTAAAGATATGTCTATGGGACGACTCCTGGGGACACATTCAGTTCTTCAGCTACTAACCTTATTAGTTATCTACATCATAAAATAGGATGTATATTGGTATTGTGATAAAAAGGCGGATTTTGTAAGGTTGTGGCGTTATGAGGCGCAGTTCAGCCAACAACAATGGCTAGTCGGCCGAAAGATGGTGGTTCCCCGCGGGGGAGGCCCGCCGAGCGTGTATAAAAAATGACGATGGTGGACCCCCGCGGGAAAACCCCGCCGAACGAGTTGAAAAATGAGGGCGGGGAACCCCGAAATGTTGTGAAATAGGGGAATTCCCGTCGGAAGGTTTAAAAGGGAAGCCGATGGGTGGCTCGCGATCAGACCCCAGAAGGGAGGCGAGTGGAGCAGAGCGCAGAAGGCAGGCGAGTGAACCAGAGAGCAGATATCCAGAGGGCAGAAGGCGGGCGAGTGGAGCAGAGAAAGGACGTGGACCGAGCAGAAGTGAAACAAGGAGACGTGGCTCGACCCCAGAAGGCAGACGAGTGGACGGACGTGAGCAGACGTGATCAAATCCTGCAAGACGCCAGAGACGCACAAACATTCGAGAGGTGGATGTTTGTTGGCCCAGTAATTGTGGGTAAGCGATAAAAAAATTGTGAAACTTGCTCATTGCTCTGGATAAATAACATTCAATGATTTTTCTTTCTATTTTCAGCTAATGCATACTCCATCTCTTGAGAGACCCAAAATCCCCTGAGAGTAAGCCCGTGTCTTCACTTAAATTAATAAACAAAAATATTAAAATTGATCATATTTGTACTTTAAATTAATAAATGTTTTATACACAAAAAAGTATATTACAGTATATTATATAATTTTACGTTTATAAATTATTATGTTAGT
This sequence comes from Eucriotettix oculatus, assembly GCA_034510155.1. NCBI lineage: Eukaryota > Metazoa > Arthropoda > Insecta > Orthoptera > Tetrigidae > Eucriotettix > Eucriotettix oculatus. The sequence goes on from JAEMUL010000010.1 coordinate 307,160, forward strand.
ATATCTATGCATATAAAAACGAATCCCTGTTTCCCTTGGTCAAACCATAACTTGAGAACGATTTTACCGATTGCATTAATCTTTTGTTAAAATGTTTTATAATACTCTCTAGAAGGTTCTTACGAAAAGAAAAATTAAGAAAAACCGCAGAAAATTGGAAAATTTCAGAAATCTTAATTACGAGACGGCTGCTTTCCATCCACGCGTTTGAACCTCCAACCTGAATAAGGATTGCCTTTCTCCCCCGCCTGGATGACCTTCCATCCCCCTATTGCCCGCGCCATATCGATTTTTGTAATTTTTGATAGACTATCACGTGGTATACATCATTCGGGGTAAGACTCGGCTAATACCCCTAGAGGTGAGGGTGGAAAATTTTAAATAAGCAAAAACGACCAATATTTTTATCATATAAACACATACTTGGATTAATTAATTTGATAGTGTCTCCTCCGATACTGCCAGCGTATAATTTCAACTTCTTAGGGGTGGAAGTGGAGGGGCATCACATAAAAATAACCAGAAAACAAGCGTGATACTGATTTTATCATCTGTAATGTGAGCCACTGAGTTTAATTATCACATAAAAAATGCAATTCAAGTTACAGATCATCCCCTGAGAGGGGTTGTAACGGGGTAAAACAGAATTCCGCATTTTATATTAAACGGATTGAACAATTTCGACCGAATTTTGAACAGGTGTTCTTGGCGAACCGAACACAACACAATTCAGGTAACACACAGCTACAACCACTTGGAGCGGAGGGGCGGTAATTTTAAAAATCCATAACCTGTCGTTATTTCCTGAATTAATTTCATAACGTTTTCGGTTAATTTGTTTGCGTATAAATTCAACCACATTCATCATGGGGCTGTAGGGGACGTCATATGAAAATAAAAATAAACCAGTGAAGTTTGCTATCGAAATAGAGCCAATCGGATTCTTAATTCTGACATTTTGAATGTGAATTAAATTGTTAGGGGATGATGGGACGGGGTAAAACACACTTCTGATTGACACATTTAAAGGATAGAACAATTTTGACAAAATTTTGTTTCCATATTCCTCGCGACCCAAAACCAAATACTTTGGAGATAAGACACGGCTACCAACCCTAGGGGGAAGAGATGGAACTTTTGTATGTAATGAAGGCTCATTTGTGAGTCGAGAAAAATTCTTGAGGTCAATAACATTTATAGGGTTTCTCCGACAATATTTGTGTGTAATTTGAAACCCTTGCAGCATGTGAGAGGTGTGGGTGGAAATGAGTCATATGAGAATAACAAGGAAACTATCAAGTTTGGTGTCGAAACCGGTGGAATGCGAGTCGCTGTGTTACATTATGACTTTTAATATGCGACTTAAGTAAACATTCATCCCTTAGATGGAGGAGCATTTATATTCTGTTAGAGAGTACTGAAAATATTTTTATCCCTGTTATTGTACCGGGAGTATTTTTGAATCCCTTGAGATACTGGGAGTATATTTGAGGTTCATTTTGTGACGTTTTCGTTGCCGGTTCAATCATGTGTTGACGAAGAATTAGTTGATGTACCAGGATAATATAAATAAATACCCGGGAAACGCCGGATCTCCAGCTATTTCTTAATAAATATAAATATTAAATTATAAATTTAAACGCGTGGACAGTTTACAAAAAAACTTGGTACACATATTCTTAAAGACCCGAGTGTACACTGGGGATGATAAACTCCTAGCACTAACGATAAAAAAAATTATATGCATGCGTGAATGTACGACGTCACCCAGCATTGACTGAAAAATACATCATGTTTAATTCTACGGAACATGGCGTCTCTTTGGTTAAAATGAGGAACTAATTAAGTTGATCAATTATATTCTACCGGCCTCTGTGGCCTAGTGGCTAGCGTCACTGTCTCGTGTTTGTGTGCGTCTTTGTCTTCCCAAAATGAGTAACGCTTAAAATGAAGATAAGATCCCTAAAATGGTAAAGAAGTCACTTATGACCTTAGATGTTGATGTGATTTAAAATAAATAAACAACAAAAAAACAAATTATAATAAACAAAGGAAATTATTAAAAACACGGAAATTCCTATACTTTCGTATTATTTTGAATCTACTTGTACGGTGACATCATCTGTGTTAATTTTTCTCTAACCCCTAATTGGCATAGGGGTTGATTTCCCAAAAAAGTGTTAAATAGTAATCGTTATACGTGCTAATACAAATGAATATTCGGGCATCACTAATAGCCAGCTAATTAATATAAGAAAAATTATAGACCTTGTCAAGTGGATCCACAAATGTAAAAAGAACGAGATTTTACATAATTGATATTCATAATAGTATGTGTGCAATTGTAGTGGCTAGTGTCGCTAACTTAAAAGCCAGAGGTCCCGGGTTCGAATGCTGACATGAGTTTGGATGTTTGTGGCGTCACGGTCTAGCAAACGGGGATTACGACTGCTGGAGAATCGATACGCTGACCACGTGCCACTCCAAATTCGGAATGTGTCATGTAAAATGACAGTCCGCAGTCGAACCGGTAGGCTGTGGTCTTCAATGGTCTGTAGAACCAAGGACGAACAAGAGTATTATTACATGAAAATTAACTGAATATTACCATTTTTCTTGTAACATTAATTAATTTCCCCCGTTATTTTAAATATAGATTGTTAATTAAAAATAAATTGTATAAAAGTGCAGTTAGTTTTCACATAATCAGATGATAAATATTGACATTATAAAACATATTTATTTGTATCTGTTAATACTTGTAAACATTATCTGATATGAAACCGTTATAAAAAGGGACGATACCTGTACCAATTTTTATTATACTAATAAAATTATATACTGTATTATATTACTATAATATTATATACTATTCTGAATGGTTTAGGAATGTCTAAAGGAAATCTTAGAACGCCTTATATCTCGGAGTGTGTTTATACAACTCGGGGTATACAACTCATAACCCTGCGTTCTTCGTTATACCGGATCCTACATTTGAAAAATTAAAATTGCTAGGTTTAATGGAAACAAACGTATTTCGATGGCCCAAAAAGTATTTTATGCAGTAGCTATGCGTCTCCTTAAAAACAGTAAATAATTAGTATTTTTTTGGTTAACAGGCTACATGAGGGTGATCCTGAAACAGGCAACTCCCCTTTAATAGCATAGGAAGGGAATTGAAAAGGGGGGATGCGGAAGGTAGAGCAAGGTAGCCAAGGGTTAACTAGGGCCCCCGGGCTATGGTTTAAGGATCCTACCCGGTGTTTCACCTAAAGAGATGCAGGGAAAACCCTAGAAAACCTGCATCAGGTAGGTCGGGCATTGGGTACTATTCTCACGCCCTTCCGAATGACGGGAGACGAGTCTGCTGTGGGGACGCAGCATTCCCTTCTCCGTGTCTCCACCAGTTTCAGGAGGCAGTTGGCCGACTGATCCAATGGGATCAGCGGACAACTCTTGCCATATGCCCAAGGTCTTTGACCCCAGTACATATACCTCCTAAAATAGGTGAAGGTGTCTCGGCATATGAGAACTTTGATAAAAAGTACCCAGAGAGAGTGCGAGGCATTCCCGACATGATCAGGTGAGCCCCACAGTCACTCTGGGCTGAAGCGCCTGCGAGAAAACTCCCGCAGCGCCCTTCCTAAGATCGTAAATAATTATTTTAAGTTATAGACATCTATACCATACCACCTGCAAGAGAAGTATTAAGTAACTACTTTGAAGTACTTAAATTATCTTACACTAAATAATAAACATTTAATAATATAACGTAATTGTTATTATGGAAATTGGTTTGAAGGATACTCCCTGAAACGTAGTTTCTTTGACGAAGCTAAAGCCGAGCGTTTCCGTAGTTGGCCAAGCGATTTACGAAGATAGTTTGGTAATTGGGTGTGCATTAATTATTAGTGGAGAAGTTGCAATTTTATAAAGAAAAGGGAACAATTTTATTAAATTAAAATTTGAACAACTTGGAGTAGAAATAAAATAAATTATTAATTGACAAACATCATTAAAATTTTGGGTTGGCTGCTTGCTAAACTTACCGGAGAGCAAGAGTATCTACAAAGGGTTTAATTGGGTTTATACAAAACTAGGCATCGAAAATTTTACAAGCAAACGTAAATCTGGTACATTACTGCTTGTAGATCCAGGAGATGGTGATGATAGGACATCTCTTCCTCGGTCAGCTTGTGGTCAGGCTGTCTTCTCGGTGTCGATACTCCAACAATCAGCTATTGGAAGATGAATTTTATCCAAGTAGACATACTGATGATGTAATGCGTATGTCTTCTCGACTAATCTAATGGCAGTACGTAATGTAATTTTCTGATGTAATTGATGTTATGGCTTCTCCAGTCATAATCCCCTAAAATCTGCTCTCCATCTTGTTATATTAACTGATGCCCGCCTTCGTTTGCTTATCGGTGTGTGTTGGTTTTCGTCGATGGCTCAAGTATATTTTTCCCTCCCCTTCTTCATTGTTGCAACACGTGTCTATTTTGCAAACTCCGGCCTATGCCCCAATTTTCAGATCTAAGGACTGACCTGCCACTCCTCTAGTGGTACTGATTTGCGTTTCTCTTTCTGGGTATCGATATCATCAATTTGAAATTAATTTACCATTAAGCAATCGCGATCACTATTTGCTTGCCGTTGGCCTGCTTCCTAATTATTATCCTCTATATACGTACATCCATACAAAATTAATAGACGTTATGGGGAAATTGTATTTCATATAAATATATATGTGCGGGCTGCAAACGCACACCACAATAGTTACTTGGGGCTATCATATATTGTGATATTTGACTGGAATTTTATTTCATAAATACAATTATTGTAAACATATATCGAAGGCATGTATTCTTCTGTTCTGTGTCCACTGAACAAGGATAGTCAAGAATTCCTTTATGTTTTCTTATGTATTCGGGTAGTTATTCATGCTTATTATGTCTACAAATACACTAGTGTCTTTAGCATTTGAATGGCAAGGGAAATCGAATAATACTCTTGGAGAGACCTGAATGGTCTGGTAATGTTATTCCTGCGAATGTTCCAACGAATTTCTTTTCTATGTTAGGTGTAATTTGAGCGTACGGAACATGAGTTTAGTGCAAGAACATGTTTGGCTGTGACCAATGAGAGTCTGCGCGGCAAATTGAGGGAAGATGCGCCCACCCGTGGGGCAGACGTTTCCCACACGGCATTTGCATAACCGGCCTCTGCTGCCGCGCCTGCGCCTGAGCCTTGCCTCCCTACCTGCACACTACTGCCAATTCCTACAATACTTCCCGTAATCATCTTCTTCACCAAAAGAAAAACTACAATAAATGCTCTAAACTCAATTTTCATTCAAAATAAGACTTTCGTCCCTTACCTCTTCAGTTATTTCTATCTAATATAACGGCCAAAAAGTCAGCATATAAATTTATCACTATTTATTCAAAAGCGGCGTTTAGTCTCCATTTTTAGACTATTAATTTCCTTGATGTCCTGATAAATGTACAAAATAAAATAAATTATAACAAATTGGTATCAAAAATATACATATTCAGGAAGAGTTCTTAATTATATGCCCAATCATCCCACTGCTTAAAAGAAAGCCATGGTTTATAATCTGGTAATTATGGCTGTCAAGTTGTCACACCACAAATAACATAGGGAAAATCTAAATAAAGTTCCCAAAACTCGGTTACTAAACAAATAAAATCAGGTATTCCGACAATAAATTATCTGTACTAAGATTATTGTTGTGATTTTCAGTCCTAAGACTGTTCTGATGCAACCCTCCATGCTAACCTATCTTGCGCAAGCCTTTTCATTTCCTTAAAACTAGCAATACTCAAATCCTTCCTTATCTACTTAGCGTATTCCATCATTGGCTTCCCTCTTCTGTTCTTACCCCACACACTTCCCTATAATGCTAATTTTACAAGACCCTCGTGTCTTAAAAAGTGGCCTATTAATCTATCCCTTCAACGCCCTCAATATTGTTCGCTTTTTCCCTATTCTGTTTAGAACTTCCTCGTTAGTGATTCTATCCACCCATCTCATTCTCCCATAGCACCACATTCTATTCTTTTCCTTTCCCCAACTCCTATCGTCCACGTTTCGCGCCCATATAACGCCACGCTCCATACGATTTCCTAACATTCACACTTATATTGCCCGTAAGTAAATTCCTCTTTTTCGCGAAACCCTTCCTTGCCTGTGCTATCCTACTCTTTATGTCCACTATACTCGTATAGTCCCTAGTTATTACCGTTCCCAAGTACCAGAATTCCTTAACTTCCGTCGAAATATCCCTTACCACTCTAACAGACTTTGTTAGTTCAATAATCTTTTCGGCTGATGGAGTCGAGGAGTAAATATGATGTATTGCTTAATTTGTAAGTTTTGAACCATGTTTTATAGATACATATAAATTAAAAAATTGTAACATAGAACACAAATTTAATTTATTTTAATATTATGCTTGTAGTACGCCTGAGAAAGTCTCAAAATGGAGACGAAAGGTCGCTTTTGAATAAATAGTAATAAATTTATATGCTGACTTTTGGCCGTCTTTTTATTTATTGTATATTTTGAAAACAGGAAACTATGTTGTAATCTATCTAATATAATTAAAAATTACGTAGTTCAATTAAAACAAATAAATGAACTTAAAATTAAACCCTTAACAGAAATTTTGTGATGCTACCCTGGCTGAAATAAGAGAAAACAATGCCAAATAAACAGATCGCATGTTGAAACTAATTTTTTTTACATGAATTCCACTTCGAAGTTTCAGGAATGCACCTTTTAATCATTATAATATAGAGTCGTATATTTAATTAAATTGTCTGTACATTTATAGATTTTACATCTGACCAGGAGAATTTCGCTCATGAATCCAGAATAATAACTGCTTTATATACCTAAAATTTTTATATTACTCCAGTCAATCCCGTGATTCTTGTAAAAACACATGTTTTGTTATCACAGATTGTTTTTCTCAGGGCTGTTTTAAATTTGCTAGACGGTCCATAAATTTGGTATGAAGCTTACTGTTTGTCTGGCCTATATCATTACAGTATAAGCACACAACTATATAGACGACTTTGTTTTTAACAAAAAATTCTAACCGGTATTGTAAGAAGGCGACGTTTCGGAGGCGGTCATTGCCATCATCTTCACTTAGAACTGTCGTGGTTTTACAAAGATTTTCACCCGGTTAGAATCCCGAGAATTCTTTGTTAATCACACCGGGATAAGCCCTTGTTTTTATCAAAATTATTTACAAAATCTTTAGAACATTTTACAAAATTGAATTTTTTAATTGGTCTGAATATTACCCTAAGACTGTAATTCGCAGAGAAATTAATTAATTTATACTTTACTGTCACAAAATATGTAAAAATGTATCCGATAGACTTTTTACTTTTATTAATTTTAGGGAAACTATTGTTATAAATAATTCAATCTACTTCGAAAATAATTTTGACTTAGCATGAAGGATAATAAAAAATTCTCATTGTAGAATTTGCGGTGTGATAATTTAACAGCCTCGTCTACTATATTAGAAACTGCAACTCTTTTTTTCTGTTGGATGGCATGATTTGGATGGAAATTTAATATTGAACCTGACTAGGCAGGTTTTGAAATACTTATTATAATAAACTGCATGAAATTGTATGTAAACTATAAATGGATAAAATTTTATCGATGACGACTATAAAATATGTCAGTACGAAATAAATAAATAGTTTATTAGAATTATTACGTTACATCACGCTTAATTGGGAATATGACACTGTTGCATCTCCTGTTAGGATTCGCGGAAAATATTGCAAAATCATCAAGATAAGGCGGCGGTTGATGTATCACAAGCAACAGGATTCCGCGGTTTCCACTGCTAAAGTGCTTCCAGACATGCGAACACAACAACAGGCTGCCACGTGATGTTCCTAGTACTGTTCACAGTGAAACCAAACTAATTTCGAAGTACAGACGTTTAGAAACCACAATCTAAAAATCTCTCAACATCATATATAAGTCTAGCCCATTTTCATAATTTTTTTTCACTACTTATGCCCCTATTAGGCCTGAATTTACGATTATATTCACTTAATATTGTTTCTATTACCTGTTTTAGTCTTCTCTTAATCTCTGTTGTCAATATTTTGCACGTCACATTCAATAGAGTTGTGTTGTTGTGGTATTTTTAGCAACGATTTCCTAATATTCATACCTATATTCCGCTTTTTCGCGAAAGCCTTCCTTGCATTGCTGTCCTACTCTTTATGTCCACTATACTCTTATAGTCCCTAGTAATTACGCTTCCCAAGTAGCAGAATTCCTTAACTTCCGTCGAAATATCCCTTCCCAATCTAACACCCTTTGTTATTTCAGTTTCCCATACTTACACTCCATTACCTTGGTTTTCCCCCTATTAATCCTCATATTAAACGCTTTCTACAGGACTACGTTCAAGCCATTTATTATGGTTTCCAAGCGTTCTTCTGGTTCCCCTAATACTACAATATCGTAGGCAAAGCGTAAGGTTTATATTTCTTCTCCTTGCAGCATGATTCCTTTTCCATATTCCGTTTTCACTTTCTTCGTCGCCTGTTCTATACATACGTTAAACAGCATGGGAGACGGACTGCATCCTTGTCTTACTCCTTTCTTTATTTCTGCTTTCTTTTCTTGGTCTTCTATTCTAATTACTGCTGCCTGTATTCTGTAGGGGTTATGTATTAGCCTCCTTTTCCGATATTTTATTCTAGCTGTCTTCAAAATAATTAATAGCGTGTTTCACTTCACATTATCAAACGCTTTTTCTAAATCTACAAATGCCATGAACGCAGGCCGGTTTTTTCGTATCCTCTGATTCTTATTACGTATTCGAGCTTCAATTTTGTCCAATTATTCGGCAAGTAAGACTCGCAGTATGTACGACTGTTGACAACAAAAAATGTTTGTCGTTCATTGAATCCGTGTTCAAATTACTATAATTCTGGCTGTATCTTAGAAATAATTTTGGAATACTAAAAGAATTTGTATGCAGTTAATTGATAATAATTACCAGATATTCGTAGCATCGGGATTGAGTGTCAGATCTTATTGTAGAAGTAAGGGCAAGCGTTGGAGTAATTTGAAATTACTTGTCTCATAAGTTTCCTGAGCCTCAACATTCAAACAACTCCATTAATAAAATTTGATTGACACATTCATTAACTACGTTTTACGCTACCTCTAAATGGCCTCCTGATGCATTCAATAGACTTTCACTTTCAATCATGCTACCTAACGCTTCATAATTGCGGTTGACATGATTAGAGTCGATGATTAACTCTTTCATAAACTTTTGCATGAAGCTTTAATCCAAAGTATGATGCGAACTTTAAATTATTTTTAAAATAGGTTTCTACTTGGTTATTGTAACTTGTATGACATGGTTATTAAACTGCAAAAGGTTATTTGCAGATAGTGCAAATCTTTAACATTCCTTACAATAAGAAGTATTTAGGAGGTATCACTGGTATAAAGAATTACTCAGTTTATTTAATTGAAAAACTCATTTGTTTCATAGTCAAATAATTTTATATTTTAAGAGTAAGTAATCAAGTCACAAGAAGAACTACAGTGATGGTTTATGGAAATATTTCTATTAGTTGCTATTTCGGCATTATATTCATTCAACATTAGAAAGTCTGAAATAATTTCTGAACCATAGGTTGAAAAATGGACGAACTTTCTATGTGAGTTCGGATTTGCAGAAATCTATCCAGAGCTTCACAATGTTGGCACGTTCACGAAAGAAACACTTTGCCCGACAGTTCTCTGGATTCATGATTGAAGGCATTCGATGACAGGTTAAACGAAATACTATAAAAATAGGTCTTGATTAAATACTGAATTTTTTTCTGCGTGAGTTCACATCTGGAGCGAACTATCTACAGTTAAGGGTTCCAGTCAGTTCTGCTTGGACACTAATTCGTTTTCCTTTGTTCTCCGGAATATCTTCACATCGCAATACTGGGACAACGAGCAACTACTTCAATAGATTTTTATAAAACCCCACATGGTGTTAGGAGGCAGTGGAAGACGAACAAATTGCTCAGGATTATTCGAGAATAGTACCTGAATAGTATCTTCATTTTGCTAAGTTATACAGTGTCATTATTTTTATTTTATTTTCCTTATTATTATAATTATTTTTAAAATTAGTAAATTTTGACCCACAACTGTTCGCAGAAAAAGAGATTTAATATTACATTATCAAATTTCCCTTTCAAAGGATATTGAATTTTATTGCAGGTGCACGACGAATAATTAATTTTAAATTAAAAACTAAATGCGGCATTTATTTTGATTAAACTTACTTTAATGCTTAATACCTTCACTCATATCTTTGTATTTTCAGGAATTGAATCAGATATGACGACTGCTGTCACAGCAGCTGAGCTGAGTTCATTTTCTTATAAAATTGCAATGAAAGTCGTTACCGAGATACAGATTCTTTACAAATTATAATAATCGGTTTAGTATTCAATATTATGTGCATAAACATGTATTAATAATTCCTAATGACCGCAAGGTTCACGCAACTTTAAATAAATAATTTTTTCAATGACTGAGACGTTAACAAACTTTAAAATATCTTTAAAAATCAGATGACAAATATTGTTCCCTGTACCACGCCACAAGCCATCTCTGTCAATTCTTTCGTCTTGAGTAGTAAAATAGTAGCCTATCTTGCGCAAGCCTTTACATTTTCGAAAAACTGCCACATCCGACATTCCCCATACCCCCATCCTTGGCTTGTCTCTTTTGTTCTTGCCCCACATATTTCCCTCAAATGACCCTCATGTCCTAAAACGTGGTTTATTAATCTTCTCTTAGTCAACGTCCTCCGTATTGTTCGCTTTTCCTCTATTCTGTTTAGAAATTCCTCGTTTGGTATTCTATCCATCCATCTCATTCTCCTATAGCACCTCATTTCAAAGGCTTCTATTCTTTCCCTTTCCGCAACTCCTATCGTCCACGTTCCGCACCCATATAACGCCTTTTCTCTCTGCAAAAACATTTGGACAATACAATGAAGTGCGATTAAACATATATGAATTTCGAATTTTTGTTGCAGTGAACGTTTTTCTACCACAACTTTTTTCAATTTAAAGGATCAATTTATTTTTAATGAATTACGATTTTATAATATTTGACTATGATGACAACAGGAGGTAATAAAATCTATGTCAAGTATATTTAATCGTACGACTGTTACAGACAGCGTCAATAAAAATAATTTGTACTGAGCGAAATATATTAGTTTATTGTGCTTAAAATAATGTAGCTAGAAAAATCCTACGCACTGTATTTAGTTTCTGTTCAAAAGCACGTGTGACTTTTCTTTGGTTTAAATGAAATAATAAAATAATTACATTGAATTATGTAGATGATTTAAATATTACGGAAGTTAATTGAAGTCAATGGGGAAAAGTTTAAAAGCCAAATATATCTGTTTCCTTGACGAAGTAAATGAAATATTTAATTTTAATAATTAGATTCGCAAATATTTGCTGCCGTTAACTAAAGGTAGCGTTTGAAGTGAGAAAAATCGCCGTAAAGAGTGAAGGTGAATTGGCCAATCAAAAAATACCAACTCACTGAGGCGTGGGTGGTTGATTCGTTAGAGCAACTATCACTTCCGAGAAGAACGCATTCATTAATTGGCATTTGCTCGCGATGAAGTACAATAAAGAGAGAAACTTTGCTAACGAGGGCACTAATGATGTTCGGAGAAAATAGAATAAAATAAGGGAAGACTAAATGGCAGACAAACATCTATATGTTATATTTTAAATGGTCAATATTGAAATGAATTTTTATAACCTTTGTTTTTCGGTTTTAGTTGTTACATCTTAGATGAAAAAAAAGTATTCACTACAAATTGCCATCACGTTAAGACTCATTAACTTGTAACTGAGATGACAGAAACTGGATATGGTTACTATAATGTATTACTTTTTTCTCAGTACATATAGCGTTTGCGTGGTTATTATTTTATATTTTCTTTAACGTGTGCTTCAAGTCTGTCCCTCAATTATGTATTTTTATGTTATTTACTTCCTTATTGTGCTTGTTATCTACTCATGTAATTATACTTTGACTTGTCCTAGTTCCTTTCTAGACAACTAAAGGAAACAATCTTTGGAATAATCATATACTATGATTTGTAGTTAAAAAACAATTCACCTATTAATGATTGGTTACAGAATTACCACGGAAATAATTGGACTTGGTCGGGAGACAATTATTCCATACTTAAAGAGCCTGTTTGATGTATCTATTAATAATTCAACCCTGCTTTTGGATTGTAAAACGATGATTATTGTATCAGTTTGAAAAATCGGGCAATGTAGCGGATGGACGAAATTATATACCTATTACTCTGACTTGAGTAGTGTGCAAAATCGGAAATCATTTCTGGTACAGCATACATTCGAGTCACACTTGAATATAAAGAATAGTTATACCAAAATCAACATTGATTCTATGAAAAAAAATATAAAAGATTTTACGACCCGTGGAAGAATCAGTTGGAGAGGTTAATTTTAGTTTCTTTGAGGCACCTTTACCTAAATTGATTGTTAAGTGGGGAGGGGGGGGAGAAACCTTATTTTATTATTCTTTAAAACCATGCCAGCATTTCTCTGTTTTAATTTGGACCACGGCATGAGTATTTTTGAGATCACGACGTATGATGGAGCTCCTAAACTCCCAATTATATTCTGCAACACGTACACAAGGCAACATTTAAGGATGCTAAAAATATAATAAAGATTTCTTTTCATTATTATATTTGATTGACGATGCGCAAAAACATGATTTAATTGAGGCACTGAGAACACAAGTAGACTAACCCCAAGGATGGGAATGTGGAGGAAATAAGCATAATTAAAAGTAATGTTTTTTTATCGTACCATTTGGGTGTTTAAAAGTTAATACAATTAACCGTGGATTTAATGAAGCTATCTAAAATATAAATACAAAGTATCACAAAACTATAGTTTATAAAAGGATACATTAATTCTTTATGTGAGTTAGTTCATTTTCGCTCTGAGTGTTTTTACATTCAAAATGAAAGTGCGATTTCATCATCTGTATTCTCTATAATTTTGTAATTTCTGCAGTAGTCCGCGGACAATTTAATTTTAGAATCTATTCTCGTCATTTACCAAAGCCAAGAACAATATTGGCCCGATTACACGTCCCTGCGGTACACCGGATGTAATTTCTATAGGATCGAATAGTTCCTCATTTACCCGGACTATTCAATAAGCGATTATCTATTCCAGATTCAATAAGTTCAGCTAACAAAATATAGTGCGGTACTACATGGAAGGCCTTGAGGAAATCTATAACTACTGCGTCTATTCTTCCGTCATCATCAACAATATCCGTTGCTAATTGGTTGTCGCACGAATATACCGGTCTAAATTTACGTTGCCCACGACATACCCAATGTTTCCTCAAATGTTCAACTATCAAGCGTCGTAATTGTTTGCATACTCACCGGCCTGTAGTTGCAAGTTTCCGCCCTCGACCCCGATTTATATATTGGCACTACTGTCGTGATTTTCCAATCGGATGGAACGTCAGTATTATTGATCTAAATTTCCAATAGGCGTGCTAGGTACGCAACCGTGGTGGCTTCTCCCCCTAACTCAATCACGTTTCGTATGAAAGAGCCGATTCGATTAGGGAGCCCGGATCACGTTCTCGAAATAAAGGCTGAGCAACAAGGAACGGATGTTGGCAAATAACGAGTGAAGTGAAGCAAGGGAGGCTTTGGAACAAAAGAGAACAGATCAAATATCAATCCATCCCAATGTAGTTCTGAACAAGCTAAAATAAGCACGAGAAAAGTTACACGGTGGGGTATTAATAGATAAAACCGATACATATAAATTAATGAATTTTTTTTAAAAAAGGTATGGCTCACTATAAATATCACAAACTGACCTTGGGTTTATATACAACGTTTTTCGAACAAGGGAGATCTTGAAAACCATCAGTAGCTTTGTTATATGCACGCTGTGGGTTTGTCTACAGCATATTTGATGTATGAATCTTGGCAAGGCAGACTTCAGACTCAGACATCCTAGAACTATAATTATTCCTAAAATCAGATTTACAATCCATAAACGAGAAACTACGTTACGTGTTATTGTACTTAATCATAGAGACTATGTTAGTCCCATTGTTTTCTTTTTCAGGCCAGGAAAATATTATAATTACAATCTAATTGAGTGGAAATGCTCAATTGAAGCCCAGTAAAGCATATTGTTAATTTTAGAAGAAAGGTCCTGGGTTCGATTCCCTGGTTGACATTTTTCCGTTCTTGTATTTTTTATATTATAATCACTTTTACATATGATTTTTTGTCTTCGATAATAAATGTTACATATTCACTGTAATATCATGTATCGTGTAAATTGCTCATTTTTAGACTAAATAAATACATGTATAATATACATTACGAAATTATTACATGGATCAATTGTTCTGATTTTAAATAATGGGGACGGTACCGAGCCGATGTTTCTAACTCAACAAATTTTGACAGCAAATTCCCTGGTCCTTTAAGCAACGTTGATATGTACTAGACGTTGTGAGCGTTGGCTCGCGTAATTGGACGGAGTGTCCCCGGAACACAAAGTGCTCTGTGTTCGGGCAGAGTGCTCCACATCGGCCTCCTGAAAGCCCCCTCTTGTCTCTATTTTATGCCCCATAACGCGCCAAATTGTGAGGAACTGGCCACGTATTAGTTGGTGCGCTAGTCAGCAGAGTCAGTCCTGTACCGTGAAACGGGGAGAAATTGGTGCAGCGGAGGAGATAAGGAACCGGACAGATCTGTTTGGCGCGTCTCTTATAATAGGCGCCGAGGTCAGCTCAAATTAGACTGTCCAGAATCGTGAACAAGGAGCCCTTGTCCATCGTCTCTGTGGGAGGCCAACCCACTTCCTGGCCTGGCCTTACCAACTCTCAAACAAACTTCCTTTAACACCATCTCTATCTCTCAAGATGAAGATCAAGGGAGTGCCTTATTAAGTATAAACAACACTTGAAACACAAATTTCCTCTTTATAAAATCAATGATAGCAAGACTCTGTCAAATCAATTCAAACATTTCATACTTCCTTAGTACTTTATTGGGTGCGGTGAATTTAATTTATGATATTTAATAATTATATATTTGGGGGTTTATTATTATTATGGAAAAGGAATCATACTGCAAGGAGAAGAAACAAAAACCTTACGTTTGTCGACGATAGTATTAGGGAAGTCAGAAGAAGACATGGAAACCATAATAAATGGCATGAACGTAGTCCTGGAGCAAAGAGTTCAATATGATGATTAATAGAGGGAAAACCAAAATAATGTAGTGTAGATTGGGAAACAGAGGAATAACAAAGGGTGTTAGATTGGGAAGGGAAATTTTGAAGGAAGTTAAGGAATTCTGCTACTTGGGAAGCATAATAACTTGGAATGGTAGAAGTATAGTAGACATAAAGTGTAGGATAGCACAGGCAAGGAAGGCTTTCGCGAAAAAGAGGAATTTACTTAGGGTAATATAAGTCTGAATATTAGGAAATGGTTGCTAAAAATATTCGTATGGAACGTGGCATTGTATGGGTTCGAAACGTTGAAGCTAGTAGCTCCGGAAAGCCTTTGAAAAGTGGTGCTATAGGAGGATGCTTAGATGGGTGGGTAGAATAACGGCTGTGCTAGTTATGAGGAAACGAAAAGGCCTATGCAACACAGGTTAGCATGGATGATTGCAATAATAAATTTATATTGAAACTAATTAAAATTAGGGTCACCTGTGGGGTGAACGCAATGGAAGCAGCTTACGTTATGGCAAATAGGTCGGGCTATGTTAACTATAAAAAAAATTAACGATGCCCGCGAAGACTGCAGCTGCATTCTTTGGCGGCCTTTTGCTCTGGTCTGCATCGGTCTTCCATATTTTTTCGCTTTTCCCCTATTCTGTTCAGAACTTCCTCGTTTGTGATTCTATCCACCCATCTGATTTTCAGAATTCGCCTATAGCACCACATTTTGCACCCATATAACGCCACGCTCTGTAGAAACCTTTTTAGCAACGATTTCCTAATATTCACATTTATATTACCCGTAAGTAAATTCCTCTTTTAGAAGAAAGACTAGAACGGAAAATTGCCAACAGGGCCAGGGAATCGAACCCAGGACCTCGCGATATCCAGCCACGTGCTCTAACAACTCACCTAATCCGAGTTGACGTCCAAGGACCGACATAACCCTTCTACATTCTGTAAACCCAAAGCCTTCCTTGCCTCGAGTTATTACGCTTTCGAAGTGACAGAATTCTTTAATTTCCGTCAAAATATCCCATCCCAATCTAACAGCCTTTGTTATTCCACTGTTTCTCAAAATACACTCCATTACCTTGGTTTTCCCTCTATTAATCCTTATATCTCCATCACTACGTTCATGCCATTTATTAAGGTTTTCAAGTCATCTTCTGATTCCCCTAATACTACAATATCATCGGCAAAGCGTAACGATTTTATTTCTTCTCCTTGCAGTATGATTCCTTTTCCGTATTTCATTTTAACCTTCTTGATGGCTTATTCTATATATAAGTTAAACAGCATGTGTAATTTGTTATTATTTTATTAGTAGTCAGTTACATTTAATGACGTATTTAATTTCGTCGACTGATTCCTATTGAAGTAATTTAACCCCGTGCAGTTCTCATTGAAGTGTCACCACGACATTTACTTCTCTTTTGAGCAAGAGCTCTTAAGTTGTTAACAGGTCTTTTTGGACATTTTCAACGCTAATCAGTTTGGAGAGTGAAGAAGAGAAAAATGAACTTATGCATCGACCCTGGAGAATTCAGGAAGAACCAGTTCACGAGTAGAATGTTCCAAAGGAGTCACTTTTACCAACATTTCCCTGAAAGTGTCAAACGTCTCAAATTCTGCAGTAGTTAATGTATTCGTTTTCGGTGTATTATGAATGGTGGAAGGTTTTCCGGTAGGCATGCCGCATAAGTAGTTCTTGAGATTCCACTCAGGCCGAAGTAAGCTTAAGCGACGACGTTTCTAATACAGAATTTTACTTGAGTTCAGGCTCACTTAGGTGTGGCTGGAATTTCAAAACTAGTTATAGTCATTGTTTCGCTCGCAATTATAAAGTACGGTTTCTCGACGCGACATGATTTTTTCCTTTAAACGTTTGGATAATGCACCTTTTAAAATCGTATCCGAGATTTATTACTTTGTACTAGACACGAGGGTCTTGTAAAATTAGCATTAGAGGGAAGTGTGTGAGGTAAGAACAGAAGATGGAGGCAAGGATGGAATATGCCCAGAGGATTAGGAAGGACAGGGTTGCGCAAGTTTTAAGGAAATGAAAAGACTTGCGCAAGATAAGTTAGCATGGAGGATTGCATCAGACCAGTCTTAGGACTGAATACCACCACAACAACAGCATGGTAATTAAACCATTAAAACCTTAAACGGAATAGAATTAATATGCTTTATCAACGGAATATGATAAAATGGAGGATTAGCAAGTTCCTTCGTTTGCAACACTAATTTACTTCTTTAATAATTCAATCAGCGACATTAATATAAAAGGTCATCAAATCGTGATGAACAGACTCAAATTGAATATGCAGTAAGTCGGGCATTAATTTTTTTTCATTCGATCTAGTATTTTATTTGCTTTAATGATTCAAACCTTGCATCAAATGTTATGAGAAAGCAGAAATATTGCATAATTACAACGGCAGGAAAATCTGTAATTTTGTAATGTTTTCCCCTAATTTTTTATTAGTGTTCAAGAAATCCTGAACATAAAATTTCCTTCTCTTGCAGCAGCGATGAAATATTAACGAATGAATGTAGGTTGTTGGTCCTGTGGAGTCCACAGATGTGAAAATGATTTTGATCCGGTGCTGGGCGGCAGATCCGTGAAAGTGGACGGGCCAATGACCTCACACTGTGGGGGAAAGTGTACCGAATGGCTGTCAGTTCCGCTTTCGGATCCGTCTGGTCCCCCAAAATCGCTATATCGCTGCTCTAGCATTTTCCAAAACTTTACAACGAAACATTGCGCTCTGTGCGGTTGAATAAACTCTGATACTTCAAGGGCAATCACTCTGAGACGACGTCGTTGGCGCCTCGTCTGCAGGATCCGTTCGTTCGTGTTGCAGTTTCTCTATTGTATGCTAATGGCTGGTCTGGGTTAGTCCCAAATGACTGGGACAGGCCCAAGCGACACAGAAAAGCGCTCATGGTTGACAACGTGTCCCCTGTAGCTCCCTAGTCTATGTTGAAATATGGGCTATTCCCAACTCGGCCATCCTCGTGTTGCTTTCTCTACTGTGACCGAAGGTCATCAACACTCCTCTTCATTTTGGACTCGCGTCGTCAAGTAAATAATCAACTTGGTTTTCGATACTTGCAAACGAAAAGAGGATTTGACAAATTGCGTTTTATTAAACCACAATTTCATATTTTCGGTAGAGATATTATCTGAAAATTCTGCTGTCTATCTTAGAAACAAGCCGTGTGAGGTATTTTTATTTGAAAGGTCCATGTATGGCATTATGTATGGACTATAACGTCGTTCAATGGCACGGATCCGAGAGGACCAATTTTCAGGAAACCCCACAAGAAAAAATCTAACAAGGCCAAATCGCACGATCTTCGTGGCCAATTCACGTCACCATTGTGAGAGATAGTCATCATACCCTCAAATCTTGCAGAATGTCCATCATGGCGCCTTCCTGTTGGAACCACACCTCGTCTATGTCAGTATCCTTCAACTTGGGCCAAAAATCGGATATCATCGTATTTTACTGCTCGTAGTTGATGGTGACGGCCTTGCCAACGTCGTGTTCAAAAGATTATGGATCAAAGACGCCGCCGGTCAAAAATTCTCAGCAAACAGTAACTTTCTGTGGATGCATTGCCACCTGGTGAACCGCGTGTGGGTTGGTGTCGTCCCATAGGCAGAAATTCAGCTTGTTGACATAGCGATTCTTCTAAAACTGTTCCTCGTTACTAAATACGATTTTTTGGCAAAAATTGAAGTCATCTTTCAAACGCTCTGAAGCATAGTCAGCGAACAAACTGCGTTGTCCATCGTCATTAAGTTTGAGCTCCTGGGTGATTTCGATCTTGTACGTGTGTAGATCCAACGCAAAATTCGCCAAGTTGAAGTCTCAAAAAAGCCAAGTTCTTGTTCAAGGCGAGGAATTGACTGTATCGGCGTTGGTTGATTGTTTACCGAACCAGTCGCCTCGAATTTGGCCACCAAACGTTGGAGACTCGACTTTGAAGGGCCACTGCGGTATGCCGTTAAGTAGCGTTCAACGTTTGCACAAACAAACACTCATTTCGATAATAAAGCTTTATCATATGGTCGTGCTGCTCAATCGTGTAAATTGCCACGGTGATTCAATAGATATTTGTACTGCCAGACCCTGGTACCTGAAGCGCAATGACCCCACGAGTTCTGTAGCTCGGGAAATTTTTATTTCAGTATTGTAAATTACGCTGTTAATATATTTAACAAATGTACACTTTGTTGTGAAGTTTGTGAAGCTTAAAAATTTTTACATGATTGAAAGATTATCTTCTTCACTTATACGGTAATAATAAATCTCACTGATTTATTGCCATAGAGTAAAATAACATTTATGCCAACAGTTCTTTGTACTACTAAGTTTTTTTATTAATTTATTTATAGTCGCATAAACAGAAAAAAGTCATTAGCGACTTATACGAAATTACAATATCCGTTACATTTTTTACTTTAAATTGACAATTTTATACATTTTTACTTAACATTTATATTTTCAGTGCTAACCTTAAATGCACCTAAAAGTATATATACTAAAAGTTTACATTTTGTTATAAATCGTTTTTTTTAAGTTTTCCTGTGACTTTTTTCCTTTTGTAAGCTGGTTAAGATCATTTTCTTTTAAAATTTCTTTTCTCTCTTCTTCAAATTTTGGACAGTACTTCAACTTGATCTGTATATTGCACTGATCATAAATCGGTGGGGGATCTTTTCTTATGATGTAGAGATGTGTAAACTTTGTGTGTCCAGTTCTTACTCTCCATAGGATCATTTTATCTCTTCTTTTGACTTTTTTGTAGTGTTTTATTGCGTAGAAGTCGTTTGTTTCATGATGGATTTTGCTGATTTTATATGACTTCCATGTTGTATTCCATATTCGTGTTAGGTTTTTTTGGCTTTTGTCCATAATTCGTTAAATGCGTTTGTGGTATCTGTGCTGTGGTTCTTTGGGAGCGTTTTCCACGGAGGGTCTTTACAGTTGTGTATTGGCAGAGCAAACTCTATTTGATCGCAAATTTTCCTGAGGCTTGTACAAAAAGGGATGTATCTAGATGAATACTTACTACTAAGTTATATAGATACTCAAACAAAATGAGTGCGATTTTATGAATAGGAGTTATGAAACATTAAAATTAAATTTTAAATATTTGAGAAGGATAAAATGAAAACAAAAAATAAGTTAGTTTAGAGGAGTAGAGACGGTCTGACAGTGAGATGTGCTGCATGGATGAAGACACAAGCAGTGTCACTCCCAGTGAGTGGTTTTGGGCGTCGTCAACAAGAAGTAATGGCGCTCCTGGGGACAATAGGAGTCCGCTTCTCTGCCCCTTTTTTGTTCCGTCCTTCGATGTCCAGGTTTCAGGGTTGCGAGACACCTGGTCGAGTTATTGGCCCACACCCGAAGTGGGTCAACCATAAAGTACAAATAGAATATTGCCCCGCTGCCAAGGCCTGGTCGTAAATGATATTTAGTGACGCAGCGTCTTGCTCACATGCATTACGGCAGTAAAACCGAAACCGTTAACGTTGGAATATCTTTACAACACTATTTCCTCTTGCTGTAATGCTTAAAAGGCCGGAATTTGCTTTATGACCGAGATGGTAAAAAGAAAAACCTAAATGCCTCGCAGTATGGATATGTTTAATTGTGTTTCAACTTGGCTCATTATCATGATCCATCGAGTTTAAGTCTTTAAAGCACTTAGACGCACTTCACCTCGTTGGCGAATTTATATTGTGAACGAGCTTGTATTTCTTAAGTGTCATATTGTGACATAATTTATGCATTTCAATGACCAATTATCTGTCTTTTAGAATCCAAACGTATTCTATGCGAGAAATAGCCTGACGTGTGAGGTGCGCAGTAGAAGAAGGAAGAAAGAAATATTGTTGTGAAGGAAGAACAGCCTTTACAGAAAAGCGACTACTATTTTAAAACATATTCATTATATTCTTACGAGCGTCAAGATATTTTTACCGCACCCAGTATTCAGCATCTCTCAAGTTTTTCGGACAACCTTAACACAATATATGTATTTATATAAATTTATTCAAATGTCACTCTAACGTAATAGAACTCCCACGGCCGTTGGTTCGTGAACCTGCAAGTTGCGCTGTTGTGGCTCGACCAACCACAAATGGGATGTTGCAAGGAATTCTTAGGTTAAATGACAAAACAATAATAACAATTGATATATTGTGGTCTAAGAATAACAAAGTTTAATGTAAAATACGTGCGCCACCAAGGTTTTGGGAAACAAAATCTGGAAAAGCAAAGTATTGTGACGGTGTTGATTTATTAATGAACTGAAATAAATTATATAACGCAGAGACATTGTTATGATCTTTATGTTATGAGGAGTTCCCTTGCATAGCCCAAAAGGCTACTTTTAAGGATTGGTTTGACAATGATTGTAAAACAATAACAGAGGGAAAAAAACAAATCATACCAAAACATGCTCGAAAAAGGGAATACAAGGAATACTACAGAACTATACAAAAATAAAAGATGGGAAGAAAAGCACATAAATTAAGTTGGAAAAGTTTACAAGTCTATAAACAATGATAAAGAAGTTTTAATCCTCAGACGAATCTTTGCAGAGAAACACGATGAAATATTTTAACAGGAAAAGATCACATTTTAGACAGGTGGGGGGATATTTTAAATTGACTTTTAAATGGAAATATGTTCAGAATACTGAATACGCAACTAAAAGTGCTGAAATTAACACTATTATTTCTGACGATGTAGAGGATTCTCCAACTATAAAATAAACCAATGAATTGAAGAGCAACAGAGCACCATAAAGTGATGGCATACAAACCGAACTTCTAAAAGATGCAACTAATGACATACGACTGTGCATACACAAGCTGTTCAAGCAAGAAGAGACAATACCCACAGGTATCACATGTCCACTTCATAAAAAGGGGGATCAGCTAGACTTTTCTAATTTCAGAGGAATAACTACTGAATACAGCATACAAGCTTTTCTCTAACCGGCTCCTTCATATGCTTTCGTAGAGGAAACTCAACCATTGATCATATTTTCTCCCTATTGCAAATTTTGGAAAAAACGTTACAGAAGAAAATCGAAACATACCACACATTTGTAGATTTTAGTACAGCGTATGACAGTGTGAATAGAGCTGAGCTTTACAAAGCAATGGAAGAAATTAATTTTCCATCCAAACTTATAAAATTGTGGAATCTACTACGATGAATAGTCAATGCCGCGTAAAAATTGAAACAGACCTCTGGACTAAGGCAAGGCGAATCCCTAGTATATTTATTATTCAACATAGCCCTTGAAAAGGCTATTCGAGAGACAAAGATACAAACAAGAGGAACTAATATTTTATAAATCAGTTCAGTTATTAGCATTTACTGATGATATTGATATAATAGCAAGATCTGAATTGAACATTCGGAAAGCCCTTGCAACCTTAAAATGTGTTGCTGGAGGAATAGGTCTTAAAATCAATGAAGGAAAAACTAAGTATATGGCAGTTGTCAATAAGGATACACCAGAAACATATTGTAATTGATAACTTTAAATTTGAGAAAGTCCAGAACTTTGTATATCTTGATTCTTTGATAAACAGTAACAATAAGTATCTGAGGAATCAGTAGAAGAATCCAACTAGGAAATAGAATCTGTATCAATTGTCTAAATCGCCAGATATTCCAAAAGTAATAAAGGTTTCCAGGTTGAGATGGCTGGGTCAAGTTAAGAGAATGCTGGAGAATGAGGTACCAAAAAGAATCCTGGAGTACGAAGTAGATGTGAAAAGAAGAGTTGGACGCCCAAGACTTCGTTGGATGGACTGTGTTATGAACGACATCATGAGACTGGGTATCAAGAGCTGGTGGACTAAGGCACATAACAGCGACCTATGGAGGAACATCCTGAAGGAAGCCAAGGCCCTTTCTGGGATGTAGAGCTACTGATGATGATATGATTATTTTGAATTTAATACAACGTTGACAGTGATATTATTTGAAAGTCGTGAAGGTAACAGGTTATTGCGCATGCGCACAATCTCTTATGATTCTGTGATCACTCTCTGTCCGCCAGGGTTTCTAATAATTCTTCCCCACTATCTTAATTCATAACCCAAAATTGACGGGGATGGATATTCACCAATGAAATTTATTGTCGCTTGCCCCTCTCCCCCAAGGTTGTTGGGGAAAATCCACGCTTATTCCCCGATGGCGTCCAAATGTCTTAATTTCATTACCCCTGCTTGTCAAATAATGTCTCTTTTTATTTTGACTCCTAAACCGCCGAAGTCCAAACAGATGTGTTTGACCGTTACAAGACGATTTGATGAAAAACGTCTTGGCAGTCATCCTTCGGAAAAGACACGACGTTGTTACCCTAAAAACATTAGTTCTCAGATAATATTGCTTGCAGTAATTAAATATGTTGACTTTGTCAATTTAATTCTTTTCCTGATAGAGAAAGTCATCATAATCAGTTATTTTTAGCATATAGTCTGGAAGCAGATAAGTAAAGATTGGAGCCTGGATTAAGAGAGAATTAAGATGAATGTTTCAATGGCTTCGGTGTTCTTCATAGTCTCTTCCTTTTTAAGTACAGAGCACAGAATTTCATACAGTTATATGTAACTGCCAAAAATGTCTTTGTTTTTGGATGTTTTTCAACCCGCTCGTCAGTGATTGTATACGTTATTAAATATTGGATATCCTACAATCGTGTTTGCCTTTCTTGACCTGCTGTTCGCCAGATCAGAACCCTCGGATCGAAACATATGCCTAAATTCTGTAACTATAACATAAACACAAGGAACATAAATGTTAAAACTATTATGTAATTACATTAATAGTTGAATGAAACACACGTGAAATAAAATGTTGATATGAATTCAGAGCGAATAATATACAAATTAAACATACATGTATTGTGAATTAGGTTAAACACAGTTCTTTAATAACACTATAATTCTCGTTATAGAGAATTTATTAGTTAGCATGCAATGTACAGTTAATAGCCTAATATACGTTCTCACGTAGATAATGTTGGTCTCCCGTCATTCGTAAGAGCATGAGAATAGTACCCAGTGCAGGTTTACTAGGGTTTTTCCTGCATCTCTTTAGGTGAATGCTTAAACTATAGCCCCGGGGCACTTGTCAACACTTGGCTACCTTGCTCCACCCCTTCCACATCCCCCCTTTTGAATTCCCTTCCCATGCTATTAAAGGGGAGTTTTTTCATTTTCAGGATCACCCTCATGTAACATGTTAACCGAAAAAAATTATCTCTTATCCCTAAGTGTTATTCCTGCACTACAAAATGATCTTGACGGGATTTTGTGTGCAACAGTAATATATATAATTCTGTATAAAACCGCACTATTTTAAGTAAAAGAGGCAGGAAAGGCGAACATGAGTTATTTTGTAGTTTTCCTTGTGAGTAGTTTTGGTGAAAGACTGTCACGATGTGGCGCGCCTGTGAACGCGGATAATTTGTGACCGTGGAACTTTGCCAATGTCATGGACGTCAACACTAAATTTCGTAGGGAAATGAAGTCTCCTTAATGCCCCTTACTTAGATCCACCTCGTATATGAGGTGACGCCCACGAGAATTATAGAATATCGTTATAAAGTGAAAGACGACCTCTGTGTGATTCAATGTTACTGATGGTGAGAAGAACGTTTCCGGGCCTGAATCCGTCATATGTGATTTAGGTCACATGTTCTGTCCCCAGTATTAAGTATGTTAACGTGAATGTGTTTTTATTGAAGGTGTACGTGACCGGCGATGCGTCATATATTGATGTGAATATAATATAATCAGATGTGTAGTCAGGTGGAGGCAATGAAAAAAAGACGCACTGTTATTAAACACTTTCATTTGAAGGGATGACAGCTGCGCAAATAAAAGTAAAATTGGATGAAGCTCATGCGGAATCTTTACAAACCTTTAATGCCGTTTATTTATAGATTAATGACGTTAAATGAGGTTTCAGAAGCACACAAGGTGAAACTCGCTCCAGCCGTGAGCAGATGTCGTAGGATCCTCAGCTGAACTAGTTCATTTAATCCTCCATGACAACTCGTCATGAAAAAGCTTTGTGCACGATGTATGCCGCGACTGTTGACATTGGATTAGGAGAAACATTTCAACGCAGAATCTAGAATCGTTTGATCCTTTGTGTACTGTCGAGGCTTCAAAGTTCCGCCTCTTTGATTTGAATGCTTTTATCGGCCTTACGTGACTTCCCAGTCCCGTCAGCAACGAATGGTTCAATTTAGTGTTATTTAGCTGTTAATTCAGTGGAGATCATGGTACGTTTTCAGTAAGATACGTGTTTACTTGTCAATAGGAAGAAATAGTGAAAGTGGCGGTTTTCTCTGTAAATCGCATCACATTGGGGTCAAAGGTTTGTATGTATTATAACATAACTTATCTTTTTGTCACGTCAGGAAATGTTTTGCAACATAACAAAAGAAGTAAGTGTACGAGACAATGTGATTTTATTCCAGGTGCGCAGCTCTCTAAAATAATACAACCCTAAATAGCCAATTAAAATGGGTTATAAATGATGATATGTTGCTGATCAGAAGGTATATTTATAATATATGAGAAAGTTGTAAACGAGTTTGAAAACAATGGAACGAGTTGAACTTTACAAAGGAGTCATGGGAAAAGGGCAGGGAGTTTATTTCGACAAGTATTTCACTTCCCCTAAATTACTAGAGAGATTGAACACCGAAGGAAAAATAGCTTGTGGAACGATCCGCCCTAACAGAAAAGGTCTACCAAAAATATGAAGCTGATAAACCAAAACGGGAGTGATTAAGATAGCAGAATATTTGGTACCAGGCTTTCCTTTTCGTACGGCAGGTCACAAAGTCTGTTAGTCCATTAGCTAATTTTCATGGAACGGAATCATCCATTGAAAAGAGAAGGATACAAGGTGGACAAGTTCCTTGGACTGTGACTAATAAATACAAGGGGAGAGTTGACCAAGCGGACTATGGTCTAGAGGAACGATCAAAAAAGTGGTGGTACCGCCAGTTTTGAGGAATTTTCGACGTTACGTTTGTAAATCGTTATGTTATTTAAAAATATTAACGGAGAGAAAACTACGTTCAAGGAATTCATGAGGACTGATAACCAAAAAATTATGTCCACATAAAAACAAAAATAATAAGCGACTCGTCAGTTGGACCTGGGAAAAAGAAAAGAAAATTATTCTGCACTATAAGACGTTAGAATTTTTAATACAGGTATTTATTCGCTGGTGTTTTTAGACAAAAGAGGCCGATGTGAGGTTTGCAAAGATAGAATCAGGATCTCATTCACAGTGCTCACATTGTAAAAGCACTACCATGAATGAAAACAAAACTGGTTTAATAATGAAAAGCTATAAGTAGTTATGTATATTTAATTTAATATAGTAATATACTGAAAATATATTAAATAAAACATAGTAAAAATATATATTTTTAAATTACTACCTAAGATATGACACTTGTCTTGTCTTAACGGGACCAAAAAGTCCCACCTCAATATTTTCAAAATTAACGAAAGCAAAATTTTTTAAAAACTAATTTGTTTAAATTAAGCAGTTCAGGATACTAATGGTTAAGCGTATGCAGATTCGTAAACTCCAATGAAACTAGGATCCATCACTACTCTCCAGAAACCAAAAAAACAATGAATAAAAGCTGGTGAAAGCGCACCGAAAACGGGGAGACCGTTTTGTCATCTGGAAAGGTGGTAGCCCGTGTCCTTTCGGATTCTCAGGGTTAGTATTTGTAGATTTTTTGGGGAAAAAAGGCACAACTATAACTGGGCACTATTATGCTGCACTGTCGGATCCTTTTATGATTGCGAAACGACCAAGAAGGTACGCCAGCGCATACACCACCAGTCTCAAAGGCAACATTGAACGAGTTGGGATTAGAATTGTTTCTCATTTACCCTTTTCACCATACCTAGCACCAAGTGACTTCTTATTTATCCCGAACTTAAAAATTTGACTTGATGGGAAGAAATCAAATGAGGAAGTGATGGAGGTCGTGAAGGAGTATTTTGCACATATTAACAAAACCTAGTTTTGTGATGGGTTGAAAAAAATACGAACTCTCAGGGCCAAGTGTATAGCCAAGGAAGTAGTCTCTTCTTTTTCTTAAAAGACGCTACAACGTTTCTTTAATAAAATGATTTGGCCTGGTCCACAACAGCCTTCCATCTTTTCCTGTCGTGAACCAGTCTCGTCCAGTTTTTGACTTTCATCACCTTAATATCTTCTAGGAGGTCGTTGCTGCATCTGTTTCTTTTCCTTCCCTTTTCTCTTGTCTCAGATGGGATCCAGTTGTAGATCTTCTTTACATTTCTAGCTGTAACGAACAAATACATCTGCTTGGATTTTGCGGCGCAGAAACAAAACAAAGGAGACGGGAGGTGACACTTGGGCCATAAAACCTGGACTCAGCGTGAGAATCGGCATCGGGTGGCATGTTTCCCCCAAGTGTAACCGTGGATATTATTGGAGGTGATCCATCCCTACCACCTTGGTGATAGATGTCGCTGAAGTGGGGAAGAAGTTTTAAAGAGGCAGGCGGAAACATTTTTGGAATAGATTGGTGGTAGAGAATGAAATGAACAGATTGTTGGAGAGATGTTGAGATTGATTGGTGATCAGATTGGTGGAGAGACAGATTGGTAGAAGTGAATTAGAGAGATTGGTGGTCGAGAGCGGTTAGAGGAGAATTGGTCAGAAGGTGCGAGAGCGGTGAGATGGAATTTTGAGACCGATTTTGGAGGAGATAGTTGGAGAGTGGTGACGATCTGGAGAAATGATGAGGAATGATCTGGAACCTGCACTAAGACGATTAGGAAAACTACTGCATCTGTAACTCTTTGTAATTTTCTGTTTGCTGCCAGATCCGAGTGGTTCTATGAGAAGGCTCATAAAGTTCCACCCTGAGATGAGTCATAGTGTTTAAGTAATTAATATAAATCATTTTGTAAGTATATGTGTAATTATTATTGAAAATTATTGAAACTATTAAAAATTTGTAATTATTATTGTAAATATGTTCTGTTTTGTAAATTTTTTAATAGTTTTATCATTTATTTAATTATTAAATTAGTATCATCACTATATTCATTATATAACATCATCCATTCGGTATAGATGTCCCAGCCAGCGTAACCGAAGTGTTTGTATATGATTTACTATGTTTTTACGCTTCATTAGTTTATGTATTTCTGTGTTAAATCTTATTCTCCAATGATCATCTTCCAGCCTTACAGAACCTAAGATTCTTCTTAATATCATTCTTTCAAATGTCATGAGTTTTTGATTATCATATACTTTAAGAGTTCTTGTTTCGGTCTAACAACTACATAGTATAGCTTAAATTTGGCTCTCTTGGACAACAAGTATTAAGAAACAGTAAGAAGAAATAAAAAAGTTTTCGACTAATTACTTTGTTATATTTTTACCATACCTACCAA
Source organism: Eucriotettix oculatus (assembly GCA_034510155.1). Lineage (NCBI taxonomy): Eukaryota > Metazoa > Arthropoda > Insecta > Orthoptera > Tetrigidae > Eucriotettix > Eucriotettix oculatus. Next base: position 336,071 of record JAEMUL010000010.1, read on the forward strand.
ACAACCCTCGAGTAGAAATGTAAATAAATTTCCATAATTATAACTAATCTAAGCAACAGGCACAAAGAAATACATCAAAATCAACTGTCAAGAAGATTAACATGATTCAAGCAGATTTTCACACAGATTTAATTAAAAAGACATAATTCTCATATTTTAAGATCACATAATGTATTTTAGAGAATGTTCCCTGGAGCATTGATCTTCAAGTCTATTTCTTTTATCTAATCATTAAGTTAAGTATCACAAAAAATGTATTTATTGTCTGTTATAATAGACAGATTGTACATAATTTGGAGTCAATTAAAAAGAAACTTACGTACCCATGGATCTTAGACTGAAAAGGTTTGTTTCAATAAGTCAATCTCTTTTAGAAGGATATTTTGACTGTATCTTTCTTAGCGTTTTCGTATTTTTCGTTTCCTCGTTACATCCGCTGTAAAATTGCGCCTTACGAAACGAGTAAGCAAACGATTTGGGTTATACTTTGTTTTACAAAAAATATTTTGTGTTCGTTTATACAAAATATGATATGGAAGTAACTAATTACATACAAATTAACAACGTTTCTGCGAACCGCAATCCTTTCGTCAGATTTCGCATGAACGACAGACCGCAAAAACCGGGTGACTATCTCTAACGCAAAGATAATATAAAAACAAATAAGCTAATGTTATGGGAACAGTTAATTTTTGCTTATTTGAAGGCGAATCAAGTTGATGTCACTTCTCTTGAATAGAATATAAAGGGGGAGAAATGAGGCATGAGGGAAGGAAGGAATTTTTTTTTGTGTGTATCATGTTAAGCTCCGGGCTGTAGATTAAGGATCCCGTCTAATAGTGATGCAGACAAACACTACAAACCTTCATCATGTAGGCTGGATTATTGGGTACTTGTCTCACGACCTTCCGAATGACGGGAGACGCTATTTTTGTGTTTGTATGTGTGAAGGTGGTAAGATGCATCTCCTCTTTAATAGCATAGGAAGGCAATTGAACAGCGGGGATGTGGAAGGTAGATCCAGTTTTGATTGGGGCTTCCGGACTATGGTCTAATCTAAAAGAGATGAAGGGAAATCCCTAAAAATCCGGCATCAGTTAGGTTTGTTATTTGAAAATTATATATGAATGTGAGAGTTCTTTACTCTTCGAACCTGCTCCTTCCCTTAAAAATACAATTAGAGCTTAATTTCTCTTGAGTGAATTAATATGAAGTTAAACGCACCCCTGCTGGAAGTATTGATTCTTTTCTAAATTGAATTCCCCTCCTAAATGCCGCATCACGTAGGGAACCCTTTCAGCATAAATTAAGCACTTCCTATCAAGTACCATGAAGTTCACTCACAAATTCTTTTGTCGAGAAAGAACTAAATTCGAATTTTACGAGTAATGATGAAATAATTTCTGAAGAAAATTAACAGATGAATACGTAAATTAAAAAATGTAAGCGCTCGAAAATTAGCCTCTAGCTCAATATGAAGTAATCATAGCATTAAAATTCCTTATAATATTTGACAACTTCGTTCTGAAATGAAGTACAAACTGCGAATACGTTTTTCCCGCTGATACCTAAGACAGAAAACACCAACACTTCAGTTTCATCAGTATTGCTTGATCGATACGCAAATAGACCGATAAATCCTTTTATTTTGCATTGACTGTGTTCCACGTGTATTCTGTCGTACTTTCATATCGAAAACACCAATTTATTTGTTTTTAAAAAGTAAAACTATAATTATGATATCCTTTACATTGACGTTTTTCATTTATTTATTAAAATAGCAATCAGATTAACAGGTTATAAAAGCTATTATTTATGTAGTCTAAGCGTCCTGATGACAGTGATCAGACCCCTGTTGTCCCCACTTTGAGGTCAATTGGCCTGAATCGTTTTTAACTTCTGTGGTTTCTGTATCCAGCAGTGTTTGTATGGGTTTCCAGTTTCTTGTGGTGTTTATTAGGTATCCCTTGACAACATCCTTTGACGTCCTGGCGTAGAGTTTGAGTGATCACATACTATAATGAACTGAGGGTTTGGATTTTCAATTTAAATCAAAATAAATTATTTGGATAGATTAAATAAAAACAAATTAAATTTATTCACAGAAAACAAAACAAAACAACACTAATTACAAGATTTAGGGTACAAAACAGTACAAAAATAAACTGATGATTTTGTTTTCCAGAATGCGGAGAAGATATTTTTTTTCTGAACTTTAAATTATATAATTTTATATTTGCAACTGACGAGGTTCTTTATCTTTATTAATATCTTTGAAATAGTTTATTTTATTAAAATTGATTTATTTGAAAATTAAAATGGCTCATTAGTAATGCAAAAAGGGCATCATAAGTAATGTGGCTCTGCGCTTCGTTCAATGGAGTTAAATCTATGAAAATTATTTATGGGGAAATGAAAAGGAAAAAAAATGTTTATAACTTACGTAAAGAGTCTTACGCTATCGAAGTTTCGAGGCAGCTGCTGGAGTTCAATGTCGGTAGCAGAACAGAAAAGGCGTTGGTCCCGTAATATGCTAATGCGAGATCATCTCATATCCTTGTCTTTGTTTTGATTTCGTTGTCTTGTGAATAACCAATAACTCCCTTCCCCGAAAGGATGTCAGAAACTGAGAATAATATGTTTGGCTATGAGGCAATTAACCTTTGGCAGCAAACAATAAATTAATAAAATAGATGCCCAGACGCCCTGCAATCATTTATTCACGAATACAACAATGACTCTCAAAACAGAAATAACGAAACCAGTATTAAAAATGAAACATGAACCTTCATTTAGTAATATAATAGCATTGATTCCTTATTTTTCCATTGCCATTGGCTTGAAGTGTATGAAGACAGATGTTGGATAATGTTTGATGAAAGTTTTTTCTTATCAATTACCGCCATTAATTATTTCTCGCCAATAAGGGTACTGTGCTGACTTGGTATTTATTTGTATTAGGCTAGAATTAATTCCTAACTCAGTAAGCCTAGCAGAACGTAAACAAAAAGCCACCACATTGGGCGCCATTAAGTTAAGATGGAATAAAAGTAACCAATATGGCGGAATTTGAAGTTATTTATAGCTGCCAAAACAGCCACTCTATCTGTTTGAAGTTAAAGCTTAAAGTGTAAATCATGTTTCACTTTATAAAACAAATTAAAAAATAACGGTATCTGCCAACTCTTCTACACAAAAACATGTAAAACTTTAGTAATGTCATTTATTCTCAAGAATTCACACATGAAACTATTTATTCAGTTTTTGAACATCGTCAATCAAATCTAATAACATACAAAATGCAAACTACACTCATAACCAAAGTTATTCAATAATTATTCCTTGAAATTGTTTCGTTAGTCTTTTTACATCGTCAAGCAAATCTATTAAATTATAATGATTCTAATTATGTCTCGTATTGTTTTCCTATCATTCTTCGATGTTGGCTGGAGTTCGCGTTGCAGACAAAATCTGAGTTTGACTGCACAACCATGAGCCGCGGTTCCTTGAAATACGACATGGCACGCATTTAATGCGCGGTTCTAAATTATAATGTATATAGGGGGTAACTATATTATTTAAGTGGAATATTGATATATTAATAACGAGTTTTTATAATATAAAAGAAAAACAGTAATTTGCTTGAATTCAAAACATTTTTACAATAATAATTACAATTTTGATTTTTATTCCGGCACTTATTTCGTCAATTAAAAATATATATATATACCAACATGATACAAATTAATTACTTAAAAAAATTCTAACTCTAACCACAGGGTCTCATTTATGGGCCTTCTCATAGAACAGATTCTACTCAGACCTGGCAGAAACAGAAACTCAGCAAAGAGTGGCTTAGTGCATCTTCCAGCTCCTTTTTCCTTATTGGGTCGTCCTCCCTCCAGATCACAGCTACCGACCTACTATCCTTCCTGTTTCAGGAAGAATTTCAAAATCTCCCTTGCCACAATTTGAACCACAGTCATGAGTGAGAAGATTAGCGTAGGCTAGCTCCAAACGGAATTTCTCGCCAACTCCAAATTTGTGTCCGAAATCTCCTCTCCAAGAAAATCTGTGTAAATCTCTCTGTTCTAATCTCATATCCCAGCTCTCGCACAATCTGTCTAAATCTCCCTCTGCGAGCCTTTTTACAAATCTATTCCCCATTTCTTTGGTTCATATTACCCCGGTGGCAGGGATGGATATCGACCAATCACATTCATGGTTACACTTGGAGAAAAACACGCCACTCGATGGCAATTCTCACCAAAATAGGGAACACCTAAGGTGCGACGTTGAGTCTGGGATTAATTGCCCCTGGCTCAGTGCTGTCTCCCGGTATTTTGATTCCGCACCGCCAAAATCCCGAGCAGTTGTGTTTGACCGTCCGTCACAAAATCTATCTCAAATATGGCTCGCATGGTTTCAATGGAAATGGAAATAACGATCCCGTCAATTGATTGAATAACACAGATGTGTAAAGACAACGAAAATTAACGTCTCCAACTATTTCTCCCTTTCGCAATTGTTTTTATTACCATTCAATGGTTATAGGAATATTGCGGAATATGGTTGCACTTTTAATTAAAACGATAACGCGTACTTAAAAAGCTGTGCAGTGACGTCACTGTCCTGCAGATAATTTTAGCAAAACATTACACATTTTAACCGAAATTCGTTCCAAATTATTTGCTAGGGAATTATCACTCCTACAATATTTTGCTGCAGAAATTAACAGTATGTATACGCAGTTATGTTTTGAAAATTTTCCACGCGTTTAATTTTCAATTAAAAATACAAAACCAGGCAACCGATTTTATTGTATCGATTAATATGTACTTACACAATCTATTCGTTTGTTCTGGAACCAAAAGTGAAATACTTAAAACGAATTTGTAATTATTACAGGGGAGTTCATCATTTTTGTGGTTTGTCTCCGAAAACGCTAATTAGTTTAGACTATTATTATTTCAGATTGACGCTGCTTTCAGTGAATAGTAACCGTTGAAGTGAGCACTCGCGGACAATTTACTTTGAGAGAAACAGAAACCGACGTCGCAGGCCGAATGGAGTTTCACTGTCGTATAACGGCCTCGACTCAGATGCGGTTTCTGTGTTGGAAAGCCCTAACAGCGGGAGGTGAAACCCCACTCTAAGTGATAGGCATTCCCACTAACGAACTTTAAATCTCCTGTGGTAAAGGATATCTTGTTGCTTAAGTCTTGTGAAATTACATTAAAACTGTGTCAAGGGAAGGAATCGACAATTATAAAGAAATTGTCCCTGTTGATTTGTAAATGAATAAGAAGGGGTTATTAGTAAAAATTATTTATTAAGAATTAATTAGACAAAATTTACTTCCGCTTTTTTACAAAAATATTTATATTACATCAATTAACGTCTGATACTAAAATATTAAAGTGAAACAATTTTCGACAGGGTTTCCGTCTGTTCAATAAATCTGTAACATTACTTTTATCAGCTTTAGTGAACGTAAGGTCTGTGGTGACTCATGTCCCCTACATTGAATCGGTAAAGCAAAAATAATCTAGTTTAATTATACCGAGTCGCGTATAGCAGGACGAAAAGCGAGGAAGGGTGGTCAAGGTCAAGTCGCGGTGAAACCCCCCGTTTACATTATTTATTTCCTGGAGTGTATTGGGGAAAAGTTGGTGCAGGGAGCTGCCTGAGAGACAGATAGAGGAAGCAGTGGCAGAAGAAGCAGTATGTATAAAATTTAGTTTCTACTTAATCTGAAGGATAGCCGCTAGGGGATCGTAATGAGAAAAATACGTTATACAGAAGAGGAGCAGCTGGCGTACGAATAGGAACGAAGAACGACGTCACAAGGTGTTAAGATCCGGTAACGGCATTTTTACCCGGTTTTTCCTTGAAAACCATTCTCGTTTGATTTGCGATTGTTTTTATTTCATTAACATAGTTTTTCACCCGCGTTCCCGAGAGCAGCCATTTTAGGAGCTGCATAGATTCTTTCTGCTTTACCGACATAGCCAAATTGATAATACATTTTATTTGTAAATGTATCTTTACTGAAACTTTTAGTTTAAGTTATAATATTATTTTGTAAATAATTTTATATTGTATTACCATAGTTTCGATCTTATCATCATTATTAAATTTATTATATTAAAATTAAATATACTTTTTTATTTAAAAACTCCTTGTTAAAATAATACGTTTGTAGGTTTAAACAAGAGTAACACCATAGGTCATTTGTAATTTCATGTAATGACGTATATTACTTCTTCAACCGACGATAAATTGAGTTATTAATAAAGCTGTATGTATCCTAATAAAAGTTGCTTGATATAGAGTTTAGGTTCCCCTACTAAGTTAAGTAAGGAACTCGCCTTGATTCCATAATTTGCCTGCGTCCGCTGCTGATTTCGTTGAGCTGAATCAGACGCCCACCGCCACGTTTCATGAGATGCCACTTAAGGTATTTTGTTAACTGCGAGACATTTAGTACTGTTATTTGCAATATTGAAACTTGGCGCGCGTAATTTTATAACCTATCATTGATATTTTTTACTTGCTGGCCGCGCGTCATTTCCCGGGTATATATTTAATTAGCCAGAAAAAGGAATATCAATAATTATTTCTTGGTCTGCATGTGATTCTTTTTTTAATTTCTTAAGATGACAAAAATTCATTATTAATGACCCCAATGTTCACAATAGAGCCATGACAGTGACTGCACTCTACTCAATTATACGCTTCATAAAACTACTGGAGAATATATTTCTTACTTTAATATATAAATATGCGGTTTTGTCATATTAAAGGAAGGAAGAACTAAACGTTATGTATTTTATTAAATACACCAAGTGAAACTTTAAGTTTGTGCATCTGTTACCTGGATGAGTGGGTGGCACTCGCATTCCTTAGGACAAAATTATGACCCTTTCGGTTGAATGTGGGGAAAGGGCCCATTCACGAAAAAGGGATCGCCATTAATAATTATGGGTCTAATTCTGGCGAAAACGGAAGTTCCGTGAAAAATTTTGAATCTCACGGAGAAACGCAAAACAGGTGCAGTATTTAGGACCAGTAGGTTGAAATTTTTCCTGTTGGCTGCAATTGTTAAGGAGAAAGCCAATACAAGTCATTTGAGGATAACAGCTTATCGGTGGTTTGGAATTATGTAGCTTCCCACCGAGCTTTCGTGGGAAGGGATTTTGGAGAAGAAGAACAGAAGTTGTGAGACGGAGAGAAGTTGTTGGTATACGGAAGAGAGAATATGTTGGGAGACGTAAGGCAGTTGATGTAGAGAGATCGGACCAAAGGCGTTGGGAGACCGCAGACAGAAGGTGTTGAGAGACGGGAGAGAAGGTGTTGGGGGGACGGAAGACAATTGATGCAAAAGTTAAATTGTTAGTTGCTGATGTAAGGAGAGAGGCCGGTTAATACTGACCTAAAACTAAATTATTAGCCGTTGGAAGGAGATAAGGGAGTCTCCGCCAGATTTTTCCTCGAGATTCAGCCCGGACGGTGATGAAAAGAGGTCATTCGCCAGTAGTCACCACCACCATCATCGACACAGATTGGGTTGCAAATGTAGAAACTTCGCGGATATAGCTGACACAGATTTTCTTTTTGTTGTTTATCAATTTTAAATCTAATTATTATTTGAATCTGGCGTTTTCTACATGGTTGTAGGCTAATTTTAAGTCACAAAATTATGTATAATTCTGTACGCAATATATCTTTAATTCAAGCTTTATTGTACGAGAAAAAAGTATTTCGGCAGAGTTAATGCGAGTGGCAGTGATTTTGCACCGTGGATTTGAGCCCAGGCGACGTAGGATGATGACGTGGACGTCTCTTCCTGCTCCAGGAAAATCACCCACCTCCTACAAGTTTATAGCACGTCAACTTTTCGTCTCAATCTCAACCGTCGACTTCATCGTCCCTTCAAATATTGTTGCTCCTGCAAGCTATACAGATAATATAGTCTCTTCGCCCATTGTTAGCTCCTTCCGCGCGCCACGCCATTAAAGGTTCCAGCCAAATGTTAAGCGTCATTTTTCTCCTGTTTCCAATTTGCTGCAACAATCTGTAGTTTGTAATAATAATTTACTCGTGGGGTGGGTGGTTGAATTTAATTTATTAATTTAATTATAATATATTATAATGTATTAATGGAGATTTATTATTTTTAAAAGAAAGACTAATCTAATTTTAAAATTATAATATAAATAAAATACTTCAGCCAGAGAATAAATGGTATGTACAAATTATCAGGAAAATATTACTGAGTGTCTGGTGGTCCGTCATGCATCTCATGGTGTGGTGAATGAAGGAGATGACCTGCGAGCGAAGATGGATGAGAGAAATTTGGGCAGTCGGGCATGGAGATGTAAAGAGGGAAGAAGTCTAGAGGGTGCGTGGTGTTTGATCCACGCCACGGAAGTCGTGGAGGAGAGAAATTCGGTCAGTTGGGCGTGAAGAATTGAACAAGTAGGATGCGAGGAGAGTGCGTGGTAGTTGAGACGCGACACTCGAGAAATTAGTCAGGAACGAGCTTTGAAGTTCTTGCTGGCGTAATAGAAGGAAGTATGTCCCTTCAACGAAGCGGGTGGAGTCCTGTCCAAGTAATTTCCCAGAGCCAGGAACGAGCTCCAGAGGCGACCAGAATTCGTGGAAGACAGACCTCATGATACGGGCGTGGGCAAAGGACGAAGCAGTGTACCACAATAAATCTCAGGTGTGTTAGTGACAATATGGAAAAGTGCGTGATGACGATTATGCGCTGCACGATAAGCTCACAAAAAATTACCCTTAAGTAGATAGAGTCTTACTAATTGCAATTGAGCTAACCGTGGTAAATTAATAAATTACTTTAGTAATTATTGTTGTTTTCTGTAAATAAATTTAATTTGTTTTTTATTTAATCTATCCCAATAACTTATTTTGATTTAAATTAAAATCCAACCCCCAGTTCATTACAATAAAGCCACTGTTCAACGAAATTAAGTTTTGTCAGTATCTTGCTGTACGCATCTTGGCTTAAGACTGATTTGCAAAGAAAAAATACATACTCAGGAAGTGTTTGCTCCGTTAATACTGCGATACGCTTTGTAATTATTTAGTATACATATATCAAGCGAAAAACTGAGTTAATGTCGTCTTGGTTTTACAATTAGCACAAAATTTAAAAAGAGCATTTCGAAAGGATACCAAAACGTTCCTAAACTCTATTGCTCATTTCAAGAATATCAATTTCACTGGCGTAAAGATATACCAGAATTAGTAAAATTGGTTAAAGTAATGTCTTCGCATTGTTAGTTAACAATTTTTCAAGAATTTGCGTACAATTTTATGTATAATTAAATACGCTTAACTGTTACTTAAATAGAATTACCCATTCTATTCTCTTTATCAATACGGATTTCTACCAAAATTTCTCAGGAATAGGTTTTTATTCGCATTTCTGACAAATCGTTCCCGCGGTCTGAATACAAATCTTCCCCACCTCACTTCTTCCACTTATTTTCCTACAAGTTCCAACAATTTGCATTCCGTAACATTTTATGGTGTCTCGTGTACAACATGCACATTGTTTCTGGTTGTGGCCTTATAATGGCCGGAAATCATGCTGTAGATTCACGATGTAAAAGGCGCCGCAGGTTGTAAAGGAACATCCTGTACAAACCGTGGACAGTAATACTTCGCCACTAAATTCCTTCACTTTGTGAAGTGCACCACTCCACGTTTTGACCAACTTAATGAAACTTGTGGGTTTCCAATTATTTGACATATTTTGCGAAAATCCACTTACATAGCTGTGGAGCTGGTGCATTTGTGCCCATGCGCAACAGCACATAAATTAATTTACAGAGAATAATATACGTGTATTAACTGTATGAATTCATGCTTCGATTTCGAATACTTTATTAACCGCCGTCTTGCGGTGGACTCGCTCACGCTCATGCAGCGAATTGAGTATATCTGTACACGGAGTTCTTCAGCACAGAATACCTGTGAACTCCCTGTGAAGATAAACGAACTGTTGCCTTGCTGTGTAAACGTGAAACTGAGCTTATAACAAGCGAATCAAAAAAATGTGTAGGATTCAGTAAATAAATCATTTCGGCCGTAACCTTCAGGGGCTGGAGATGGTCCATGCGCGACACCAAATTCTTCACATGTACATTCACAAATCTATTAAGCTGAGTGAGTCAAGGAGTTAATATGATGTATTGCTAAATTTTAAGCCTGAAGAAGTCTCAAAAGATGAAACGTCGCTTTTGTGAATAAATAGTGATATATTTAATGCTAACTTTTTGGTCGTCTTTTTATTTATTGTAAATTTTAAAGTCAAATAACTATGTTGTTATTTTAAAGTAGTTTATATCTTCAAAACATAAAATAGTATTACAACATATTTTTCAGACTTTAAAATTTGCAATAAATAAAAAGACGATCATAAATTCAGAATTAAATATATCACTATTTATTAACAAAAGCGACGTTTCATCTCCATCTTGAGACTTCCTCAGGCTTACTACAAACATAATATTATAATAAATTAAATAGAATTCTATGTTACAATTTTTTAATTTATATACAAAAAACATGGTAAGAATTGAATTTATACAATAATTGATTGGCTATATTGTTATTACGGGACCGACTTTTTAGGATTAATGTTTACACTTTATACATCATTTACAAAATTTAGTGACTTAAAAAATAATATTTGGAAGAATGATAACTATTCTAGGGTCGTATTTAAGAGCTTTCTCATAGAAGCAGGCCTAACACAAAAAAATCACTATCTTAGAATTAGCAGTATGAGAGAAAATCGGGAAAAAGGTTTCAAAAAGAGCAATTACCGGTTTCTGCTTTGAAACTCGCCGCTGGTCATCAGATCTCACCAAAGATTCCTCGAGACTTCCGTTTCAGAGAATGAACACCTCGGTCATTACATCTTCTTACCCGCCGCAAGGACCAAGAGTATTTCGCCGTGGATCATCCAAGTCAGGAATCCTTAACAGTCTCTCAGTCCTGCAATTAAATATCCCCCTTTCTCTCTATCTCTGTATCAACCAATCACCCCTATACCTCTCTCAATCCATAATCGAAATATCTCGAGAATTAATCAGCGACCCTTTTTAATAACTATTCCCCACATGTATATGATTTCCCTCGGTGATGGAGAGAAATTCCTCCCCAATCAAACGGAGGAGGTTTTCACCCCAACTTCCACCATCATGGCCAACAGCGCCGTTCTAACGGCATCTCATCGTTTCTGAAATTCCGTATTGGCGCCAAATTGTTTGTGTTTTATTACCCTATCTGTAACCTCCTTCAATTTCCCTCAATTCGACTACCTTTGACTTTCTACAGCCAAATTCCGTATGTAGTTGTGTTTCACCATTACAAAATGACTAAATTTACACCTAACGTAGATGGCGTAAAAATCTTGTATGTCTTGAATTTGTTTTAATGATGAACAACGGAATATAAACGAGTTTTTATTGATTTAAGTCAATTTTTATCAATAGTGTAATAATAAATAATAATAAAATCGTGGTTTGTACCTGAGACTGAAGATTTTCAATTGCTCTTGTACCGGATTTCCCAAACTATGTTCCCCAAACATTTGGAGTGATACTATAGGTTATAATATCATGTTTTAATACCACTTAATCAGTTCGTGTGACGAAAACTAAGTTTGCATCTAACGGGAGAAAATCGAACCACAACGCTGCGAAGCAAAGAACCCCTGTTCCTTGTTTCCCGCTACAATAGGGAAATGAGTAACAATGAACAAGTGTGGACGTGATCAGCCAACCAGAATCTTGTACGAGTAAGATAGAGATTGCCATAGCCCACAATTATACAGTTAATATTTTATTTAACTTGACAATGGGCAGCTTTGACAAAAAAAATAAGCCTTCGTTTGTGGAATTTAATTCAATAGCACATAATTGCTGTCTGTCAGGATCATCCAGTGCAGCGATTCCCAACCGGAGGTCCGCAGGAAAATTTTAGTGGTTACTTCAATCCAAATTTTTACAATTTTGTGCGATAACATGGGTAGTGAACACAAAAGACTTTTATTTTCTTTACATAGTGAAGTGAGATGGAAAAGCACTATTATGACTTTTTGAAAATGAGTTGATGATCTCCTTGAAGGCACAAAGAATTCAGGACAACATTTTGTTGAAGTTTTATAAAATCGTTCATGGTTGATTAAACTTGTATATCTGGCAGATACTTTTAGAAAGTGCAATGTACTTATCGCTACATGGAGAAAGTATTATATAGTTTTTATACAATAGATAAAATAGGATCTTTTGATAAAAAAATACAATATTAGATTTCATGAGTTGAAATTAATTATCTTAATCGGTTTCCTACCATTCATGTATGATTGAACGAATTATATTTTAAAGTAGTTGAAGAAGTTTCCAAAATATATTTAGAGCATCTATATAACTTGATATCAACTTTTTTGCAATATTTTCGAAAACTAGTAAGGACGATTTCTGGGTTCAGAGTCATTTTTCTGTGTAAGCTAAACCTGTAGGTTCATGTGCATGTGAGTATGAAAATCTAATTGATTTAATCAACGAAAGAAAAAATACAATGACCAGTCTTATGTGATTACTGGTCTAGTTCAAAAGAGTAACCAAATATTTCAAAACGTGCTATTATTGCTTTACTTCAGTTTCCTACAAACTATTTATGTGAAGTTGGATTTTCTTATTATGCTGCAATGAAATCGAAGTACGCTAGACCAGATATTAAAATTCAATTTACAAATATTGTGCCTGATATCAATAAGATATGCAATTAAAGGACCTAAAATCATCAAAGTTTACTAAGTAGTTCATTTATTTATATTATATTACAGGTATATATTTACAAATAATTACTAAATTAAATTTTTAGAATGTCCGATTTTACCAAGTGTTCCATTGAAGAAAAAGTTTTGGAAACCTTGCTCCAGTATATTTGCAAGATTATGATAAATTAACATTGAACCAAAATTCTCGTCTCTATCACGAACTACTTTTAGAACTCGTTATTATCTTTAAAATAAATGTAAAATTATTATTTTATTGAGTTTTACCAAGTAACAGTTGTATTAATCACACTCTTTTAAAAGAAAAATATTTTGAGTTACTCAATGGAATAGCCTATAATGGAACATTGCGGATAACGACTCTGTACTTTCCTAATAACTGTTATTGCCATATTTTTTACTAATCTCTTAAACGTTCCCACATAGACGCATCGATTGTTTTGTTTTTTATCAAGGATTGTTTGAAGTCGAGCCTTGGTAACGCAAGCGGCTATCAGTTCTCATAATATTGCTACATGGCCGAGACTGGTTATAAATCCTAATAGCATGCCTGTAATTATCCGGCGAGTTATATGATATGGAAGCCTGTTTTGGTTGGTAACTGCAGACGGTCATTGATCAGACGGAGGCGCCCGTCGGCCGGGCTCAAACCCGGATCGACCTAAAGCGTCGCCACGTCCAGTCTGGAAGTCTGCTAAAATTAACTTGTTCTCAGAAACGGTCAATACTACACGAACCTACAGGCCGAATTTAGGAATTTGTAAAGCTCTTATTCCTCTAAATATTTATTTTCAACCATCCTAAATGATCAATAGAGATAATCAAATAATGATATTTTGAATTTCCTTCAACGGAATCAAGGTAGCTCCTGACTTTTAATAAGTGATATGAAATGGGGATCTATTTGACTTCCTTCATCTGCAGCAAGTTAGTTCCTGATTTTTAATAAGCGTTAATCAATAAATACTATGGAGCCTTTTCCATGGTCATGATCTGGATCCTAGGCTAGACACATTTTGTGGGACTTCAAGATGCGTTTAGCTGACTTTAGACGTCCAATAACTCGGCCAACATATTCTAGAATAATAAATATTGCACAATAAACTGAGCCAATCAATAATGCGCAATATAAAATATATTGGATAGTCTGTGTGTAACGTTGAGCAGTATTGGTTCAGTTCTGAAGCAGCCACGTACTGAACAAAACTGTAGTGATAATACAGATTAAAAATTACCTTATTAAATTCTACAAATTAGTTTTAATGCTTATTTCTGAATCTTGTACGGTGATTAAATGTCTTCATTCCTATACGAGTCCCAGTATTCTGACATTTTGCAGTTATTAAAAAATTTAATTCCTTGGGCATTGAAATTGATCAAGGATAGTGAAGACAGTGATGCTATAGTAGTGGACATTATAGAATCAACATTATTGTAATTTGAAGAAATTGAAGTTCGATGTCATATATTCGCATAAAACTTTTATTTTCTTAAAATAAATTTTGATTACAGATTTACATAATACAACGCACAGAATAATATATAATTTAGCGACTATTCAAACATTTGAAGAATGTCGAAGATTGTTTGGGTAAAAGTAAATTGTAATAATTAGAAATTAAGTTTCTGAGAATTTTAGTTTCTGAACACTCAGATATTCCGAGAAGTGATCTAATTCGACGTCTGAGTGGTAATGCCTGTTAGTTTTGTCGGCATATTTGGTTACTTCCCTATAAATACTAAAAATAATTATAACTAAACATTAAATAATGATACCGTATTCATAGTTCGTCTTAGGAGTTTAAATTATATATCTTACTTAATATACCGTAAACAGCTGTCCTGGCGGCTTTTGATTGGTGTTTGCTCGGCGAGTAACTATACTGTACTAGTTAGACTGTGCCCAGTTACTTGAAAAGCTGATATGACGATATGTCTTCTTTCCCTGTAAGTTCATAACATGAAAATTGACTGGTTTGCGTGGAGGTTGATCCACGGCACGGCAAATGGTGGTATAGACGTTAATCGGACGGGAATGGAAAATTCGAATGTACCCCGGGACTGAGAGAAGTTTTTTTGCTATCTAATCTGGGGCTAATTGAAAAGAAGATAGACGCAAGCAAGCAGAGGACGCCCTGTCTTCTTAATCCGGGCCCAGAATTACTAGAAGGACCAGGTATCGACGGCAGAATTCACCAGTCGCCTGACGAACGCAGAAGATGCCTGAATTATGATAAAGGGAGGAGGAAGCCGCCATTTCACAAAGGAAAAACAGGTGCGTGTCTGTGCCACTGTCTGATATGTGTCATGACTGTCGTTCAGCTGCAAAAATCCCCACAAAATGACCCGTATGAGATTAATTATAAACTGAGTTAGCCGTGCTAAAGTTTTTAAATTGGTCCCTAAAGTTTAGTCATTATATTAGTTTTTTGTTTAGGTGTGAATAAATTTAATTTATTTTTATTTAATCCAACCAGATAATTTATTTTTATTTAAATTAAAATAACCCCCATCCCAGTTCATTATAGTATGTTACAAACTTTATTTTCTCGGATAGTTGCACTATTTTTATGTTGAAAACATCTTCCTGTCATCTAGATAATGAAGGAAGAAGCTGTAAACAAGCTAATTGCTCTTATTTGGCTTCTGTATTAATCGTGGAGAATTATTCCTAATTTGTCGCCGGCCGAGTGTTTGCACGTGTCTCCTTTGTTCAATTTTTTACACTATACAAATTCGCAACACAATGGAGAGTCTTTGTTTCGCCATGAAACATTGAGTGTCACAAGAACCGCAGGTGCTAAAAGCTAGATATGTACACAAGCGCACCTGACAGCCGCCATTCCTCATCCTGAATTACAATATTCAAATGTTGAAACGTGGAGTGGCTGCGTTCCACCAAACACCATTATGTTAGTGGATTATTTAAATGTACGATGAAACCGCCTTTTAATGATTTGAGTACTAATATGCTGTCTTGGAATAACGGAAACCGGCCTGAACTTGGCTGCGATTCCTATCTCGCGACTTAAGCCTAAATCGGATTTCACCTAATTTCTCCATTTGGTGAAGTAAAGTAGGAATGCTGCTCTAATCTTGGAAAATGACAGCGCCCACGGTTTCTACCGCGTGGCACTTACTCCTGATATCAGCAACACAACTGACAATTATTAAAACATCTCATACTATTAAAAGTTCTCGTATAACATGAAAATGCTAACATTAAGAAGAAAAATAGCTATTGATATTTGGTTCATATATTAACTGCTTTTAATTGCAGGCATACAATTCGGCATGAGAAAATGATATGCCAAATCAACAACCTTTCATCTAAATCAGGGGTGCTCAAACTTGAACTGCTGGAGATGTACCTCAATATTGTTAGACTCCGATCGATCGACTCTGAGAGTCTGCAAGTATATGTGATGCAGGATTGTCGTCTAGGTAGGAAGGGCGCAGGTTTAGCTATATTATATATAGGGACGTTGCAGAATTTCATGGCTATGAATTCACGTAGAATTAGTAGGAACGACAGAAATTAGTTTTTCCGAATATACATTCTTTTAGTCAAGGTAGGTTCTAACTAAAGAGTCATTGAAAAAACTAGTACTTTATCAAAATTGCGAGTTTATTGGTCCTTACAAAACAAACGAGTTTTAGTTTATAAACTTAACTAAAGAATGACTTTGGATGATGAAGCGTGGCACTGCATGTCTTCAGCATACTTTTAATAAATGGTACATAATTACCGAGTACTAATCTCAAGCATGAAGACATATGCTTGTCAGTTAGTCGATTGCGATATTTTCACTTAATTATCTTCATTTCAGAAAATGCAGACTCGCACAAGTAACATTGCTGTCAAATGAAAGGCGATTTGGATATTTATCTTCAGATATAAAAGAGCAGATGCTGTGGATTTGAGATGTATATCTGATATAATCTGCACGACCTCATTTCAACAGAACATGAGTCCACGTTAAACTGGCTTGGTTTCATTAACACATACCTCAATGTTTTACGCAAAAAATGACAACTCATAAAAGATGCAATATTTGCCAATTTACTGAAATCATAAGAAAGTCTTTCGAATTCGCCCAAAATATTTAATAATTTTCCCTCATAAATATCAAAATTTAACTAAGGATTCCTTGCTTTCAAAGACGGAAAATGTTTCAGAGCATTTCTTTCCAGTTGATTTATCATAAGTTGCAATTTACGTTTAAATGCGTAATTTTTTCTCGAGTTGGAACTAAAAAGCATTCGCGATCGACCGTTTAGCACCCCTGATCTAAACAAATAAAAGCGATTTTTTTAGTAACAGTCTACATGAGGGTGACCCTGAAACAGGCAACTGCCCTTCAATAGCATAGGAAGGGAATTGAAAAGGGGGGGAAGGAAGGCAGAGAAAGGTAGCCAAGGATTGACTAGGGTCCCTGAGCTATAGTTTAAGGATCCTACCCGGTGTTTCACCTAAAGAGAAGGAAAGGAACCTTAGAAAACCTACTTCGAATAGGTCGGGCTATTGGTTACTATTCTCGCGCCCCTCCGAATGACGGGAGATGAGTTTGCTGTGGGGTCGCAGCATTCCCTTCTCCACTTGTTTTAGGAGGCAGTTGGCCGACTAACCCAATGGGATCAGCGGAGAACTCTGATTGACTCACATCGTTAAAACAACTAGATCATTTTATTGTTTTATAACGCAATCAGAAACTGTGTCAAAATGTCAGATTACATCGTCGTTAGCAGAAAGTGAATTTCACCAACTTGCAGGAGTTGTATCATTAACACTTCAAAATTAAGACACAGTTACATGCATTTATGAAGGCTGGTAATGAACAACGTATATCATCAAAACAAAAGAGTACATATTATTGTTAATCTCCCAGGAACAAGGAGTTCATTACAAAAGAATGCAAAGTATAGGAGCCTAGAAATAATATATTGAATTAACATATCCGCTTGAAATTCACCACGATGACCAGACGACATTAAATATCATAACTGTTAAATCAAAATTAAAACTAATTATTGATTAAAACATTTTGCAGTCAAGTATTAATTAATTAGTAATGTTATGTTAATTTAATTCAGGAAATAAGTTTTGAACTGCAAAAACACGAAGAAATGCACCAACAAAGTATTTTTTTCTGAGATGAGCAATCAATTACCTCTTTCTGGACCACTTGGCATGGATTGATATAGACTCGAATACGAATTTCAACTTTGTTTTCTATTTTTTTAAATGATACTTTTTGGTACTTATTTATGCTTTAGTCATGTCGTAAGTCTTGAAAAAATTGTCATATTATTTAATAAATACTACAAAATTTTGAAATAACCCATGCTGAAATTAATAACTCAGCAATATCAAATTCTAATATTAAAATCAACATGTTTAGTTTACTACTGATGCTAGTTTATTACTTGATTAAGATTATAAAATTGAATGTTGAAATAGTACGCCCTTCCCCCATACAATTATCGCTGGACGTGTTGCGTTTCCCCGCAGCATGGCGCGAATGCAGCGGGACGGGATTGGAAGAGAGCTGCTCTGATTTCCCAGAAATGGGTTTATCAACTTTGACAGCTTATGACAAAAATTGACCTACAATTTTGGAGTTAGTGACAGTTGCAGCTTCAAGACACGCTTATTTGCGATAATCCATCAGTTAAGGAATAAATATTTTATGATTAATGAGACACGGTGCGGAGAGAACAACAGTATGCAATATAGATGGCCAGGAAAAGTTCCAAATGTTCAAGTGTTTGCAAATATTGATATGTTTCGCGGCTCGGTGCAAGCAATAAACGGATGAAGAGGAGGCTTTAAAACACTAACAGATCCTATCATTGTTGGAAAAGTTT
This sequence comes from Eucriotettix oculatus, assembly GCA_034510155.1. Classification (NCBI taxonomy): domain Eukaryota; kingdom Metazoa; phylum Arthropoda; class Insecta; order Orthoptera; family Tetrigidae; genus Eucriotettix; species Eucriotettix oculatus. Next base: position 354,777 of record JAEMUL010000010.1, read on the forward strand.
TCTCCAAATAAATTTCGTGCCCAACCAGGAAGAGGGGAGGAGAAAGGTCGGGTCCGGGCCAGTGGTCAGGGGTGCCACCCTACTTTAGCCTCCCGGCCATTAAACCTTACCCTTCTTACTTCACTTATAAAAAATCGTACATAATTTTGGAGAATTGCTACATCAATGAAACGTTATTTACGTCTTTCAACGACTAGAAGAAAAGCTTAGTCCCGCTCTTGTGCGATACACTGTCCAAGAGTTAGTAGACGTCCACTAATGAATTAAATTTTTAAAAAGTAAGAAACACAGATAATTCAAACTTTGCGGATGGGTTTGGTAGGGTTTGCTTTGTCATTTGTTAAATTTTCAGACCATTTGACACAGTAATTTTGAATCTATGAGTTGTCAAAGTCGAGCTATATGAAAGAAAGACAAAAGAACCGTGCCTCCTTTCAGTCCTTTCGCCAAAACGCAGGTTTAAAAAATCTTTCATTTACACAATGTATAATGAAATTAAATTCTGTGTACAATGTGACCAATCACAAAAACGTAGGTCGTTCCGAATGGGCACAGTGAGGCTTCAATCACAGGGCTCTTCTATTTTGAGGACGACAGTAATTGGTTCACTAATTTGAGTTGTAGAGGTGGAATTCAATTTAATACGAACCTTTATTAGGGCCACTTGGTAACATAAATAATATGGGCTAAATGAAATATATTTTGTTCAGTTTCAGGATAGGTTGTACGTCCTCATCCGTGAAAGTTAAAAGATGGTAAGTACTGGAGGAGAGGGGGAAGGGGGTAGAAACATTTTGTTGGTGTCTGCATATTCCTTTAGTGAGCATATAATATGGTAGTAGCGTTGCGCCATCTTCCCTCCAGACTTCTGCCTTCTCCTACAACGGATTTTGTACGACTCCCTATTTCTCTCAAGATATTAATATTTGTTTCTTTAGCCTAGTCAGTATTGGTCAATTAATTTCTTTTTGCCATCTTTTAGGGCTCTGAAAGAATAATTATAAAAGGATGGATGGTAGCGCAGCTGGATAACCTATTTTCGAAGCAATAGGTAGAAATAGGGGATTGTGAAACTCGGACAACGCATTTATAATGTAGCCCATGTATGATAAATGTAAACTTTTGATAATTGCAGAAACGCTAGACGTGATCGTGTGCAAGTTTCGCCACGCTGCGATACCTTTGATTCTGTAATTGGCCATTCTGGCAGAGAATGGTGACCATTTGCCAGACAACTGCCATTGCGCAACCTCGCAGCTGGCTTCGTGTGCCTGTTCCATAACAATGCTCCAACACCTGACAACACATCTCCGCAAAAATACAAGAAGAGCTGCTCACTTCTAATGTCCATTTCCCTGACCAAGGTCAAACCTCGCTCATAATACATTCAAGAAACAAATAAACCTAAAAAAGAAAAATTGCATTTTTTAGATAATATGGCGGAATATAATCCTAAAATAATGCATCAATACCACAACCTACAAACAACTCTAAATGACAAAACAACAAGAAAGTAAATTATGTACAAGTTTTATTGCTGTTGTGGTATTCAGTCCTAAGACTGGTCTTATGCAACCCAACATGCTAACCAATCTTGGGCAACATGGGCGACAGTCTGCATCCTTGTCTTACTCCTTTCTTGATTACGCCTTTCTTTTATTGATCTTGTATTCTAATAACCAAAGAGATATATAAACATCATAGAGAGGCTAAGAGGACGTTACAGCGCCCTGGGTGGCAGCAACTAACAACAGGGATTAATCACAATGTCTTACGGTTCATGAACTTTGTCCGTATCGTACTGTGTTTTACTTGATTAAACTGAATCGAGGTTGAATAAAGGTGTATTTTTTTGTCATTAAAATATATTGTTTTTCATCCGAAATCATGCAAAGGTTGTGTTCAGCGTACATTGACACTAATACGTATAGTTCTAAAAACAACTGGAAATCGTATTTTAAGTAAATATATCATTATTTTCACTTTTGACAGCACCAGTGTTTGTAACTTCGATATTTACAAATTTCTGCTCTTCGTGGTGCTCTAGAAATATGCAAGCCCAGCTCTCTTTTTATGAAAGTGTTCTCTGTTACTGTATTAATGAATGTGTTTTATTTCGTTTAAACTTGCATCCCTATCATACTTTCAAACTATATTAATGTCAGTCTAAGATGCCATTTAGTTGTTTACTTGTACAAGTAAATTGTATAAATTGTAAAAAAAATTAAAATTTCGATATTGAGTAATTTTCTATTATAAACTGATGAGCGAGATGCTTCATATCTCATCTAATAATTCGGCATTTTATTATAAGAAATGACTGATTTAAACCACAAAATATATAACATGAACTATCTCTAAAGTTTCCTGTTCATTACACTGTCAATGTTTACATGTATGTATTTAGCATTCGAGATGATGTTAATGAGCCCTTATCCGTGGTTTAAACTTTATTTTCGGGCACTTTCCTTGTGCACAACAGGAAATATTTACCCATTTTCAAGTGGCTGTTTTATATATTATATGTAATGAAACACCTCCCCACCCCCCACCCTCCCTCTTTCTTGCTGGAGTCACGAATCATTTGTAACTTTAATAGAAATTTGTATATATAGTTTTTATTCCTTGATTCCGAGATACGCTTCCTGCACGGGATCGTTAGTCCACCTCATTTCAATGCCAGCAGACGACAGGACACGCCCACCCTTACCATTCAAAAAATGGCGCCTGAGCCTTCAATTTGCTTCAAATATGGCGGCGCCTTGTCCAGTCTATGTTGTATATATATGTCTTTGCTAATAACTGCTGTCTGTCTTCTGTAGAGGTTATGTATTAGCCACCTTTCTCGATATTTTATTCCAGTGCTCTTCAAAATCCCTAACAGTATGTTCCATATCACTTTATCGAACGCTTTTTCTAAATCTACAAATACCGGTTTTTCTTGTCTTCTAAAATTAATCGCAAAGTCAATATTACTTCTCTTGTCCCTACATTCTTCCTAAAACGAAACTGATCTTCTCCTAACTCGCATTCTATTCGACATTTCATCCTCCTATATACTATTTTTGTTAATATTTTGCAGGCATGGGATACTGAACTAATTGTCCTGTGCTGTTCGCATCTATCAGCCCCAGTTTTCTTCAGTATGGATATAATTACGATTTTACTAAAATCTGGAATTTTTCCTGTTTCGTACATTTCGCAAACTGTCCTGAACATCCGTGATATTGCTTCTTCGCCCCATGACATTAGCAACTCTGCTGGAATGTTATCAATACCTGGCGCTTTACAATTGTTCAGGTCTGTCAGCCATGGGCCTGTAAAATTCTGATCTTAAGATTTTCACCCCCAACTCTTCATCATCCACCTCCTCTTCTGCTTCTATTTTGACTGATCTAGAGTTCTCATTATTACTTACATGACATCAATGTTTATCTTTATTTTTACGTCTGCTTGAATAATTGCCGTATTATTACATTTCACAGAGATATCACTTGAGTCCACGACGCATATTAACTTTGTTTCAAATATCTACCAGTCAGCTAAAACAATAGTAAATTAGCATAACTGCTATTAATATGTTCCTCCAAGTTACTAAATTATACGTTTTCAGTTATGAAGCTGACAGCTGTTTTATAAAGTTATATTTATTACACTAAGATGTATTAGGTCCATGAAAGCTTAACCCCAGATAACGAAAATATAATTTCTATGTACGTTTTAACATTACTTGTTCATCATTCATTAAAGAATATTGATATCAGCAGTGGCGACTCGTGAGTATTTAAAGTTTTGTGCTAAATCACAAAATTTTAGGAAATAAGGAAATAATAATACTACAACATCTACAGGGTTGTTAATATTCCACTACCCGTAAAATGCTACATTTGTAAATTCGTCTCCATCACGTCTAATAGAAAAGAAATTTTAAAATTGTAAAAATATAGAACCATATTGGCGCAAAATCCTAACAGGACAGTATTTTCACTTATTACATATTTTAATTAAATAGAGTTAATTTCAGGAAAAAGTGTCATATTATGGGAATATTATATGGGGATCGTACGGTAAGTTTCTCAGATTTATGAAAGTCTTCGAAATGCCGCCTGTTAAACGTTCTTTGGTTTAATAAACTTTGATCAAACCACATAATCCACAACAAGTTCACAAACAGTAATATTTTTATTAATTCGTCAGAAACATTTAACACTGTATCCTGATGATATATTCACGCTCACTCTGGCGGCGCTGTGCGATTGGTAGCTCACATTATAGCTGGATCTTAGGCGAGTAGGGGTTAGAAACAGTAATACTGCGCATGCGCATTTCTCATTCCAGACAAGATTCTCGTCCTATGAAGAATGTAGCCAAGATATACACGAGACGGAACGAGTTAAAAGGCGGAAAGTTTAAAGTCTTCGAAATCGAAGCAAAAATTCACATTCTTAAAATACTATTATTACAGAGTTTCTTAAAATTACAAAACAAATAATTCCTCCTAAATTAATTCATGTGCCGTAGAACATGAGCACGTATGCACCAGCCACCACTCGAGTTAAAATTAACTCAATTGTATCTTTCTTCCGTTTTTTGTCTGCCTTATAATTTAACATTATTTTCAAAGTATTTGAATATCTATTTTAAAATGAAATGCTTGATTAAGTGCAGAATGATTGGACATGATTGTAACTGGGCTCCTGCTGAAGATATGAATGTAGGCTATGCAAAGAAGCAATATTGAGATTGAAAGCAGCACTGAGAACATAGAGTAAATAATGGAATTTACTTTCTTCCGTGAGTCAATTGTTACGTCTGGAGTCGTTTTCGTCGTTTCCCTTCAACAGATTAAGGCAAAGGAGGGTAAGAGTACGCACTCGGTTGTTGATTTCATATATCTACGGAGACACTAAAGATATCAACACCAAAATTTATCACAATGTTATTTAATAGTAATTAATCACACAACGTTTGATAAGATTAAAATAAACAAGATTTCCATTAAAAATATATTAAAGAAAAATATCATTAGCGTACTCTTGGTCTCCTATGAGGGTAACAGCAATGGTCACTAACAAATACCTCACTGCATCCAGTTATCGGAAAACGATTGTCCACATCCTGGAAAATCGACGTATTCATCATCATCAGCAGGTGTTTGAGAGATACTTGTGCTGGGTTGTGTGCCAAATTTTAAAACCTTTCTGACCTTCAGATTATCCTTTTGTTGATGATTTCTCCTGTCGCCTTCTTTTGTGTATCGTTTAATGTATTTATTTGATATCCTTTCGGTCTTTGCCTTCGCTTTTCTCCTTTCCATTCCTTCTTTTTCTTCTAATCCATTCTTAAACGGAGAGGAGATTATTTATGACTTCTTTGAAAGTCTTTTCCTTTCATCTTCCTTTTCCTTGAGTTTAGGAAGCGGTAAAATAGAATGAATTCCGGTAACAGGTTACTTCTAATTTAAGCTTTCCACGTTTATAATGGCTAAGTTTCCTTGTAAAACTATGACAACTGGTGCATCCTTTGTGTCGTTCTAAGAATCAGCCGAAGTTTCTTTTGACGGTTTCTTATATTGAGCCAGAATTTAATTTGTTGGTCTTTAGATACATCTGAATATATTGTATGTTCGGTTTTGAAGGGAAACCTAGAAGAGGTAAAATTGTTGTAAAAATACGAAAGGAACATAGTTTCATTATTTATAAGTGAAAATGAGCATTAACAAAAGAACCGTGGAAAAAAAGAGAGAGTAAATGGCCCTTCAAGAACAGATGTGAGTGAGGCAAAGATTAGGCCTATGCTCTTGGTCTCCCACTTAGTCACTTGGCGCCTGCAACGTGACGACACGTTTCTTTGAAATGATATGTCACACCAAATTATAATTCATTGTTATGTGCCACGAAATGCTTACGTTTTAAACTCTAATTATTACATACAGAAGTAACAAAAGTGTAATTTACTTCGTGAAATCCAAAAAACTAGCAGAAAATAGGTGTCATTACTGCCAACGTGTTCTCCTGCACTTGTAGACGCACTAAAAACTTTCTGTAAAGTGCTGCCAACACTATGAAAATTCACTCTTATCCGAATGCGTACTCTTATCCCTTACCTTACCACATTCAGCATAAAACTACTTTCTACGTCTACCTGGAAATTTCAATGTTCTAAAAGAAAATATATTTGATTCACATGTATATTTCTACCAGATAAGCCAAAGCATTCTTGCAGAGTCGTTTTGATTTCCATTGCTTCCCTTCCCCATGTGAGTGATTTCCTTGCCCTGGAGACATTCGTAACAACGCCTTCCTCCGGACATGAAATTACAAAGCTCAAGTCGCAGTCGGTGCTTATTTCAGCCGCTCCTTCCTTCAGATTCCCAGTCATTGGGCTCCAGCCTCCGACAGAACAACTATTTGCATTAAATTTGGTTATACTCTGCCTGCAGACATCCGTTCAATTCACATTACTATGTCTGTCCGTGTCGGGATTGAAAATTTCTAAATATGAAATAAAAACATTCTCCGATTTTCAACCATGGTAAATATTTATTATTATAAAAAAAGAATAGTAAGTATTTATCTTCTTTACAAAGAAAAGACAATGTAAGTAGACCGCTTCTTAGTTTACTTGCTCGGCCTGTTCAAACACACTCTGAGTTATAATTTTTGTCCTAAGGTGTTGCCGTACAATTCATCCGATGTCCGCTGATCAACTCAAAGTAAGTTTCTGTCGCTGTTTTGAAGATTTTGGTTGTGTCCTTCCCCCTTTTCAGGCCAAAAAATGTCCCACGTAAACGTTCTGCTCTAAGACTTCATGATATCCTATACCAATCATTCTATTCCCATGATATTTTGGTTGACCGTAGCATTCTACCCAGGAAAGGTTTCTCTTGATATTTTATAAATTTAAGTTCCTTCCTTCCCTTTTCTCAGGATAAAATATGTCCCATGTCAACTTCTGCTCCTCAATATGATTTTCTGTACAATTGAAAGGTCCTGCCCTAAAGTGACATATAGAACTTACAAAACGATAATTATTGCATTATGAAGCCTGCCAAGGGAAATGTTTATAAGCTGCGTGCGTCCGGCCAAGGCAGACGACGACTTTCGCGAAAAACAATTAAGAAGTATCATGACTTAAATAAAATATTATATATAATATATTCAAGTATTCAACGTTTATTAAGGAACGAGGGATATTTTCGCTCATGCATTGTTCAGGTAGCATGTTTATCTACTAAACAGAGAGATTTCATGTCTGGATTAAAGTTATGAAATAAACATACGGTCGGATGTGTCGATGATGTACTGAAATTTTAATACTGCAAATCATAATTAATTATATAACATTATTTTGTTATAAAGTAAACGATTAATCAGTTTTTTATATTGGGAGTGCGCAAATTTTTGTTACATCTATGTGCAAGTAATTTTTGTTCTGCTTTAAGACTTAATTGCCTCCTTGGAATTATGTATCCTGAAACAAGCAACTCCCTTTTATTGTTGCGGTACTCAGTCCTAAGAATGGTCTGATGCAACCCTCCATGCTGACTTGTCCTGCGCAAGTTTTTTCATTTCTACATAGCTACCACATGAATCATACTACAACAGAAAGAAATAAAAGCCCTACCGTTTTCCGATAGTATAAGGGGAGTTATAAGACTCAGAAACCATAATAAATGTTATGAATGTGGTCCTGGAGATGGAAAACCTAGGAAATGCAGTGTAGTATGGGAAACAGTGGAATAACAAAGTGTGATAGATTGGGAAGCGTAATAACTAGGGATGATAGAAGTATAGTAGACATAAAAAGAAGATGTAAACTCCGGCCATAAACTGCTCATTATGAAATGCAGGCTGAAAATAAAGACTGAAGAAGGGAATTAGAACAAAAGTTGGGAATTAGTAAAACTGAAACAACAGAAGGGGCTTCAAAGTTACAAAGAAGATATCCAGAGTAGATTAATAGAGAAATGAGAAGGAGAAATGACCATATCACGAAGAAAAATAGGAAGAATAGCTCAGACCAATAGGAAAGCATGGATAACACAATAAATAATAAAGATGATTGACGAAAGGCGTAAATCTGAAAACGCCAGAGATGAAAATGGTAAAGAGCAAATAGGTACTTGAAGAATAAGGTAGATAGTATAGAGGCTTGATCACAAGAGAAATGCAAAGCGCTTGAAAATTTTATGGTTAAAGGGAAAATAGACGTGGCTTATAGGAAAATCAAAGAAACACTCGGAGAGAGGAAAAATATTAGCAAGGACATCAGGAGTAGAGATAGGAAGCCAATTCTCGATAAGAAAGAACAATCAGAAAAGTTGAAGGAATATCGAGAATGTATAGAAGAATAAGAAGATTAGGAGGTGGATTATAAAGAAGCGGGAGACAAAATTTTAAAGTCTGAGTTTGATAGGGCGCTGACAGACATGAGCAGTTTTAAAGCGCCAGTAATTGATAACATTCAAGTGGAGTTGATAAAATTATCGGGCGAAGAAAAAATATCCTGGATGTTCAGAATACTTTGTGAAATCTACGAAACAGGAAGTATACCAGAATATTTTTGTAAAAATATAATTATACCCATACCGAAGAGGACTGCGAACAACACAGGACAATTAGTTCAGTATCTCATGCATACAAAATATTAGCAAAACGATAATATAGGAGGACGGAACGACAAATAGAATGCGAGTTAGGAGAATATTTTTTATTTTTAGAAAGAATGTTGGGACAAGGGAAGCAATATTGAATTTGCGACTAATTTTAGAAGACAGGATAAGAAAAAGCGGCCTACGTTCACGGCATTTGTAGATTTAGAAAACCCGTTTGATAATGTGAAGTGGAATACACTTTTAAGGAATTTAAAAAACACAGGAATAAAATACCGGGAAAGAAGGCAGTCAGTTTTAACTAGAATTGAAGATCAAGAAAAGAAAGCGGAAATCAAGAAAGGAGTAAGACAAGGATGCAGTCTGTCGCCCATGCTGTTTAACTTATAAATAGAACAGGCGAAAAAGACAGTTAAAACGGAATATGGAAAATGAATCGTACTGCAAGAAAAATAAATAAAAATCCTACGCATATCTGACGATATTGTAGTATTAGGGGAGTTAGAAGACGACTTGGAAACCATATTAATGACATGAACTATCTCCTGGAGAAAGAGTTCAATATGAGGATTAATATAGCGAAAACCATGGTATGGAATGTAGTAAAGGAAACAGCGGAAGGGTGTTTTAGGTTGGGTAGTGACATATAATGAATATGAGAGGGATACTAATTTAATAAATTTAATAATAATAGTATCCATGGTTACAATTGGAGAAAAAACGGCACCCAGTGCCGATTCTCATACAGTTTTTGGAAACTTCCGAGCCGTGACGCCGCGTCTAGATTTTATGGCCGAAGTGTCAACCGCTGTCTCCTTTGTTTTTATTCCACAACGCCAAAGCCCGAGCAGATGTATTTGTTCGTTACAGACATTTGGAGGAAGCTAAGGAATTCTGCTTCTTTGGAAGCATTACCATTGTTTTCTCTGCATTAATCATCATGTCGTACTGTTACTCCAAGACCATGTTCATGCCATTTGTTATTGTTTCCAAGTCTTCTTTTGACTCCCCTAATATCACAATATTATCAGCAAATATTAGGGTTTTTATTTATTGTCTTTGCCTTTTAATTCCTAGTCTATATTCATTTTCAACTTTCTATCACCTGTTTTATAAATCAGTTAAACGCTATGGGCGATATATTGCTTCCTAGTCATATGCTTTTCTTGATTTCTGCTTTCGTTTCTTGTCCTACAATTATAATTACTGCCGACTGCATTCCGTAGAGGCATACAATTGTATTCGTTAAAAAACTATTTCTTTTGAAATTCGACATACTTTTTAAAACGTCTGTAAACTAAGAATTTCTTAACACTAACGAAATAGTTCAGTGAATGGTAGCAGTGATATTAATATATTTTATACAGAAATCCAAAGAAAGAGCTAAGGGTTGTTGATGTCCCTGTGTTCCAAGTATGCTAATTTCAGGACGAGACTGCAATCATGATATTAATGTGTGAGGAATACTTGCAAAAATTACAAACCGGCTGTCGTTAAGCGCCACGAGGAAAATGATTTCAAGGCTCTCGGCACGTCTCTTATCACAGAGAAATGTTTACACTTCCACGCGATTAACAACGACGGAATTTTCAATCATTTGCAATGGCAAGGATATCGCTAATACAGTTTCGTGCTAATTCATTTCTTTGATAAAACAACATTCTGTGTTCAGTGTCTGAGATATTGCGAATATGGGGAACATTCCTTCGTTGTGGGTGGAAAATGTTTGACTGCTGCGAGACATTTTAAAACCAATAGCTATAAATTTGACTTTTAAATGGTTTATTGTATGTGTTATCGGTTTTTAGAGCGTCCGCAGCTTGGCATTTTCATATATCCTCCGGCTTCGTGAAAGTAGTATAGAATGTCGTCCTTATTTTGCGGTGGCATCGGCAGGCGCAGTTCCAGTACGTGTTAGTCCTGAAAGAAGGCAAGTGTTCAAGGTTGACGTGAGATAGCGCGTGTGGGAATGCACGTTCGCCATGCTCACTCAACACACCAACTCCTCATCATACCTTCACTATATACACCATTGATAACTACTTAACAGGCGCTCAACATTTCGTAAACCTCCACAAACGATGACGGAAGCGGGAATTTTAACTTTTATCACTTATGCAATCGGTTTGAAGCACTTCATAGGATACCTTTTCTGTATACCTAGAATTAATTACATATTACTTCAATATTCGGACAGAGGAAAGATATTAGCAAGAACATCAGGAAGAAGAAAAAGCAGAAAGGTGGAAGGAATATCTAGAAGAAATGTATCATGGTGGGAATCTAGATCAGTCAGTAACAGAAGAATAAGGGAAGGTTGGAGGAGAAAATGTTAAGGTCAGAGTTTGTCAGGACGCTAAAACACCTGAGTTAGGGTAAGGCATCAGGAATTGCTAATATTCCAGCGGAGATGATAAGATCATTGGGCGAAGAAGAAATATCATGGCTGTTCGGGATGGTTTGCGAAATCTACGAAACAGGAAGAATCGCAGAAGACTTCCGTAAAAACATAATTATACCCATACCGACGAAAACTGGGGCTGATAAATGCGAACAGCACAGGGCAATTAGTTTAGTATCCCAAGCATTCCAAATATTAACGAAATTAGTATATAGGAGAATGGAACGTCAAATATAATGCGAGTTAGGAGAAGATCAGTTTGGTTTTAGGAAGAATGTAGGGACAAGAAGACCAATGTTGACTTTGCGAGTAATTTTAGAAGCCAGGATACGAAAAAACCACCCTACGTTCAAGGAATCTTTAGATTTGGAAAAAGCGTTTGATAATGTGAACTGGAAAACACTATTAAAAGTGTGAGTGTGAAGAGCACTGGAATAAAATATCGAGTAAGGAGGCTTGTACATAACCTCTTCAGTAGACAGGCAGCAGTAATTAGAATAGAGGATCAAGAAAAGAAAGCCGATATCAGGTAAGGAGTAAGACAAGGATGCAGTCTGTCAGCCATGATGTTTAAAACGGAATATGGAAAAGGAATCACACTTCCAGGACAATAAATAAAAAACTTACGCTTTTCAGACGACAGCAGAATTTCTTAACTTCCGTCAAAATATCCCTTCCCAATCTAACACCCTTTGTTATTCCACTGTTTCCCATACTACACTCCATTACCTTGGTTTTCCCTCTATTAATCCTCATATTGAACAATTTCACGTTCATGCCATTTATTATGGTTTCCAAGTCTTCTAATTCCCCTAATACTACAATATCGTCGGCAAAGCATAAGGTTTTTTCTTTATTCTCCTTGGAGTGTGATTCCTTTTCCATATTCTGTTTTAACATTCTTCATGGCTGTTTTATATATAAGTTAAACAACATGAACGACAGATTGCATCCTTGACTTACTTCTTTCTTCATTACGGCTTTCTTTTCTTGATCATTCATTCTAATTACTGTATAGGTTATATTTAACCCTCTTTTCTCGATATTTTATTCCAGTGCTCTTCAAAATCCTAAATAGTTACTAAACGCTTTTCCTAAATCTACAAATTTCATAAACGTAGGCCTGTTTTTTACTATCCTGTCTTCTAAAATTAGTCACAAAGTCACTATTGCTTCTCTTGTCCGTACATACTTCCTGAAATCAAACTTATCTTCTCCTAACTGTCATTCTATTTGACGTTCCATCCTCCTATAGTCTATTTTAGTTTAAATTTTGCATGGATCGGAAACTAAACTAGAGGATCAGGCCCTGCGGGAGTTTTCTCGTAGGCGCTTCACCCCAAGAGTGACTGCGGGGTTCACCTGATTATGTCGGGAATGCCTCTCACTCTCTCTGTTTTTTTTTATCAAAGTTCTCTCATGCCGAGACACCTTCACCTATTTTAGGATTTACATGTGCTGGGGTCGAAGACGTTGGCCATATGGCAAGATTTGTCTGATGATCCCATTGGATCAGTCGGCCAATTGCCTCCTGAAACGGTTGGAGACTAGGAGAAGGGAATACTGCTACACCACAGCAAACTCGTCTCCCGTCATTCGGAAGGGCGGAGAATAGTAAGTCAATGTCCGACCTACCTGGGTTTCCCTGCATCTCTTTAGGTGAAACACCGGGTAGGATCCGGGGGCTCTAGTCAACCCTTGTACTGCCTTCCGCATCCGCTCTTTTCACTTCCCTTCCTATGCTATTATAGGGGAGTTGCCTATTTCAGGATCACCTTCATGTAGCCTGTTAACCCCCCCCCCCAAAAAAAACAACTAATTGTCCTGTGCTGTTTGCATCTATGGGCCCCAGTTTTCGTCGGTATGTGTATAATTATATTTTTACTAAAGTCTTCAGGGATTCTTCCTGTTTCGTAGATTTCGGAAACTATCCTGAATAGCCTGGATATTGTTTCTTCGCCCGATGATCTTGATTAACATAAGGGAAACATAAATATCATACTAAATAAAAATCGGTCTTTTAATAAAATTTAATAAATGTTTTGAGGTTAAGAAGGTGACTGATGGTATGTGGAATGTCTGTGTAATAGAATTGCGTCATATTACGTAAAAAATGAAGCGTAGTAAATGTTATGGAGTGTAAGAAATGTGGTGTAAAAAGAGCCAGGTGCAGAGCTCGAAGTGAGTCAGAGGCGCGCAGGTCGCGACCGCAAAGATTGGACACAATTGCCGGCTTATGAGACTGACACGTGCTGCTATCGCTCTTCCAACACTTCAATAACATCCACTGAAACACACGCAACACACACACACACTTTGAATTTATACACACATCAAACGTGCCATCGTATACCACAGCAAAAATGTGTTTGGTTTAGTCTTCATTATGAACATCAGATCTGCTAAAATACTTTCTTCTCAATGTCGAACTTGTAATTGTCCGGAAACTTTGGTGATTCCGACATTAGTCATCGAATCAATAATATTCTACTTAAACGTCTCATATTAGACATAACACCGAATACTGAAATTATATAAATGCAATGGGATTGCATATATGCTGCATGGTGGTTTTCCCTGACAATGAATGAAACTCATCGTTCATCTACTTTCGTTTCTCAATCGACGTTGAATTCAAGCACTTTCACCTACGTAACCTAGGTAATATTTCCCTACTTAGATTGGACAAATATCTCGAAACGAAATTAAAATAATTGTTTTTGGAATATAGAATAATCTCATTAGAAATTAGAACGGACTTTTGAATCATGTCGTGATAACCGGAATGTTATATATTGGCGTTCTCAAAACAAGAAATTATGACAAAATAGTAATTTATGTTTATGAAAGTAGAATATTATTCTTTTATCGTTCAGAAAGCTTCAGGAATTTAATTATTTAGCACTACCAGAAGTCAACACGGTTAAATTAATTTCCCCTATTTTCAACATCAAAAATATTTAAACTCCGCCAAGTGTGAATTAATGAACAAATGACGGAAATCATTTCATGGTCACGACGAGAAGCGAAGGACGCGCAAAACTCGCTTCTCAATTTCAAGGATATTTTCATTTTGTAACCTACCCTTCACTAACACAATGCAAGTCAGAAAAAGAAAATAATAAATATGTATCTTAAACAAAAAACATAAAATTCCACATGCCAAGTGGTCCACGAAAAAGGAAATTGATTATCGCGCCGTCTCAGAAAAAAATTATATATTTTTGTGCATTTCCTCATGTTTTAGAAATTCAAAACTATTTATTTATATTGTGTCCAGTTCAAATATGGCCGCCGCTTTTGTTGTAGCACGCCGTTTTTGCGTTTGCAGGCATGTACGAATTTCTAAATCATCCACGACTGCATCGTGTTCAGGACATTCAAGCCTACAAATTACATTCATATTTACTAATGTATTACTATTTTTTCATGTACTCTGTGTAACAAGAAAGCTATAAATGAAGAAAATGCCATTTTCGTAGGCTAATTTCCCCAAGAAGAAACAGTTTGCAAACCTCAATAATTTCCGTGTATTTCCAAATTATGGTGTAGTTACTCTTTATAAGTCATCAATGACAACTAACGTTCCCTTTACAAACTACACCTTTTTAAAGAATGGATTTTTAAAATATTTTTCAATGTTTGAGACGCTATATCTCTGTTGGAAATAGCTCACATAATAGGTCTCTATAGTAGCAAACTATGATATAAGTTTCAACTTTGAGATTTAACTCAAAGATAGTATAAAAATTGTTAAATATAGCAAGAAATTCTCGGTCTCTGCATGTAGGATAAGTTGGTATATCAGTGTAATACTTCATACATTTAGACATGTTAAACTAAATAAAAATATTTTTATAACAAAATTTAATATTATATAACAATTTATGTAATGTATATTTCAAAATACGCAATGAAATACAAAAATATTAAAAACAAATTTAAACATCTATCATATAAATATATTTTTTTCGTTGTGGTGGTTTGGGGGGGACGACGACACGATAGTGATCCTTAAAGAGGCAACTCCCCTTTAATAGCATAGGAAGGGGGCATATGGAAGGTAGAACAAGGTAGCCAATGGTTGACTAGGCTGTAGTTTAAGGATACTACCCAGAGTTTCACCTAAAAGAGATACAGAGAAAACCCTAGAAAACCTGGATCAGGTAGGACTGGCTTTTGGGCACCGTTCTATAAAATGAAAATAAAAATTGAAAAGAATTTAAAAAATATGTGCCATCACAAAGGGGATTTTGACTTGCACTTTGCTTCGTGCCATGGGAAAAATGCCTCTGATGGTATTGGAGGTTGGTAACAAGGACGAGCGGCATTATATAGATTAATTCTGGACAGCTCGGGATATCTATAATTTTTGTAAAGGAAACGTTAATTGAATTACGTATTTCTTTACGAGTTGTGTTATTAATGCAGAATGAAATGGATCATGTGTAGGACGTACTTTTTATAACAAATTAAAACTATCTTCTTCTTTGGCTCTACAGCCCATCGAGGACCTGGGATACCGGGTCGACTGCAGACTGTCATCTTGCATGATCCATTCCGAATTTGGAGTGACACGTGGTCAGCGTATCGATTTTCTCCAACAGTCTTAATCCCGATATTCGCGACCATGATGAGAAAAAATCACTACTGTTAAATTCAGACTAAAACCTAATCATAGGTTAAAATACATTTTATAATTACTAATTAATTATTAAGTCACAGCTAATTAAATTCAAAGAAATTGTTTATAACTTAACAGATATTATTAATTAATAATATTAGGAATTGACGATTGCGTGAAATAGTAATGAGGGAATATTTGAGGCATGAATATGGTTAGACAGGAGAGGCCGGACGCCACTGGGCCAAGGCAGTGTCAGAGGCCACGAGGCCCTTCACCACACACGTGCACGTGCACCACCACATACACTTTATTTTCAGTTGTAATTTCACACAGTTTGTCGCTAACACGATCATAACCGTGGTGAAACGCTTTAAGCCCGGGACGTTGCCAAGTATACACTTTGTGTCCAGCTGCACCTCTCAAAATGTCCGCTGGACCTTGACGCATCAGGGTCCTTTGTCAACACTTCATTATGGTACTTCAATTTACAGCTTTAACCCCACACACACTATCATATGGTGACTTAAATCAACAGACAGTTTCCTGCTGTTCTAGCAAAGACAAACCCCGATAAACGATCTATATTATCTGTTATGCTTTGTGTTCTGGGTCAGTGATGGACAAACTACGGCCCGCGGGACAAATGAAGCCCATTAAAACGTTTCATCCAGCCCGCATAGTATTTTTGTGAAAGGAAATAGTTCTCCGCAAACAAATGGCCACACATGCAAGTTATAAATGCAGTAGCATAAAAATAGCATGTAAAATATTAACCAAAATAGTATTTAGGACAATGGAATGCGAGTTACGAGAAGATCAGTTTGATTTTAGGAAGAATGTCGGGACAAGAGAAGCAATATTGACTTTGCGACTAATTTTAGAAGACAGGATAAGAAAAAACCGGCCTACGTATGTGGCATTTGTAGATTTAGAAAAAATCATTTGATAATATGTGCTGCAACACATTTTTAAGAATTTTGAAGAGCACTGGAATAAAATATCGAGAATGGAGGCTTATACATAACCTCTACAGAAGACAGGCAGCAGTAATTAGAATAGAAGATCAAGAAAAGAAAGCCGTAATCAAGAAAGGCGAAAGCCAAGGGTGCAGTCTGTCACCTGTGATGTTTAATTTATATATAGAACAAGCGATAAAGAAGGTTAAATCGGAAATTGGAAAAGAAATCATACTGTAAGCAGAAGAAATATACATTTTACGCTTTGCCGAAAATATTGTAATATTAGGAAGATCGCAAAAAGACTTGTAAACCATAATAAATGGCATGAACGTGGTCCTGGAGAAAGAGTTCAATATGAGGATTAATAGAGGGAAAACCAAGGTAATGGAGTATAGTTTGAGAAACAGTGGAATAACAAAGCATGTTTATTGGGAAGGGATATTTTGACGGAAGTTAAGTAATTCTGCTACTTGGGAAGCGTAATAACTAGGAATGGTAGTAGTATAGTAGACATAAAGAGTAGGATAGCACAGGCAAGAAGGTTTTCGCGAAAAAGAGAAAATTACTTCCGGGAAATATAAGTGTGAATATTAGGAAATCGTTGCTAAAAATGTTGTATGGAGTGTGGCGTTATATGGGTGGACGATAGGATTTGGGGAAAGGAAAAGAATAGAATCCTTTGAAATGTTGTGGTATAGGCGAATGCTGAAAATCAGGATCACAAACGAGGAAGTTCTAATCAGAATAGGGGAAAAGTGAACAATATGGAGGACGGTGACGAAGAGAAGGGATAGATTAATAGGACACGTTTTAAGACATGAGGGTCTTGTAAAATTAGCATTAGAGGGAAGAGTGAGGGGTAAGAACAGAAGAGGGTGCCCAAGGATGGAATACGCTAAGGCGATTTGGTAGGTTGTGGAGTGTGCAGGATATTTAGGATGGTGGGTTGTATCAGACCAGTCTTAGGACTGAAAACCACAACAACAACAACATAAAATATTGCTAAAAGTAACAAAGCTATATTTGGTGGAGAGTTTGCCAAACACTGAATGCTCAAAGTTTATCTCGGAAGGCAGAAATAGATAAAATAAATATTATCACAGTTCGAATCAAATATTGAACAATTTAAATTCTGCTCAATTAATATGGATGAAAACTATGATATAAACGATACTGTACAGTTATTATTTGTAAGAGGTGTTGCTAAGGAACCTACAACAGATTTTTTCATGAACTTATTAATAGAATTTGAACTTTGAAGGTACCTATAAGTTGAATACGTAAGATAACGTCAGGTAGAGTGGAAAATATCACGGGAAAAATCTGTTGGGATGTTTAATGAAAAATATCGAGACAAAAATATTGTATTTCTACATTTCCTTATTCAACAAGACGCTCTGTGTAAATATGTTTTGGATATGAAACCAGTGTTTGACGTTATTGTGAATACTGACACTCACTTCCCAGCATATTCAATCACTCATGTTATTTGTTATTAATAACAGTAACCTCTTCACACTAAACTCAGATATACATGACTTTGATACCAGAAGTAAAAACAATTTACACAAGGAAGGGAAGTCTCTAACCATAATACAAAAGGGTGTACATTACAATGCTATTAGCATATTTAATAAACTTCCCACCTCCATTAAACAATTAAAAATAAATCCAAACAAGTTCAAATATGAACTAACTAAGTTCTTACTAAGCCACTCCTTCTACTCTGTTGAAGAATTTATGAAGCTGAATGTATCATAGGGTAGATATTTATAATTATGTAAGAACATTATTAGAACACTAATTTTTTAGTATAGGATGTAAAAATATTTATCAATTTTATATATAAGGTACAAATTGTATGTCTTCTGTATAGAACTTAAGAAAATCTTATTATAAGTTAAAAGTAATCAATAGTTACAGTATATTCTAATATTAATAAAGCAACCTATGTAAAATCTCTGACTCGTTCCACATCCTTGAAGCTTGTGCTTCTCTATAGGATTTATGGAATATGATTTTATACTTATACTTATACTGTGAAGCTGATTAATCCTATTCGATCTCGTGGGCTTGCTCACAGACAATTTCGGGAGTTTCTATTATCCATGCAGTCTACTCTGATTTGTTGCACTACTCGAAAGTCTTCAAGCGAGTTTGCCAGCTGAAGGACGAAATAGGGACATTCTTCCTTGAGAAACAGCCCTGGGTCTGAAGAGTACAAAATCCTCGAAGATACTGACTGGCATTCGGACATTTATTTTTTACGGATCTTTTCTGCCACAAAAATAAGTTGATTGTCAAGATGCAAGGCAAAAATCAATTTATCGATTATATGTGAGGATTTAAACTACAACTTGTTCTATTCGCAAATCAGCCTTGTCTCACTCCCCGAGGTTGAATTCAATAGCTCCGGAGATGAAGGAAAAGCTTAAGAGTTAACGACGATAGCTTGAGGAGACTCCATGGTGAATTTGAACCAAGATTTGAAGACTGAAATTTTCAGCATGGATTGTAATCTGAACTGTAAAGCAGGGAAGCCGAAATTGCGACTTGAAATGATCGAATTACAATGTAACACCCAACTCAAACAATTGTTTCTCATTACTATAAGTTTTACGTGTGTTTTAAATGAAAGGAAATACAGGTTTTTACATTGCGTAAGCCGACGTTTCGGTATCTCTTTGTACCCTCGTCAACAGAACAAGCAAATAATTAATGTTCACACACTAGCACTCACTATTTCTTCCGAGGCACAGTGCTATGTGCGTGTGAACTATTAGTAACCCCTGTTTTAGATTAATTATTTGCTTGTTCTGTTATAATATTGAAATGTTACCTTGTAGACGGTACAAAGAGGTACCGAAACGTCGGCTTACGCAATAAAAAACCTGTCTGTGCTTCGAGACGAAGTTGTTTCTCAATCAGAGAAGTGATCTCGTCGGATGAAAAATAGTGGGGGATAAGAAGAAGGGATGATAAAACTTCAAAAAAATGCAAATTCTAAGAGAATAGAACGAATTCAAATAAAGTAAATTAGACAGTAAAATATGAATTGTTTTCTACTTCGATTGGTATAAAAAAATGGGTAAATAACTAAAATAACGTAAAGAAAAAAATCAACTGAGGGCGCTGCAATCGAGATTGGGTGGAACCTTTGTTGTAAGATTCTGGAAATATCCCAATAATTACAGATCAACTCCGTAGAAAACTAATTAAAATCATTCTTGAGAAACCGACAACGTGAAAAATATAAAGATGACATTGATCAAGTTATCTGTAATTCTGGTCATCTGTTTATAGTGACAATAGGATGTACTGAAAAGATAATTACAATATAATAGAAATATTTGGGATAAGAATAAGATAAAAATAAATAATTGGAAAAAATTAGGAGAATTTTTCTATCTTTTCAGAAAATAAAGCGGAAACAAAATATTGAAAAATAGGGTAATTTCAGAAAATTAGAGAATTTGATTCTTGACGAAGAAATTGTATTCTTGGGTCAAGAATAAAAAGGAAAAATTGCCAAAAAACATTTGATGCAGTGGCGATCACTGGTCAGTCACAATAAATGCTTAACTTAATTTTCTAACAGAGCCAAGGGCTTTTTAGTAACCCTGTACTTACCATCCAATAACTTTTACGGATGTTATTTTTTGACGTAAAAAATTCTGAACTGAACAAACTATATTTCCTTAGTTTAAGAATATTTTTTACACTGCCAAGTTGTCCCAGTAGAGGTTCTTGTAAACCCGAGCTCCGGCCAACTCCTTCAGAAATACAGGGGACTTAACCTCTGAGAATTATATTTTGTCGCAACCAGCAATTTCGTTCTAGCTTTATGTTTATTATATTTTTAATTTGTTTGTTATTCGTAATCCCTTCGTGAAGGTAACCAAATATTTAGAACTATATGGAAGAGTTAGAAGCAAATGTTAACCTTGCGCTGTCTGACAGCAATTAGGGTCTCGTCGGTTGAGGAGTGAGTGCAAATTAAAGCCTCCATATCCCCTCTATTTGTTGTCTGAACTCTTTGACAAAGAGAGTTAAGAAGGAAGGAGTTAGAGGCCACCCCTAGGGGCGCCTGCTTATTAAAGCAATAAAGCCTTCCGGCACAGACCCCACACAGTCACAGGCACAGACACAGACACGGACACTGGCACTTGAAGGCTCACTCAGATTATAATTAATAACTTACTGCAGATCCCATACATTTTACTACGTGGCCAGAAGCAATTAAATTCTCCTGCTTAATAGGTATTTATGAATTCCTTCCTCCATGGCTCTACAGCCCATTGAGGGGCCTGGGCCTACCGAGTCGACTGCGGACTGTGACACGTGGTCAGCGTATCGATCCTCCAGCAGTCTTAATCCCTGTCTTCGCGACCATGATTTATGAATTACAAACGTATTAATAGTAAAATCTAAAATATTCAATGATGCTTTGAAGAAAATTTGCAATGGATAAATAACCCAAGAAAACAGGAAAAAGATTGCGCATGAAAATAATTTTTTCTACAATATAATGATAACATAAAATGATGGACACTTAAAAGATTTTCAAATCAATTGACAGTAACATAATATTCTTGTACACTTCTACAATTTAATTATTTCATTTATAAATAATTTTAATAACCCAATTGCCCTCCATGTTCTAATGTGATATTGAGTCCAAATAATACAATGTAAATAAAGTGATTTGAAATAAATTACAACATTGTAATAGTTTTTATATAAATTAATAAGTAACGGAAGAACGGCAATAAAACCATGTTAGCATTACCGTACATAGTTGCTAACTCCCATGGTAAATAAAATATATGGCGTCTGCTTGAAATGGGAATGCATTGCTCCGAAGCGACGTCGCTGATCCGTTATCACTTGTATATATGATTATTTACAGCTTAATTATTCGAATATCGTCTCTTATTAACCTCTATAATAAGATCGTGACTCGTTTCAGAATTATTGTCTTGTCCTTCTACTGATTAACCAACACTTGATTGCATTATATCCCTCCATTATTTGTGTTAGTTTCAGAATTATATTTATTATTGTTTCCATTAGTCCTCGGTTGAGGAAATAGGATACCTCATGCATTATATCAAATTTATTATAAGAACAAAACAAAATAACATAATTAAGAACAAAATACCTATATATACAAAGCTATAATAAACAATATATTGGGGAAACGACACGAATAATACAGATGAAAAACATAAAAATATTTTACACGTGCGTTTTGGCAAAAAAAGGAAATTTTTAGACACTCTTTTACATAGCTCGATTTTGAAAATTCAACAAATCATACTTGAAACCATTCCAAACCTACCTGCAAAGTTTGAATCAATTGTGTGTCTTCACTTATTTAAAATTCACTTATTAGTGGTCATCTACTAATTCTTGGACAGCGCATTGAAGAAGAGTGGGACAAAGTCTTTCTTATAGCGGTTTAAAGTCGTAAATAAAGCTTCATTGATCTAGGAACGGTCCCAAAGTTAGAACGATTTTTTAAAAAGTAAAATAAGAAAATGGACCGGGAGGCTAAAGTAGGGTGGCACCCCTACCCGCTGGCCTGGCCACGACTTTCTCCGCCCCTCTTCCTGGTTGTTCGCGAATTTTATTAGGAGAAAACTTTTCCAACAATGTTAGAACCTGATAGAATTTTAAAGCCTCCTCTGCATCCGTGTATTTCTTACACCGAGCCGCGAAACATATCAAAATATGCAAACTCTTAAGCATTTGGAATTTTTTTGCCATCCATATTGCATACTGTGTGTTTTTTGCACCATGTCTCATTCGTATAAAAAATTTTGCAGCCTCTATTCCTCAACAGACGGATTTTCGAAAATAAGCGCGTCTTGAAACTGCAACTGTTATAGGTTTTTGCTAAGCTTTTGTCATATACGTTGTCATAGTTGATAAACTCATTTCTAGAAAATCAGAGCAGCTCTCTTCCAACCTTTCTTTCAATTTTAACATTATTGAAACGTTTTTTTTCAAATAAAATTCGTGAACTTTTCTTCGCATAATTCCGACTATAAAATCGTCTATTTCAACAATGAGACGTCCTCTGGACTGTATTAATTCCCTGCATTCTTTTCTCGGACGGTAATGTAGACTTGACATTTTTCTTAATCTCAGCCATTTTACTTAAAGAAACTCTTAAACACTCCCTGACGTTGGAATAGATAGGATAGTGTTTCTCACCACTGCAGACGATCGAAAATAATCAACGGCAATAAAGATCATGATTTTCGCGATCACTAAGAGCTTTATTTGGAGACACGTGCGAGAACTAACGTAGACAGCAGCGGTAGGGGTAACGTCATTTAAAGGAAAACAACCGGGAAGAACGGCGGAGACAAGCGGGCAGGGGTGCCACCCTACTTTAGCCTCCCGGACCAATAAACCTTTCCTTTCTCCCTACATTTTTTAACAAATTCGTACAAACTTTTGGAGCGTTGCAACAACAATGAAGCTTATATTTTATATTTACGACTTTTAACCACTATAAAAAAGCTTTCTCCCACTCTTCTACGATGCTCAGTCCAAGAGTTAGTAGAGGTCCTCTAATAAATTAATTAAATAAAGTAAGAAACAGAGATGATTCAAACTTTGTAGATAGATTTGAAACAGTTTGAACTGTGATTTGGTATATTGTCAGACCATTTGAAGCAATAGTTTGAAATCTATGAGTTGTTAAAGTCGAGCTATATGAAAGAAGAACAAAATCACCGTGACTTTTTTCAGTTTTTTCGCTAAAACGCATGCACAAAAACCTTTACACAAAAACATATTACATAATGGTATTAAATTATGAGTAAAATGAGACCTTTGACAATAACGCAGGTCATTCCGAATGGGCACAAACTCAGGACTACTATTTTGAGGACGACAGTAGTCCGCGGTGGTAGGACGCTTCTTATATGACTAGAGTCATGTAATATTAAGCCTACAGAGTCAGCGAATGTCAGGGACCTTAAATGTTCCGCTGTTCCTACTTAATCGTATAGTTAACATATTGTATTTTACGTTTATGCAGTATGTCGTTGCGTTATGATGAGTTTCTTATGCTGGGGCGTTGACTGTGTTGATGTGGCCACGAAGGTCAGTCACTGTCTCCACCAGCTGTCACAGCTCTGATAAGGCATGCCTGCTGATGCGAGTGTCCTTTGTTCTGACAACAAGTGCACGACACTGGCAACAGAAACGTTGGCCGTCTCTGACAGCGGAAAATCACGTTCTCAAACAAATATACTGTACTTTACTTTTGTTTATGTCAGTAGTCCTCTACTCAGGACGTGGGACAAATCAAATTACTGCTATACACATAACATAAATTAATAGGAAGGGAAGCATAAAAATATATTTGAGACACATAATATAATACAACAAAAAACAAGAAAGAGATATTGTGTAAAAAGAACATAGAAGGGTATGTAATGAATTAAGATGAGATCACGCTGTTTATAATGATGATAAGTCTTAGCAAATATTAATCAACTTGTAACACTACGCTTTTGATTATTACACAGCAAATTCTCTGAAATTCTGCATTTCTCGACGGCCACTAAACATGCAGAAACTCTTATATCACTTTAAAACAGGTTATTTTGTCTGTTGTAATATTTGAGTTCTAGTTATAAGGAAATGAAAAGGCTTGCGCAAGATAGGTTAGCATGGTTGGGTTGCATCAAACCAGTCTTAGGACTGAATACCTCAACAACAACAATATTTGAGTTTTAAATAATGCACAAATACATGCATAATACAGTTTTAATAGTTAAATCTTACAAAAAAAGGCGAAATTTTCTCCACGTTTCGTGATTATCATCACACGACGTGAAACATAAAATAAATTATTAAAGATTATTTTATATTATTTGCGGAACGGAGGGGGGGAGAGAGCTGCTGGCCATGTCTCTGACCCCAAATCATACACACCTCAAAATTTACCAAGACGTCTCGGCTTGTGAGAGTCTTCATTTAATATCCTTGGCCTGGTAGCCGAAAGTTGTCCCTTATGAGCTTCCTTGTACGCTTCTTCGATTGCCATAAAATTTTGGTGCTTAGCAATACTCAACCTTAAGACGTTTCTGTCGATCTTCCGAAAATAATTGTTATTTCATATCCTAAAGACATATAGAACTTGAAACAAGATCGCCTGTCAAATAAGATGATTAAGATACTGTTTAGTGTGAAATAAGGCTTAAAAATTGAGTAACAACAAAAATTTTCTTATTATTCTCGATGTAGACAATTGATGCACGATATACTAAGAGCAGGGTCACAAAGATCCAATTTTACTTTCCGTAGATGTATACTATATCGCGATAGAGATGTAAATTTATCAAGGATTGGACTTCTGGAGCCGGCGTCAGAATGACGGTATTGTAATCCCCTGGAATTGCTTCGGGTCACGTACCAATATGACCTGCGTTATCTCCCCAAACAGCCGGCGTGTGAAACAAAGAGACCCACGAAAACTACAAAATTTGATATACCACGTGGTTGCCTCGGCTAATGGGGTTTAAAGACAAATTGATTTTAAATGATCTATTTCGAGGTATTTGGACACAGCAAAAAAATGAGGTTGTGTAGAGGTGCATTCGGCATTTATTTGGCTCAATTTCAATCCGTATACCTCTGCATATGCTAAATACCAGGGGATAATTTCTCTGAAGGGAAGAAACCCTTACTGTTGGTTACCCAGAGAGGTTACGAGTGTTGTCACTCCTCGCTCCTTAACGCATGCGTCCAGTGTAGGTATCCTGTTCATTATATTGGCTCGCATCTACTTGCAGGATAGTGGGGGATATTAACCGCCCTAAAAATACCATCAATTAATTTGCGTACGATCTGGTTGTTGTGTGGTTTATATCTTCGATTATTTCTTTTTCGAATTCAAATTATATCAAGGCAAAGACAAATGATTGATAAATTTCCCCACATCCTAAAATTTTTGAAGGCTCCAGTTAGCGGAAATCCTGAAAAGTGTCATGCCAAAAGTCTCATTCCCATGCAATGTCATAGGGTGTTTCATCTTCCTGTTTTCAGAAGGAACATGTAGGAGATTCTATTAAATTTAACTGTTTTAATTTATAATTATACGGTCCGTGTCCAGAGAAAAGTTGGTTTGAGTTATGAAGTTGCGTTGTAATCGTGAATCAACCTGTATGCATTAATTTCTTTGACCAAAGGCAGTTTTCAATTTTGACTCGTATGGTTTGCCATTCTTTCAACAGCCAATCTTTACATGTATCTTTGGATTCTACAGATTTGTTAGTAAATTTGGTAGACTGTTGTCAGAACTTGAAGGAGAGGGACGGGAACCGATGCTTGGCCCTGGACGCATATGGATAATAGTCGACGCTGGAGAAGACGCCATATAGAGATGAAATATGTTGTCAGGTTTCCAATCCTTCACGTTTACAGAGGGTATCTCCTTCGGATTTTTATCCTGAGCTTATAGTAGATCTGATTTCTTCCCCGAACCTAATTCATGTTTCCCCTAATTTTGTAAATATTTCCATTATTATTTTCCCTAGTTTTGTGAATAAATAACCTTATAATTAAATTCCCTAATCCTTCTTACAATACATGTATTAGCACATGTTATTTCGCGCTAAAATAAATGGTTCAGGTATATTTCGTTATAAAAATAACTCAATATTTTGTGTACATTGCTGTATGCAATGGACAATTAGTTTAGTATCCCATGCATGCAAAATATTAACTACAATAGTATATAGGAGAATGGAACGTAAAATAAAATGCGAGTTACGCGAAGGTCAATTTGGTTTTAGGAAAAATGTAGGGACAAGAGAACCAATATTGACTTTGCGACTAATTTTATAAGACTGGATAAGAAAAAACAGGCCTACGTTCATAGCATTTGTTGATTTAGAAAAAGCGTTTGATAATGTGAACTGGAACACATTATTAAGGATTCTGAAGAGCACTGGAATAAAATATAGAAGACAGGCAGCAGTAATTAGGGTAGAAGACCAATAAAAGATAGCCGAAATCAAGAAAGGAGTAAGACAAGGATGCAGTCTGTCGCCCATGCTGTTTAACTTATATACAGGCGATGAAGAAAGTTAAAACGGAATATGGAAAAGGAATCATAATACAAGGAGAAGAAATAAAAAATCCTACGCTTTGCAGACGATATTTCAGTATTAGAGGAGTCAGAAGAAGACTTGGAAGCCTTATTAAATGGCATGATCGGAGTCCTGGAGAAAGAGTTCAATATGAGGATTAATAGAGGGAAAACCAAGGTAATGGAGTATAGTATGGGAAACAGTGGAATAAAAAATGCTGTTAGATTGGGAAGGGATATTTTGACGGTAGTTAAGGAACTCTGCTACTTGGGAAGCGTAATAACTAGGGATGGTAGAAGAATAGCAGACATAAAGAGATTGATAGCACAGACAAGGAAGGCTTTCGCGAAAAAGAAGATTTACTTACGGGTAATATTAGGAAATCGTTGCTAAAATTGTTTGTATGGAGCGTGGAGGTATATGGGTTTGAAACGTGGACGATAGGAGTTGGGGAAAGGAAAAGAATAGAAGGCTTTGAAATGTGTGCAATAGGCGAATGCTTAAAATCAGATGGAAGGATAGAATCACAAACGAGGTAGTTCTAAACAGAATAGGGGAAAAGCGAACAATATGGAGGACCAGGGAAGGAATAGATAAGTATAGTAGACATAAAGAGTAGGATAACACAGACGAAAAAGAGGAATTTCCTTACGGATAATGTAAGTGTGAATATTGGGAAATCGTTGCTTAAAAATGTTCGTAAGGAATGTGGCGTTATATGGGTGCGAAACGTGGACGATAGGGGAAAGGAAAAGAATAGGAGCCTTTGAATTGTGGTGTTATAGGCGATTGCTGAAAATCTGATGGGTGGATAGAATCACAAACGAGGAAGTTCTGAACAGAAAGGGGAAATGCGGACAATATGGAGGACGTTGACCAAGAGAAGTGATAAATTAATAGCCACGTTTTAACGCACGACTGTCTTGGTATTATTAGCATTAGAGGGAAGTGTGTGGGGAAAGAACAGGAGAGGGAGGCAAAGGATGGAATAAGTTAAGTAGATTAGGGAGAATGTGGATTGTGCTAGTTATGTGGAAATGGAAAGGCTTGTGCAAGACAGGTTAGCATGAAGGCTTGCATCAGGCCAGTCTTAGGACTGAAAAACCGCTACAATAATGTGATATTTGTCTTATCAGTAGATTTCTGGACTTTTACGGTTTGGAGTCGTCACCGTAGTAACATAAAGTAAGCGGGAAAAGATAATTTTACAAAATGGAACGAATTAATCACTCGTTGTTTAGGGTGTAGTGATGATGTGTTAAATACTGAAGCAGGCTAGTATGAACCAGATAGTTACTCTTATAAAAGAAAAGAAATTCCCTACCATTTAAATGAGACGAATACGCTTTGTTATAATGAATACATCACGAAATAAGTGTTTGATTAAATAACGTGACAAAAATGGTGTATCAAGTATCGTCGGCCATTGCACAACCGGGAAATCAAGTTTGAGGCGAGGAAAACATTTTAAATGGCGGGATATTTTGTTTACAGCAGGAAGAAACACTGGATTTCGTGAAGGAACGAACATGTTTTGCGAGTACGTGCCTGGCGTACGGATTGCTCTTTATGCCAAGTAATCTCGGTCACTTAAGGAAGGAAAGATTCATATCTCAACAAAAAATGCTGGGAGAGAAGAAAATGTCTGAATCAACTATCTGCGTAATTGTTTTGAACTTTGATCTTTTGTTTTAGGGAACAAGTTGCAGCTTTAACTAAGATAAGAAATCACAGCTGTGCTCAACTGGAATTTTTCTTAATTCAGTTTTCGAAGGGGAATTCGGAATTGTCAATCGGCTGGACATAAAAAACGAACCATTCCTCAAAATTGACAATTTTGACCATTGACAACCGTTTGAATAGACAGATAAACGAGTAATTTATGTCTCACTAGGCGTTTGTCGTTCCAATAACCCACAAGAAGACTAAATACTTGCGAATTGCAACACTGTATTGTATGAATTGGAGCTATTAAACTTTTATAAATAACATTTTACAGCCGCATTCATTATGTGCATTTTGGGCTCTGCAGGTGGCGGTAGTTGAAACACAAAGAAATGAACGAAAATTATGTAGAATAATCAGACTAGTAGTTTAAGGTTATTGACGAAATGAATGTTAGCTGTTGTATAGTGAAGTGGGTACTTTACAGAAGCATATAAATACCACAAGTTGCAAAAGTTGACTGATCATGGAGTCGTCAATAAAAATCTCTGTAGGAACAGGGAATGGAAATTATTGGCTAAGAAAGCCGAAGCTCTTATCCGTAACCGTAGTACAATTCTTGGACTTTATACTGAACTGGGGGATTTATATTTTAATTTAAATCAATATAAATTATTTGTTTCGATGAAATAAAAAACAAATTAACAGAAAACAAAGGAAAGCAACAATTACAAAACTTATGGTCGAGTTTAAAAAGTTACCACGACAAGTTCAGCTTATAATTAATCTAATAAAGGGGATTTTCGCAGCAGAACGACAGTGATGACACATTTCAGTCAGTGGCACAGACACGCACCTGTTTTTCCTTTGTGAAACGACGGCTTCTCCTCCCTTTTCGTAATTGAGGCTGCTTCCGCGTACGTCAGGTGACTCCTTCCAGTGATGAATTCTGTCGTCGGTACCTTCTATATTTCTAGGATATCTTCTTTTAGTTTGCCCCTAGAATAGATTTCAAACTTCTCTCACTGTCAAGCTACTTCTTCGTAAGTAATTTCAGATGTCCATCACCAAACTCCAAACTCTCTCATCTCCATCTTCCTTCTTACAAGTTTAATTCCAGCTGCCTCACCTTCTATTCCACGACTTTCCAACTTCTTCCTTCTTCATATGTTAATGTCTGGCTGATAGATTCTCCATTCCTTCTTCCCAAGTCATATCTCGCTTCCTTCCAACTATGAGAGGCATGGTGGATCACCTGACCCTCAAAACCCAACTTTTCCCGCGGTTTCTCTCCCTATTTTCTGGAAAGAGAATCGCTTTCAAAATTGCCTGGGTCAAGAAACTGGACTCAGGTATCAGATTTTTAAGTCGCCAAGCGGTCGATGCGTCACGTTAGGGACATTGATGTCTTGCCTCTCTGACACCTTGGTGTTTACTTGCACTGAGTGTCTCCAATTCTTCGCCCAGTGACGAAATAAAATGGTGATTGCCCCATACACACATTACAACTTATTTAAAGGACAGTCACAGAACACAAGAGTAAGGACCGGGACGGCGGGAATAAGTTGAAGAAAAGTGGTTATTTGAGCTAATAATTAATTCTTCAGCCATGCTCATTTGGGAGGCTGTCACAGAAACGATACATAAATATTGATCTCATGGTGACGACTCAAGTTTTAACTTTCTATATAATTTTGGTCAGTAGTACTGATTACTTCAGAGGTTTCTGTCGAGCATTCAAAGATTTAGGTCTCATGTTCTTCCATATTATAAGATGTCACGAGAGTCGCACAAAGTTTGTGAGTCAGCTCAATCATGTTCCACTGGTTGGACAGTGAGTAGATTCAACAATTGCAAGTTCTGTAATTGTGAATATGTATTTTTTTCGGTATATGAATAAGTACTCCTGGCAGAATTGTATTAAATCAAATACAAACACTTCTTGTGTGATTTTTATTGTATCTTACAACCGATAATAAATATCACACTATCTTATTTAAGCATTTTCCTTGTTAACCCGTTTTTTTTACCGTGGGCCCCATTTGGGGAACGTTGCTTTTTACTCTGCTAGCTACAGCAATTTGATAGTTGTAATAAATTGTGAAGTTATGCACCATTAAGAAAGTGTACCTCTTTACGTAACGATAAATTTCGTAACTTTCCATTATTATTTTAAGCAAATATTAATTATTGAGGTTGAATTTTACTGGTGAGTTGTTCGATATTTCATTTATCAAATTTGCGTGTGATTTATTAATGATAAATGTCTGAAATACTTTTTTCATTTACACGTATTACATGCGTGTGTTATAAGGAAGGTATTCATTATTTTAAATGAAAAGAATGTATTACATTTTTTTACTATCAAAACGAGCCCCAATTGGGGCTCACGGTCAATAGCATGTATTATAGTAGGTATATGGAACAAAATTTTCGTTTGTATTTCAGTGTCATTAACTATGCAAAATTTTTAGGATGTAGAGAACTGTATAGATGAATATGATTTTGATGATACCGAAGAGACAAGAGATTGTCTGGATGACGTGGATGGTTTGTCAGACGCAGATTTGGACGAAAATATATTGTTCCAGGGGCCATTGAAATAAATGGCATTCCATCAAATGACGCTCCACAAAACAAAAATATGAAGAAAGATAAAATATCATCTAATTGACAAAAGGAGAAAGCATCATTTACTGCTTGTGATTATAAAAGTGATGAATGCGAGCGGCGTAGATTGAATATGATCATCAAACGGAAGAGGGAATTCCCCGTTGAAGTATTGGAACTTCTCTTTGATGATGATATTCAATATTCAATTGTAAGGAACTGTGTGCTATATGCTGCTCAAAATAACCAGCATCAATTTACTTTCTCCAAATAGTGTCTGAAAAAGATTTTAGGTATTCTCTTGCTGATTGTCTACCACAGACACAAATTTACTGGAAGATCTGCCATTGTTGGACTTCAGGAGGTTGATCACAAAAACCTATTTGACAATACACTCAAAGTCGGTCCCAAATATTTCGGGTCGCCCTTCTTACAGCATCAGTGCAAAAAAGCGTGTCCAAAATGACTTTATTTAGAGAGGAATCTTGACGGAAAACAGCGAAAATATGCGATTTGTAAAAAGAATGTATGAAATGCTATGTAGGATTACACGTGGGATGTGTAAAAGAGTGGCATTGCATGTAATGTTATATATTGAATTTTTTATTAGGTAAAAATTATTTTATTTAGTTTAAGTATAAACATACAGTCTTACAGTAATTATTACATTACATATTATAGAAATATAATATAGTCCAAAATTATGACACGCCAATAACCGTCGGCTCAAAATGGGGATTATGAAAATTATCAGTAAAATGTCAGTTTTTCTATTTTAATTCGAACAATTTTGCGTCATATTTTTATTTTTATCCTAAAAGCTAAGATAAAACGGAAGGAAAAATTAAAAAATAAAATTTGGTATTAAACGAATTCAATTGCTGTCACATCATTTATTCCATCCAACGATCAGCGATATGATTCATGTACTCTATGTATGTTTGTGTGTGTACATATAACTGTGATTTTTCACTAATATTTACTGTATTCTTCATAAGAATTTGAGTTTATTACAATTCTTTAAAAGTTATATGAAAAATTGTTTTAAAAAATGAATAGAAGTGTAACTATAGAGAAAGTATTTTTATATTATGAAAAAATGCAAATATTCAATCCCCACATATTAACGCAAGTATAATAGTCTAATAAATAATCCTTTAAAAATATTTGTGTCCTTTAAAAGAGGTCAGAAAATAATTTATTAAAAAAAGTTAGAAACTGCACAATTTTTACAAATATTTCTAATTATAATGGCCAACTGAGCTAAATACGCCTACAGACTACATCTAAATTTTGAGACACTCCGTCGAAAAGAAATGCGTATTACTTTACAAATCTGTTTATTCAATGTTCCGAACACCTTTTAAATAAAGAGCAAGGTTTTAGTTGTTTGCCTGAAGAAAATAGCACATATTTTCGAGAGAATGTTGGCAGTCGTGGTGAGGTCGCTACATTTAGTTGATGGGGCGGGAAAAAAAATGTCGCTGTTGCGAAAATGATTTATTTTAAAAGACGGGGTTGCGTGTAGCAGATGTGATAAATGCCGCAGACTATTTTTCACACCTGGCACCAGATACTCTGAATAGTTTCCTAAGGAAACAAACGAATAAAAAAATATACTAAGCTAAAAAGGTGGCCCCTTATGCGTTCCAATAGCATTCGTCCGATTTCCATGTAATTTTGGTGAGCTGTAGTGCTTACCGCATTCATGATCAAACTTTGGAAGATTTAGGTTTCTTCCTTTCCCTCTTTCAGACCTTAAGAGGTCCTTACACAGTATTAGCAGAAACTGCCTGTATTATTGAGTTTGAATGGTGGACTGAACCCATGAATCAAGGATATCTAGATATTTTGATGACGTAGCGTCAATCTTAGGGATATTTAGCCCCGTCCAAACCCACCTCCAAAGGGCTTGGGGCAGGACAGATAATTTTACCTGCAACTCCAGTTTGACGTTCCTGATGGTTTATTCACCCTGTAGTTACCCACAAGAAGAAGTTTACTCAATAGTTGTAAACCATAATCAAGAAAGGAGTAAGACAAGGATGCAGTCTATCACCCATGCTGTTTAACTTATATATAGAACAGGCGATGAAGAAAGTTAAAACATTATGGAAAAGGAATCGTACTGCAAGGAGAAAAAATAAAAACCTTAGGCTTTTCCGGCGATATCGAAGTATTAAGAGAGACAGTAAAAGACCTGGAAACCATAATAAATGGCATGAACGTGGACCTGGAGAAAGAGTTCAATATGAGGATTAATAGAGGGAAAACCAAGATAATGGAGTGTAGTTTGGGAAACAGTGGAATAACAAAGGGTGTTAGATTGAGAAGGGATATTTTGAAGGAAGTTAAGGAATTCTGCTACTTGGGAAACGTAATAACTAGGGATGGTAGAAATATAGTAGAATAAAGAGTAGGATAGCACAGGCAAGGAAGGCTTTCGCGAAAAAGAGGAATTTTCTTACGGGTAATATAAGTGCGAATATTAGGAAATCGTGCTAAAAATGTTCGTAAGAAGCGTGGCTTTATATGGGTGCGAAACGTGGACGATAGGAGTTGGGACAAGTCTTTGAAATGTGGTGCTATAGGAGAATGAGATGGGTGGATAGAATCACAAACGAGGAAGTTCTAAACAGAATAGGGGAAAAGCGAACAATATGGAGGACGTTGACTGAGATAAGGGATAGAATAATAGGCCACGTTTTAAGACGGTCTAGTAAAATTAGCAATAGAGGGATGTGTGTGGGGTAAGAACATAAGAGGGAGGCCTAGGATGGATTACGCTTAGCAGATTTCATATAATGTGGGATGTGCTAGTTATAAGGTAGTGAAAAAGCTAGCGCAAGATAGGCTAGCATGAAGGGTTGCATCAGACCAGTCTTAGTTCTGTATACCACAACAGAGTGAGAGCCTTGTGCAGAGAGATTGTATTAGTCAGTTTGAGTCCCCTATTTGACCATGTGGAATGATCGTAGTGATGTTATAGCGTCGTCATACAGTACATACTATTACTTCCTCGGGAAATTGACGTTTATGTTATTAAAAACTTTCAAATGTACTATGTGGAAAGTACAACACTTAAGAAATTAAATTGAAATAAAAACAGCTCTTTTCGTTTGAAGAAATTTAAGCATAACAGGTGATTGGATTTTAAATTCTAGACGAGCTAATTTTTTAATTGCCCCCCCCCCCCCATGTACAGCGTGGGATCCACGATGGGAAACACCGTTGTCGACCCTATACAAGGTGCTTTCTAAAGACATAACAACAACATGCTCTGGAAGAATCTGAGCTTTGTAAGCAAGTTCTTTGATTTCCAGCTCCAATTTTTTAATTTTCCACGTTTCCAAAGACTCAGAATTTATTTCTTGTTCCTACCATAAATTTGAGCAGGTTTTTTACTTCTCGTGGTTTCTCCCTAAACAACAACCCTTACAACATATAAATACTGCATTGTCTAGTTTCTCTATCAACGTCTCTTGTGGAACGGAGTGAAATACTTTAACGACTCGCGCTCGAAATCTGTGCAGATCAGCAAGTTTCTGTCTTGACACACTTGTTCCTGGACATTTACCAATCCGAGGACAGCCTACTCCCAAGTCACATGCCTCATTACCATTCGTAGGCTTTACGGCTACTGGGAACTGGGGCTGGGGTCGGGACTTGCGGTACATCTGTAATTAGGAGTGGCCTGGAATATTCGTGAAGTGGTGTCTTTCCAGTTCAGAGGCGGTTCTGCCTGGCAGTGATGCATGGCTGACTCCTTCTACGGACCGGCTGCGAAGGCGACTGATCCTACGTAACATCACCAACTGCTTTCGTTCCTCCCAAATGATACCCCCACATCGTCATCCTAACTATCACCTGCTCACTATACCAACGCTTTATATACATTCCATCTCAACCTAACATCATGAAATTCACACTGCTTCGCTCTAAAATTGGCGTCATTAATGAACCATTTTAAATCGTTGTTGTTGTACTATTCAATCCTAAGACTCGTCTCATGCACCATCCATGCTAACCTTTCTTGCACAAGCCATTTCATTTACTTATAACTACAACAACCCGCATCCTCCCTAATCTGCTCCCTCTTCTGTTCTTAACCCACACACTCCCTCTAATGCTAATTTTACAAAACCCTCAACGTGGCCTCCATATTGTTCGCTTTTCCCCTATTCTGTTTAGAACTTCCTCGTTTGTGATTCTATCCACCCATCTGATTTTCAGCATTCGCCTACAGCAACACGTTTCAAAGGCTTCTATTATTTTCCTTTCCCCAACTTCTATCGTCCACGTTTCGCACCCATATAACGGCACACAACTTACGAATATTTTTAAGCAACGATTTCCCAATATTCACACTTACATTATCCGTAAGGAAATTCCTCTTTTTCGCCTGTGTTATCCTACTCTTTATGTCTACTATACTTATACCATACCTAGTTATTACGCTTCCCAAGTAAAATTCCTATCTTGCGTCCAAAAATCACTTGTACCTTCTGCATCCCCTCTTTTCAATTCCCTTCCTATGCTATTAAAGGGGAGTTGCCTGTTTCAGGATCACCCTCATGTAGCCTGTTAACCCCAAAAAAATTATTTGGAGCCCTACATCTTTACCTTGCTTGTCTATCCCTATGACATCCATTGCCTCCTTGATTCTTCTGGCATCTATGTTGAGATCATCTTTATAACCTATCACTTGTACCATTTTATGTCGTAATGTTCCTCCCACTTGGACATTGCTATGTCTTACCACATATTCAAGTAGCAGATTAAACATTAGGGGGGCTGGGCAACCCAACACCCTGCGATACATCTATCGGTTCACTCAAGTCATTTTGTATCTTCTCATAAGCTGTATTATTGTTCATTGTGACAATGACATGCCTTATGAGTTTTTCCAGTATTACCAGGTACTGCAGAATCTCCATTATTTTGTTCCGAAATACGAAATCAAAGGCTTGTTTGTATTCCACGTATATTTTGTACACATCTGTACCAAAGTCACCACATTATTCCCTTCTGCCTGGTATTTGCCTATTATATTTTTTGCAGTGTTCTATCCTCTGCCTCAGGATATTTGTGAATGTTTTATACGCACTGCATAGTAGGGAGATCTCCCTGTAGTTTTAGTCCCTATATTATATATTGGGTAGATGATGCTTTTCGTCCAGTCCTCTGACATCTTTTCCTTGTCCCAGATCTCAACTATTAGTTGATGCAGTAAGTTCACCATTTGGTCTCCTCCGTACGTGAGAAGCTCCACTGGCAGATTATCATATTATCCTATTTCTGAGGTCCTTAAGAGCTTTCTCAACTTCTTGCTTTGTTGGGGGTTGTATAGCTGTTTCCCTTTCCTCATCCATATTGTCCCCCTTTTCCAGGTATTCATTTATGTTTAGGCTATCCTCGACTTTATTGAGGAGAGCCCGAAAATATTCTGCCCATCTCATTTTGACCTGCTGCTTTCCTCCGACTAACTTTCCGTTCTTGTCTTTAATTAAATTCGTTCGTGTCTTGAATCCTCCTCTCAGTGTATTTATTGCTTTTAGGCGTTTGCTGGTTTTGCGTGTTTTAAATTCTTTTCCAAATACATCATGTGATCTCTTATCCACTGTCTCTTTTTCTTTCCACATATTTTATTAACTTTCCTGTCTGCTTGGCCTAGGATGATTTTCTTAGCCCTCGTAGGCCTTTCCACGAACTTCGCGTGGGAGATTTTCATTTCTTCAATTACAATCGTGCAGTATTCATCAAACCATTCGGTTTTGTTTTCCTTTTCCATGCCTCCTATAGCAATGTATGTCGCAACTCTAATACTATATTTGACATGCCTCCATAATCCTACTATATCTCTATTACCTTCCCCTTCCTCATTCTCCTTCCATTCGGATATTGCTGTGGTAGAGCTTGTTAATATATTTTTGGTACCACTACATCCTGAGATTAATTCCTCAGATTAATTAAAATAATTCACAACAAGTTCATAAACAGTAATCATTTTATTAATTCGACAAAAACATTTAAAACGGTGTCTGATGAGGCCGTCCATACGCTCTGCCCGGCGCTGTAGATCATAGAATTGTTAGTTCTTGGACGGGCAGGGGTGGAAAAAAGGGCTCTGCATGCGTATTTCTTTCTCCAGACAGGAATATTGAGTTACAGACCTGAATAAAAGTAGAAATTCACAGTCGAGAAATGTTATTAGTGTAAAGTTTCTTGTAGTTTCGAAACAAATAGTTCTGCCTAAATTAATTGATGTACTGAAGCACATGATTTGTATTAACGACTCCATAGTCAGTCAACTTACCGACTTGTGGTATTTTTCGTGCTTATGTAAAGTACCCGCTTCTCAATTACCTTCGCTATACAACAGGTAAAATTCATTTGACCAGGCCGCAGAAACAATTTAGGAATGCTTTAGTGTCGTGTCATTGACTATATAGTGATGTATTAGACAAATTGTGTACAGTAGAGTTGTGTCGTGTTTATTTTTTAACTTTTTATCACTATAAATTATTAGGCTATGATAAATATTTAGTTATACCGGTAGATTGTGTGGTAACCGAAGCTTGCGGCTTTAGTTGTCACCTTTTCCCTGTTGGCACTGCTCACATGCAGCCGCTAGTGTGCGTTTTCCAGCCGATCTCCCGGCACCATGTAAGTAGTCGGAGGAATAACGGAGTTTGTGGAACAGAGATCTATGCAGACACATCTTCAAGACATTTAATTCGAGATATATTAGAGAAAATTTACGTTGGTCTTAGGCAGGGCCGGCCCTGCCATTGCGAAAGTCTGCAGTCGCAGTTACGGGAAGTGTTTGGTATTTGATCACTGCTCCCTGCCCCCGGTACCAATTAAAATAGTTCCGCGTGCGGCGCGGCGGACGTTTTTGCGCAGACAGTGGCGTGTTGCGCTATTAACTGACTGGCTCGCAAATTTCATCTCGCGAAATTGCAGGCCACGTCGCGGAACCCGATATTATCTGCGACCAGCCCCGCTCCATTAAATCAGAACCGGCAGCGGTCTTTCTCCGGCAAATAACCAGCCTAGATCTGCAGCTAACCCTGTTAATCCAGTCGCCGGGGAGGGGAGAGGAGTGCCAGTTCCGTCATTTTCGGAAACCGTTTTGGGTGCTTAACCTTGCCCTAATATTACTTGCATTAGCTCTACTTTTATCTTAGACATTTTACTCCAATTTCAGATTTGGTGAAATCGCAACACCAAAGAAACGTAGAATGGTGAAAATTGAACATATTAATAGGATCTTCTCACTTGAAATTTTCCATGTGACTGTCTACAGATACCTCGTGAAACACAAAACATGGAAATTGGTAAACTACCGTGAAACGAGTCGGGGGAATATATTATCTTCAGTGCCAACTATTATAATACTTGTGATAAAAAGGGGTTTTGTAAGGTTGTGGAGTTATGGCGCAGTTCGGCCCAGCCAACAATGGTAGTGTACGAAAGATGGTGGTTCGCGGGGGGAGGCCGCGAGGTGTATAAAAAAATGACGATCGGTGCCCCCGTGGGAAAAATAGGGCGGGAAACCCGATAATGTTGAAGAAGTTAGGGGAATTCCGTCGGAAGTTTAAGGGAAGCGATGGGGTGGCTCGCGTGACACGAGAAGGGAGGCGAGGTAGATCAGACCCAGAAGGGGAGGGCGAGTGGAGAGAGCGCAGATGGCAGGCGAGTGAACAGCGCGCAGGATATCCGAGAGCGAAATCAGCGCGCAGATATCCAGGACCCCGCAGAAAGAGTGAAACAAGGAGAGGGAGGACGTGGCTCGACCCCGAAGCGAGGCGAGTCGGAGGACGTGAGCACGGAAGTGGAATTCGAAACTCTGCAAGTACGCAGCGAGCCGCACAAACAATTCTCGAGAGGTGGTATGTTTCGTTGGCCAGTAATTGTGGTAAGCGATAAAAAAATTGTGGAAACTTGTCATTGTAGAGCTAAATATTCATTAAATGATTTTTCTTTTCTATTACAAGCTAATGATATCGCATCTTTGAGAGACAAAATCCTCCACTGCGAGTAAAGCCGTGTCTAATAAAATCTAATAACTAAATATTAAAATTGATCATATTTGTACTTTAAATTAATAAATGTTTTTATACACAAAAAAAGTATATTACAATATAAAGAGCGAAATTTTGTAATAAAGGAGAAAATTTATTTTATCCTAAACAAATTTACATTGTTAGTATTTCAAAAATTGAAGCAGGCAATAATTTCTCATTTAACACTACATACATATTTACCAAAAAAAATGATACAAATAAATTTCTTAAAACAAACAATTCTCGACCTCTAAACTCGGGGTCATATGTTATGAGCCTAATCATAGATCAAAACATTTCTTACAAAATCTACTGGGACCTGGCAGTATAGGAAATCAGGAAAAAGTTGCAGGGGTATTTACCGTGTTGACATAATAGACCTTCCAGCGTCTTCCTCGTTGCAATACCTCTTATTTGGGTCGTTCTTATCCAAATAATAGCCACCGCCGTTATTCTTCCTGGTTCAGGAAGAATTTGTTTATCCTCCTCTCCTTGGACTACCTGTCCGATAATGTCGATCATCTCCTCGTCTCCACGACCTCTCTCAAATCTCCTCTGATCTCCGCCTTCGTCTCATCAATCTTCCTTGCCTAAAATTCAAATCATCTGTCTCCAAATCTCATTGCAAACCTTTTTAATACCTCTCCCCCACTTCTTTCGTTCATATCCTGAAGGTGGCAGGGAAATATATTAACCAATCACATTTGTGCTTAATATTTTCCGGGAGTCACAGTTTGCCCCCACCCCCCAAGGTTTTTTGGGGAAAACACCATTATTTTTTGAAATTACGTATAATAATTGACAAATTTGGCTGTATTGAAACTGTAGACAAGTAATTACCAGTTCCTTAAACGATTTGTTCCGTTGCAGTGTATGAGCTTAGCGAGCAGTTTTACAAAATTTCTTATGATGTATTATATTCGGCCTTGCCCCCTTTTACAATAAGAAGAGGACTGATATGTTGTGTAAATTTGGCTTTTATTTATATTTTCTCAATTTTTACTTATTTAAAATATATTTAAGACATATTTGTCTGGTTTATTCTTATACAATTCAGGTAGTAACGGTCAAACACATCTGCTCGGACTTTTGGCGGTGTCGAAGTCAAAAGAAAGGAGACAGCATTTGAACCAGCGGCAATAAAACAAGACTTTACGGCGCCTCTGGGGTGTTTCCCAATTTCGGTGAGATTTGGTGGTATCGGTTGGTGTATTTTCCCAAGTGTGGTCATAAATGTTATTGGTAAATATCCATCACTGCCAACTAAAGAAGTGGGGAGGAGAATTTAAAAAGGCTGATGGAGGGATTTTGGACAAATTTCGAGAGAGATGGTTAGACAGATTTGGTCAGAGATTTCGATCGGCATTATTGGACAGGCAGTCCAAGGGAAGGAGGATTAACATTAATTCTTCTTGAACCAGGAAGAATAGTGCCGGCGACTCTGAGGAGGAAATTGCAACGAGGAAGGACCTGGAATATTAACTGAACTGACTACTTAAATTACACCTGTAACCTTTTTACTGATTTCCTATACTGGTAGGTTTGAGTAGATGTTGTGTAAAATATTTGATCTATGAAAATACCCATAATATTCAACCCTGACTTTAGATTT
The DNA here is from genome assembly GCA_034510155.1 of Eucriotettix oculatus. Lineage (NCBI taxonomy): Eukaryota > Metazoa > Arthropoda > Insecta > Orthoptera > Tetrigidae > Eucriotettix > Eucriotettix oculatus. The sequence continues at coordinate 395,449 of JAEMUL010000010.1, forward strand.
GTTAGTTTTAAGGAATTAATTCATAATTTTTAAGTAAATATATGTAGTATTAATTAAGACAGAATTTCCGGTTAAAAGTTTGAAAACAGCAACATTGTAAGATTAATGTCAATTTGTTCTGAACCAAGTAAATTATTTTAATATTTAATTATAAAAACGCATTATTAATATTACATTAAAGTAATTAATTCCCCCTATTCATTTCAAGGTATTCATATTTTCAAATCACAGTAAAAGTCTTATATATCTCATTATAAATGTCACATTTACAGTTAGAAATTAGGTAAAAAGATATTTAAGGTACGTCTTTTATGTGTCATGTTCATTTATTGTCCCACAACTGAAGGAATTTCGTCCCTGGTCACTCACCTGCCTTCATTTAAGGTCAGCCTACAAAGTAATTTTTAAATATGGGTTTCAACAAGGTTATGAATTTTTGACCCTCCCCTCCGCCCCGAGTCTGGATACGGGAATAAGAAATATTCTAACTCAGTAGGACTGTCCCCAATATTAATTACAATTTATAGAATTTTAAATTAGATAAAATTTTATAAGAACATCTCGCTGGCCAGGAAAAAGGGGATTTTCCGGCGCCAGGCTGGCGACTCAAGGATATACCTGACTTCGGGGTTTTAACGGTATACTTGTCTTTGGCTGAGGGAGCGTTCACCTTAGAAACTCCTAGGGACACTGTTACCTGTGCCATAAAAAATCTCCTGCGCTTGACGGAGAAATCACGATGATTGTCAGGAAAACGTCACGTGAGTTAACGTTATCCCTTGGGAGGGGGCACATACGGAAATTAGCTGCGAAGGTGAAACCCGGAGAAATGGGCAATATGGACTAATCAGTCGAGAAAGCAGCGGAGAAAGCAGGGAATTAATTTGGATGTACCCAAAAAATGTATTAATTCGAAAATAATCGTATGTTTTGATCAGTCGAGGAAGAAGGAGAGGTATAGGATGGTTTGGCCAGTCGAGGAAGCAGCGGAGACAATTGAGGTGAGGCATTGACAAGTCGATGAAGCAGCGAAGGTGTATGGAGGAAGACGTCAAGAAGGCGAGAGGCAAATATGTATGGCAAAAGACGTTGAGCATGTAGAGGGAGTAGCAGAAGGTGTTAACAATGAGGTGAGAAGGAGGGAAAAGCTGAGTTTTCCTCAATTCCTGCAGTACGACTTCATACAATTATTTACCTGCAGCTTCAGGAAGAGGGAAGAAGGAAGTCCAGTCGCATGGTAATCTGCACCGAGACGCACATAAGAACAATACAAGTTCGTTCAGTGAACGGAATATGCTGCACATGGTTACCCAAACAATAATTATCCCTGAGAATTTAAAAATCGTCTCCTTTAATTTCCTTATTTGTTATGTATTTTTAATCTTCGCGCATGACCCCATTTAAAATTATTGTGTTTTTTATATAAATAAAGGTGTATATTATATCCTTCAGTAAATTCATTTTAAATAATTCAAATTATACCCCCTTAATTATTACAATATTGTATCAAGTACGTTCTGCAATATCTTTAATTATATAATTTGAATATCTCCATCATTAATTTTCGAATTGTTGGTCACTTAGTTGGCCGCTCGGCTTTTCCAGGGAATTAATTTGAATGTACCCAAAAAATGTATTAATTCGAAAATAATCGTTCGGCATCGTGACCGTCGTCTTCTTAAGACCATCAAACGCACAGACGCACTCCGACCAATACTGATAGCTTCAAATTGTGACGATGGTTGACGGTACCTTAACCGAGTCTAGAATAGTCCTGGGAAATTAAATAATACAGTACCTTCAAGAATTGTAAAATATCACAGAGTGAAAAATATAAACGCTAATTTAGCAGAGTTAAAAGTTCTCCCAGTACCCTAAATGAGCCGAGAAAGTAGTAAAAAAATGTCAATTTACTTAAAAAATGGCAATTTTCATCACTTTGAAAATGTGTTTCATTTAAACTATTTAATTCGAAAGATAATACTTGTATTTGAAGGTATACGCATGTAGATTATGTACAGAAAATAATGAAGACAATATGTTAATATTTGTGACGCTTAGAAGGTTTTTGGTAGCAGAAATCATGAAGCTGAGAAAAACACATTTTTCTGAAGAAAATAATAGTTTTTTAATTTTGAAAAAAAATCTTTTCAAATTGCTACTGAGCCCGTAAAAATAACGAAATAGAATTAAAAGTTTTCTATGTGATCTGAAAGCCTGATAGGCATGTTATAATAAAAAAATTAGAAAATCTATTTTATTCCAGTCCCCGTGGTCTTTTTACTCTTCGTAATCTCATTTCTGCCCTTTTCCTTATTTTCTTTATAATCTTTATAGGAAAATAAAGATACCGAAAAACGCATTACTCTAAAGCAGGGGTTCTCAACCCTGGGGAGTCGCGAGATGTGGACGGAAAAAATGAAAACAAATTTTGTTAGTTGAACATCATCGAGCTTGTGAATTAGCTTCTTACTTTCAGCTGACGTTGCTGAGCAAATTAAGGGTTTTATACATCCAGTTAAGAGCAATAATCTTTATAAATACATGCTACACGTTAAATTTATTGTAATTTAAAATAATTAAAAGTAACTCACTTTTTCATTAAATATAAACATTTATCAATTGTAGATATTATTAACATGGTAATTTAACTTTGCAATTCATAGGGGGTCGCCAAAATATTTGACCTAAAAAGGAGGTCGTAGGACCTAAATGGTTGAGAAAACCTGCTCTAAAAAAACTTTTTCTTCTGCGTTGTCATTACACGCGATAGAATGAATTGTAAATTCTAGTATAGGCAGAGTGTATCATTCGATACGAATATATAATGGCTTTCAGGAAGCAGTAGAAAAAGACCATGTAAATTCGTTGAACAGGGAACGTTTCATTTAAATAGAAACATGAGGCGACATCACGTCCGGGTATGGACTTAAAACCTAAATAGTACTTCAGTTCCCGAAAGTTGCGAACACTTGCGTCTAGTAACGAGCTGAATTTGAACAATACTTCATGAATATGTGAACATGTTAATGGACACGTTTATGCGGCAAAACTTCCTCCTGTCGATGTGGAACCAAGTTCTCTTCTCGTGTTTCTACATACTAATCATTATATTTGGATTTGCCATTTTATAAGGCATTTAGTACTGCAGTTTATCAGAATAAATAAATATAAATAACCAATTACAAATCACAGGATACAATATTTGAAGTAAAACTTCATATTCTAAGTTCTGAAAATAAAACTTTAATTTTACATTGTGCATACGATTGTGACTAAGAGAAATTAAACTACTTCTTTTTTCTGGAACACAATTGCTTGAAAAAATTTATTCAACCATATTAGAGCGCTACAGTATTTACTTCGACAGTGATACAGTCGCAATTACCTTTCTATACGAATTTCATTATAACCACCGCGATGACTCAGTATGTTAATCGAGTCAATAAATCATCTGGAACCTTAAATAATTACAGTAATAATGTGAAGAAAGAGACACTATCCATCTAACTATCGGCGAAAAAATATTTATTTGCATGCAAATATCAGCCATTTATGTGACTCTGAGACGGAAAACAAAAAAACTGACCAACGTTCATGCCATTTGAAGATTTAAAAAAGCGTTTGATAACGTGAAATGGAAGAAACTAATAACGATTTTGAAGATGACAAGAATAAGATTTCCAGAAAGAATAATTATTCATAACCTCTACAGAAGGCGTCAAGAGTAATTGAAGAGCAAGAAACGAAAGCATAAATCAAGAAAGGAGTAAGACAAGGATGCAGTCTGTCGCCTAAGCTCATTAATTTATATATGCAACAGCGATGGAGCAACTGTATATGGAAAATTAAGTAGTGCAAGTAGAAGAAATAAAAACCCTCCGCTTTGCCGATGATATTGTAGTATTACGGAGTCAGATGAAGACCTGCAAACCATAATAAATGGCATGAACGGGATCCAGGAGAAAGAGTTCAATATGAGGATTAATAGAGGATAACCAAGGTAATTCAGTGAAGTACGGGAAATATGGAATAAAAATGGCTGTTAGATATATTGACGGAAGTTAAGGAATTCTGTTACTTGGGAAGAGGAATAACTAGGGATGGTAGAAGTATAGTATACATAAAGAGTAGGATAGCACAGGCGAGGAAGACTTTCGCGAAAAAGAGAAATTAACTTGCGTGTAATATAGTACGAATATTACGAAATCATTGCTATAAATGTTCGTATGGAGTGTGGCGAAACGTGGACGGTAGGAGTTTCAGGAAGGAAAAGAATCCTTTGAAATGTGGTGCTATAGGAGAATACTGAAAACCAAATGGGTTGATAGAATCACTAACGAGGACGTTCTTAACAGAATAGTGGAAGAGCGGAAAGGAAAGGCAATCGAGGGTTGCATTAGACCAGTCTTAGGACTGAAAATAACAACAAGGTGTGTGTTTTAAATTTTCGTACCCTCTATCTCCGCCCACAGGAGTGGTAATAGTGTCTTATGTCTATAGTTTTTTATGGCGTCGAAAGGAACACGTGTACATAATTTGTTCGGAACTGCTTCAGGGGTTTAATTTACTATGCTATGTTATCAAGTGACGAGGGTTTAATTTACTATGCTATGTTATCAAGTGACGACTGAGGTAATAATAATATATATATGCCTATATATATTGTGGTAAGAATACACTGTTACGAGAAATCACCTTTCCTAAGGAGGGCGGAACCCGACCTTGCATCGGACTCTTGCGGGAAATTAACAGTGTAAAAGGGAAAACTTCTCACATGCCGAGACACCTTCACCGATTTTAGGAGGAGATGCACTGCGGCCGAAGACCTGAGGAATATGGCAAGAGTTGGATCAGTCAGCCACCACAGAAAACTCGTCTCCCGTCATTCGTAAGGGCGTGAGAATAGTACCCAATAGAACCAGTGCAAAGTCATAGAAATTTTAGGCAAGGAAGCAAATACCAAAATAGAAATTAAAGAAGAAATATTAAACATTTGGCAAGAAAGATGGAATTCATCGAATAAAGGGAGAAGGGTGTACGAAATTCTACCTAACATAAGAGAAAGATTACAGCTTAGACACCTCAACCCAACCAAGGGTCTTATACATTTTCTTACTGGTCATGGTCCATACGGACAATATCTAGGAAGAATAAATAGTAGACCAGACAATCTATGTGCCTGTAGAGAGATAGGAACACCAGAACACGCCATACTGGAATGCCCCAATTATGAGGTAGACAAGACAATAAGAGAAACCTTAAGAAAAGAAAGACTATGGGAAATAATAAGAAACCCACCACTCACCGCGGCTCTAGAAAATTTGACAAACCTGATATCCGCTTTAGAACTGACAAAATACAGGACTAAAAATATAGAAACTTAAATATTACATCATAAGGCTTAATATACTCATCATCGGACCGGACATTCAAATCCAGGAACCGGATGAGTATAAGGACCAAAATATAGACATCATAACATAAAATAGAATATAAATTATAGCAATAGTAAGATTATTCAAGTAATTATCTTAAACAAATTACATGACTCTGCTAATACAAATACAGTCACATATAATTACAACTACTCGACCAACGCGTCATGGAGATCCGGAAACGTGGGTCGTAACCGGAAAACCGGAGTTGTTTCACAAACAAAATGTATAAATGTGGAAAGGATGAGGAGACAAAGAAATTAAGAATTCTCTCCTTCAGTCTCTCCACGAAAATAATATAATAATAAAACTAGTGTAACAGATGATGATCTTCCATGTTAAAACAAATTTAAATATACGCATATACTTTATTATTGTATTCATACATATTTATATCTATGTAAAAAAATGTACCAACAAAAGAAAAATATTGTTAAACAGACCTGTTATTGAATCTAGAAAACAGGTCAAGTAAATTATTATCAATAAAAAAAAGTACCCAATGCCGTACCTACCTGATGCAAGTTTTCTAGGGTTTTCCCTGCATCTCTTTAGGTAAAACAACGGATAGGATCCTTAAACCCTAGTTCGAGGGCCCTAGTTAACCATTGGCTACCTTGCTCTCTACCTTTCGCATCCCCCCAATTTCAATTCCCTTCCTATGCTACTAAAAGGGAGTTACCTGGTTCAGGTAAAAACACTTTGAAAGAAGCCGCTATTAGAAGTCACACCTACAAAAAAACCGCCATAATCAGACGAAGAGTGAAAGAAGACCAGCGTAATTAGTATTTCTTATTATTGCTTCATTATGGAATTATTTCGTAAATATGTTTTAGTTTTTTGTAACACGCCTTGCTAAAAACCTTTTCAGATATTTAAATTAAATATGAAAAGAGATCTTACCTATACTAATACAATCTCATCACAATATATATAATGTCTACATCGACTGTAAAACAGCTTACATGATGATTTAAGCCCTACATTAGTAAAGACATTATTTACTGAACTGGAAATACGCAAGTCGTACTCCATCAGCCATTAGCTACAGATCCGAACAGCTTGATATCTTGTACTAAATCACAGCAGAGAGACAGAAATAAATTACGTGATAATAATAGGTGGCGCGGCCGCTGAGATGTTGAATAATAATGAGTTTCCCAATCGTCGAGTTGCTCAGGGTACTTTGATGAGGAAATTGAGTGGTTAAAGGAGAAGGTTTATGGTGTGCTAATGTTATGATAAATAAATTAACTGCCCATATAACTACAAGAATGAAACATTTCGTAGCTCACTTCTTAGAATAAACATCTGGTTACTAGGGTCTATCAGTGATGCTGCACTCGCTTCTGCTCTCAAACGTTCATCTGCACTACATTCAAATTCGCACTTGCGAAGTTTTCTTTCGTTTTGTAATGGAAAAATTAAATTTATATTTTCACAGATAATCGTTTTAAATGTAAAGTGTTAAATATAGTTCTTCAAGATAACGACTAATTATCAAAATTAAATAAAAATAATATGTTAGAGATATTGAAACATTTGAGAACGAAACAAACGGAAAATTATAAACATAGGCTGGAATTAGAGATTCGGTTTCCTTTTTTAAATAATCATTGCTTTTTAATGTATTAAAAACTCGAGTTGAAACTTTAAGGCTGTGCATCTGTTTTACCTGGGGGACACTCGATTGACCCTTCCTTTTGTAAGTGGGAGAGAGCCATTCACGGAAAGGTTACCATCGTGAATAATTATGGGGCTGCTTTTGGCGAAATCGAAAGTTCCGTGGAGAATTTGAAATCTCACGAATTTGCAAAAACCACTTACGCTTTTGCTCAAACATTCTATTTATATTAAAGTCAGAATTTTAAATATAATTTAGCCTTTCGTTTTTTATAATAAATCCCCATTCATATCATATTACAATAATCTAATAAATTAAATTTACTTCCCCATCCCATCCAGTAATTTACATTACAGTTGCAACAACTTATAAATTTTGCACTTTTCAAGATTTTACAAATTCGTATGTCGTCATAAACACTGTTTGTGTTGTTATGAACTAACATACTGAATTTTTTGGGGGTTTAATAGGCTACATGAGGGTGATCCTGAAACAGGCAACTCCCCTTTAATAGCATAGGAAGGGAATTGAAAAGGGGGGATGTGGAAGGTAGAGCAAGGTAGCCAAGTGTTGACTAGGGCCCCCGGGCTATGGTTTAAATTTCCTAAAGAGATGCATGGAAAGCCCTAGAAAACCTGCATCAGGTAGGTGGGGCATTGGGTACTATTCTCACGCCCTTCCGAATGACGGGAGACGAGTTTGCTGTGGGGTCGCAGCATTCCCTTCTCCGTGCCTCCACAAGTTTTAGGAGGCACTTGGCCGACTGATCCAATGGGATCAGCAGGCAACTTTTGCAATATGCCCAAGGTCTTCGACCCTTGTGAAAATACTTCCTAAAATAGGTGAAGGTGTCTCGAAATGTGAGAACGTTTATAAAAAACAAACCAGAGAGGGTGCGAGGCATTCCTGATATAATCAGGTGAGCCCCTCAGTCACTCTGGGGTGAAGCGCCTTCGAGAAAATCTCCCGAAACGTTTATCCGTATGAGGCAGCCATTAAGACTACCGTCCAATATGTGAAACGCATTTACACTTAAAATTGCTACTAACATTTAGTTTTGAAGGACTGATACGTGGAATTTTGTAGAATTTATATGCCCAGGAATATTATTCTTAAGATCATGGGCAAAATTGAAATGTCTGCAACAAATCATAATAAATGATGGGATCCCCTGCAAACTACTAAATTATATGCACAAATATGAAATGTTCAATGATTGTATCAAACTTTACTATAAACTGCTAACGTAACAGTGCTTATTACAAATATTGTCGGTGCAGTCTCATAAAAATATTAGGAGTACCCGGAATATTAAGGATCAGTAACTCTTACAATCTTTGATTCATTTGGTGCATTCACATGTCATTTAACGTAAATGAGTCAGTCGTGTGATGGCATAGATCTGCTTCAACAGGTGAGGTCCCAGATTCCGTAATCCGGTTGAATCCGCCTCGGAGAAAGTAAAAGTATGTCAGCTACACCTTATTAGGATAATGATTTAGTCTCGATAATCGCGAATAAAGATTTTTATAATAATACTCTTAAAACTGAGGTACATGTGTATCAAGAAAGAGTAAACACGAAGTGTCTGTCGCACAAAAAATCGAAGAATCATTCATTGAAAAAGAAATTTGAGTACTTAATAAGACCAAAGATCTTTCAGTAACCGAGTTATAGTTCTAAGATAAGAAATTTATATGGTATTCTCAACAGTATTGTGTGTAGGAATAAATTTTATTTGAGGGTATTGAAACTATAGAGGGCTTACGAAATGTATTAGATTATGAGGTCACTGTTGTTCTTAATTGGTAAAAATATTATGATTACAAATACCTGTAGGTATAATTTTGTGACACACAGTAGAACAAATATAATAATGCGCTTTATTTGGTAAAGAAAAAGCACGAAAATAAACTCATGCTATACCACAGAAAAAGTTGTATTGTCATTGTTAAAGATACGTTTCCACTACTACAAACTTTTCCCGCGACATGTTGCTGGCGCATGTTGCCCAAACTTTGTTGAAATGGAAACACTTTGTAAAAAGTTGTGCAATACATTCCGGAAGCAAAAATGTTGCAAGTGATCGTGGATTGCAACATGTTGCGCGACTTGTGCCACCAACAATGGAAACGGACTGCGACATGTCCCACAGACTCGCGCATGCGCAGTAAAGGCTTTATTCCACCCTCGAAAAAATGTACTTTCTTCATTGACATTGTGACATTGTTAGTGCGAGTGTTTCTTTCGGGATGGCGAAACGTTCTATTCCAAAGCTTAATGTTCTGAAGAAAAATTACCGCTGCATAAAATGTAAAGCATTATGCAAAAATAAGTTTATAAAACCAATTTTTGTATACATCGTATCGGCGATCCAAATAAGTTTATTTTTATCAGCCTGCTGAAACAATAGACAGTAACTGATATGAATGATATAGGAACGCGTTATGGCGGAAATCTTCCCGTAGATTTTCAATTCCCTTCCTATGCTATTAAAGGGGAGATGCTTGTTTCGGGTTCACACTCATGATGTAGCCTGTTAACCAAATAAAAATTAGTATATTAATTTATATTCATATTATATTAATATCTTCTGCAATATATCGAAATTAAATATGCACGAATATTTTAATTAAATTTCCTTTGTTTTAAACCCTCAAATTTTCATTGAAATCCGTTGAACCGTTTCGGAGTCTATTGGAGACAAACGTACGGTCAAACAGACAGATACTTCCATATTATTTATTGGTATAGACTAATCAAGTTAAGCAATTTAATATAAATAAAACTAAAATATGGTGTAACAAATATAATATTTTTTGTAGAATCGAATTAATATAGTTACACAATGTTATATGATTCAGTATTACGTTAATAAATCAATATTTTTGGATATCAGTTTATTATTAGATTGTTTTATAACAAAAAATATTGCTTACTAAATTTTTGGTAAGTTAGATAGTCTGAAAGAAGTTAATAAATCTGTCATAATAGGTTAATTTATTATATCAATTAATTAATAGGAGTTATGGCGGGAATATGTACTTCTAAAATTCTATAGAATTATATGGTTCTATTTCATTTGTAAAATTAAAGTGTCAATTATAATTATTGAATACAGTAATAAATCATCTTGGAGACTCACTAGTATCTTACGTCACCGCCGATTACGATAACGATTTACCCTAAAATTAATTTATTTGGTAATTTCTCTCTTTATATAATTATTTGCCAAGGTAAGAGGATTTACACTTCAAGATTTCAGCAGTAACTTATAGCAACAACTGAAGTACGGTTACCATTGTAACAGGTCTTTTCTTAAAATGGATTTTTAATTTATCTTATTAAATTAATTCATTAAAGAGTATTTTATTTCAAATTAATGACACAATATCAGCAAGGAGTTTCTGCAAGTAGGGGTGGCGAGACATTAAAAGTATGTTCAATGCCTTTGCTCCTTCTGTCCCGGATTTTGTGATTATATTTATCAAATTATTTACAGTATCGTGGCGTTTGCTTGCTTGGTGGCAAGGAAGTCACAACTTCTGGCTAGTCAGGTATAAATCAGCTGAATCGTATCAGGTACAGACTCACTTCCCAAGCACAGTTCAAAAGAATAGTTGTGCATAATCATCCAGCCCGCATTAAAATAATATTCACATCCTTCTCATTAGTTTTTTTTCGGCATTCGGTGCCCTCCTCCAAATTTATGAAGCGTCAATATCTGGACGGTATTTCAATTTATGCCTGATAACGTGTGGTAGGCAAAAGCTTCAACACGTAAGAACTGCCAACCTTCAAGACTTTCCAACGTAAAACTGCAAACAGCCAATATATTACCACAATTCCCTGTGACGAAAAGAATCAATACTAATCCATGACAGAAGTTTTAACAATCTGGAGTATTTTCTTTGGTGCGATCTGTAATAAACCTTCCTTCCGATTATTTGTTTCCTGCAGTCAACGGTTGCTTGCCGCAGAATTTCGCAGATTGCGAGAAAACGTGAAAAGCTTTCCCTGTGGTATTTCCGTTACAATAACCTCATATGTAGTTGTTCTTAGTAATAATCATGGATTGAATCATTCACAAAAGTCTCTTCCTAAACAGAAAATATTTACGCACTGTAAATGTAAATGTGTATTAAATACACGAGTTGAAACTTCAAGTCTGTGCATCTGTTTCTTGGCTGTGGGTGGCAACTCTTATTCCTCGGGGGGGGGGGGGAGATTGACCCATCGTTTTGAATGTGCAAGAGAAAGTCCATTCACGAAAAAATGGATCGCCGTTAATAATTAGGTAACTGCTTCTGTCGAAAACGAAACTTCCGTTGAGAATTTGAAATCTCACTGAGGAAGTTTTTAGGTCCAGCAGGGGTGGACATTTTTCCTATTGGCTACAACTGCCAAAGCCAATAGAATCATTTGAGGATAAAAGCTGATTGGTGGTTTAAAATTATGTAACATCCCACCAATTTTACGACGGAAGAGATTTTCGGAGAAATAGTGTTGGGGGACCGGGGTGGGAAAGTGTTGGGAGATTGAGAGAAGTTGTGGCAGAGAGAATTTGGTTGGAGACGGAAGATATAGAGAAGCTGGCTAATTCTGACATAAAACTAAACTGGTCGCCGCTGGAAGGAGATAAGGGATTCTCCGCCAGATTGGCCTATAAGATACAGCCCGGACGGTGATGAACAGAGGTCATCCCCTGATGCAGCCACCAGCCACCATCATTCATCGACGCAGACTGGGATGCAGATGTTGATACTTCGCGGGTATCGTTGTTTTTGAATTAGAAAGAGGTCTATTGCCATTAGAAATCCAAATAGCTTCTTAATTCACCCAAATGAGAACCCGGATTTAAAATATCATGCAAATTAATTGATTTCATAATTTTATTTACAGATAAAATATTTGATTTATATTAAACTCAGAATTTTAAAGATTGTATAGCCATTTATTTTCAATTATAAATCCCCATTAATTAATACATCAGTATATTATATAATAACAAATTCATCTCACCCAATAAAATAACATTACGGTAGATATCAGCAGCATACCGCAACATTCCTGTGAATTTCTCTTTCAGCGTTCAGGGGTTGAAATCTAGTTTATTTAAATAACCGGTTTTCAGAAACTGCGTCGAGTAAACAAAGCCGAACAATAACGGAAAATATTTCTTGTCCTAGTGACTCAAAAAAGTTGGATGTAACTACATGTCTGTTCCCCAAAACAAGGGATTGCACGACATTGGAACGCGGCGTTGTGTAATTGCCGCCGGCGAGCCATTTATCTATGTTAATGTGCATCTGCGTGCGGCGGCCTCGGTCCTGGAGACTTCGCACTTTTCGCACACAGAGTCCGCCTCCTTCTTCCCTGGAGAGGCTGTTACCCGCCTCCCAGTTTGCGCCCCCCACACACATCATCTCCCAGGGGCGGCGAAGGCAACAGCTGCGTGACCCACTGCCATAGGAGACCAAAGACGCGAGATAACTTCAACACGAAATCTGTGGTGTAAAGCTCATTCGGAACACAGTGATCAAGTCGCACGTAGCTCACGGCGATGGAAAAAAAAGTATCAGGATGCAAAATTCGCGATCGGAGCGGGAATCTAACCCGGGACTTTAGCTAGTACGACTTTCTCTTATCAATTGAAAACCTGAATACATTCTCACCTACAACTTCCATTCTTACAGGGCCAGAATTATAGGACCGCAATGAAGAACGGTTATTATAAAATTTAATACAGTTGTATGGCATCTGTGACAGAACTTAAATCAATAAAAACACTATTAACAATTTACATATAACATCTCCACTTCATAATGATCTTGAAAATGCTTAACTTGTAGATATATGAGAAGCATTTTTACAAAAAAAAAGATCCGAATATATTTATTTCTAAAGTTAGCGGTTTACGATTCCTGGATTTTTAAATTGTAACTTTAAAGAATCGGTGTTAATTCCAATATTAAGTGAATGTTTTAACGTGTTTAATACACAACAGTTCACAAACCAATCTGTATTTATCTTTATCTAAAATATCTATATCTAAAATATGTAAATTGTCCCAGTAATTGTTTTTTGGTTGTCCTTTTCTCCAACTTAAATTCACTTAGTTACAATTTCGTCTTTTATAAAAAATGCTCCTCTTACGGGGAATTACGAAATACCCTATTCACGCTTCATTAGTTAACAAAAGGACTTTTGAAGAATATATTCGGATTTATTATATATATGTAGATATATATATATATCAATTCTACACCGCATTCGAAGAAATATGATGCCAAGCAATCTATAATTATAATGATGTTGTGGTATTCAGTCCTAAGACTGGTCTAATTCAACCCTCCATGCTAACTGATCCTGAGCAAGACTTTTCATTTCCATATAACTAGCACATCCCACATCATCCCAAACTGCTTAGTGTATTCCATCCTTAGCTCCCTCTTTTGTTCATACCCCACACAAATCCCCTCTAACGCTACTTTTACGAGACCCTCATGGCTTAAAATGTGGCCTATCAATCTATCCCCCCTCTTAATCAACGTCCTCCATATTGTTCGATCTTCCCCTATTCTGTTTAGAACTTCCTCGTTTGTGATTTTATCAACCCATGTGATTTTCAACATTCGCCTATAGCACCACATTTCAAAGACTTCTATTCTTTTCCTTTCCCCAACTCCCATCATCCACGTTTCGCACCCATATATCGCCTTGGCAACGAATTCCAAATGTTCACATTTATATTACCCGTAAGTAAGTTCCTCTTTTTCTCAAAAGCCTTCCTTGCCTGTGCTATCCTACTCTTTATGTCTACTATACTTCTACCATCCCTAGTTATTACGCTTCCCAAGTAGCAGAATTCCTTAACTTCCGTCAAAATATCCCTTCCCAATCTAACAGCCTTTGTTATTCCACTGCTTCCCATACTACACTCCATTACCTTGGTTTCCCTCTATTAATCCTCATATTGAACTCTTTCTCCAGGACTACTTTCACGGCATTTATTATTGATTCTAGCCTTCTTCTGACTCCCCAATACCACAATATCGTCAGAAATATTCCGTTTAAACATTCTTCATATATATATAAGATAAACAGCATGGGCGACAGTCAGCATCCTTGTCTTTCTCCTTTCTTGATGGCGGCTTTCTTTTCTTGATCTTGTATTTTAATTACAGCTGCCTGTCTTCTTTAGAGGTTATGTATAAACTTCCTTTCTCGATATTTTATTCCAGTGCTCTTGAATATCCTTACTGCTGTGTTCTAATTCACATTATGAAACTATTAAATGGAGAAAAATTGTTAATTAATTTTATAAATATACATTGTTGTACTTTTATGTAGGTACTTATACGGAAATAGAGAATTACGTGGTTCCATAGTATTATGAGGGTGAAGGGGATACACGTTGAATAACGGTAGTTTGTCGGCATATAGGTCTGTTGTGTCTGACACCCTGAGTAGGCGTTTGCAATGGACGATGTGGCCGAACAGCTGGCCTGAGGTACGACATATTGGAAAAGCCCTCTGACCCTAGAAAGTAGGTTCTCAAAGGAGTTCACTTTATTTATGTTGGAACAGACTCCTTTCACAAGGCCGGCATAACGAGTTATAGCAGCATTGTGTCGTGACGACAACATCAAATACCAAAGCCGCGATGCAAATAAGTATATTTGGAATGGGCACAGTATTGTAAAGGTAGTAAAGCGACATTTCACGACCTCTAATCGGGTACAACGAGAGCCTAATTTCTAATGTGAAATACTGATTTTTAAAAAACAGTGACTATGTAGAAATTTTTAAAAATATTCTTAACGATATTTAGGTGCATTTCATAACATGTTTGTATTTGTGTATCACCGTAGATTCTCAATTATGAGTATATAATTCATTATTATGACAGAATTTGAAGTTTCTGATTTGTAAGTAATGGTGTGTTTGATACTTAGAAGTATTAGTAGTATTAACAACTCTTCTGGTTTAAATCAAAACCATTCAATTAAACCAACTCATTCTACAAAAAGTTTAATTTCACCGCCATCAATAGAAGACAGTAGCTTTCGGTATTTACTTTGTCATAACCATCTGCAAATAAAATAAGAAGAGATAAATTCCTACATCACATTATTTAAATAAAAATATTTCATTTATACTACAATCTTCACAAATTTTTTTATCGCAATAAATTAAATTTATATATATATATATATATATATATATATATGATTTTACAATACGTCAGACATCGCAAAAATTGAGAAAGCGTTCTGAGTCTGTGCATCTGGATTTACGATTGTTGTCCAGTACAAATAGCTTAATTTCAGACATTTGCCAAACTCTCCACATTAATTAACAACATGCAATGATACTGAATTAAGATGATTAATTAATTTGATTATAAATGGTTAGTTTTGGATCGAGTTGGTTGTAAACAATTCTCCTATTGTAGTAGATTGTTTCAAGAGCGGTACTTGTGCTTTATGGACCCTAAGCGATGAATTTTAAAGACAGAAGGGAAAAGTGGCGTGCGTGCAGGTGCTTGGACGACCTGGCGCCGGCGCCGCCGCCGCCACCACCTCTACCTCCGCCTCTGACGCCGCCGCCGACGAACTGATTTAAGCAATTGCCGAGGCCCGAGGGTAGGAAACCTCGCCCAGCCCCAGGCAGAAGCAACTAACTCCGCCACCTTCTCTCCCAATCATTTCAAAACGAAGCTGATTTCCACTTAAGTCTTACTTACTATCGAGATGGATGGCTTAATTAAGGTTAAGTTTCGTAAGGAACATTTTATTGGCCAACCACTCCGTATCACGTCAACCATTCTCAGCACGACCAACAGAAATTTGTTTTATACTGTTTTTGTTGTGGAATTCAGTCATAAAACTGGTCTGATGCAACCCTTCAGGTTAACCTATCTTGCGCAAGACTTTTCATTTCCTGATAACTAGCACATCCACATTATCCCTTATCTGCTCAGCGTATTCCATCCTCGGCCTCCCTCTTCTCTTCTTACCCCACACACTTCCCTCTAATGCTAATTTTACAAAACACTCGTGTCTTATAACATGGCCTATATTAATCTATCCCTTCTCTTAGTCAACGTCTTCCATATTGTTTTCTTTTCCCTTATTCTGTTTGGATCTACCTCGTTTCTGATTCTATCCATTCATCTGATTTTCAGCATTCGCCTATAGCACCACATTTCAAAGGCTTCTATTCTTTTCCTTTCCGCAACTCCTATCGTCCACGCATATAACGCCACGCTCCATACCAACATTTTTAGCAACGATTTCCTAATGTTACCACATATTACCCGTAAGTAAATCCCTCTTTTCATGAAAGCCTTCCTTGCCTGTGCTATCCTACTTTTTATGTCTATACTTCTACCATTCCTAATTATTACGCTTCCCAAGTAGCAGAATTCCTTATCTTCCGTCAAAATATCCCTTCCTAATTTAGATCTTTTTGTTATTCCACTGTTTCCCATTCTACACTCCATTACCTTGGTTTCCGTCTATTAATCCTCATATTGAACTCTTTCTCCAGGACCACGTTCATGCAATTTATTATGGTTTCCAAGTTTTCTCCTGACTCTCCTAACACTACAATATCGTCGGCAAAGAGTAAGGTTTTTATTTCTTCTCCTTGCAGTATGATTCCTTTTGCATATTCCGTTTTCACTTTCTTCATCGCCTGTTCTATATATAAGTAAAACAGCATGGGCGACAAACTGCATCCTTGTCTTACTCCTTTCTTGATTACGCATTACTTTTCTTGATCTTCTATTCTAATTTATGTATTAGCCACCTTTCTAGATATTTTATTCCAGTGCTCTTCAAAATCATTAACAGTATCTTCCATATCACATTATCAAACGCTTTTTATAAATCTACAAATACCGGTTTTTCTTGTCTTCTAAAATTAATCGCAAAGTCAATATTGCTTCTCTTGTGTCTACATTCTTCCTAAAACCAAACTGATCTTCTCCTAACTCGCATTCCATTTGACGTTCCATTCTCCTGTATATTATTAGTTAATATTTTGCGTGCATGGTATACTAAACTAATTGTCCTGTGTTGTTTGCTTCTCTCAGCCCCAGCCTTCTTCGGTACGGGTATGATTATATTTTTACTACCTTTAGAAATTATTAGAACAGTGTCAGTAAAATACGAAGAGACGTTAACTGGTGATGGAACGCATTGGAATGTCACTCAACAATTCGAAATATAAATTTAACACGATGGAACAGTAATGACCGGAGTTCGTTATACTCACATTTATTTTCAGTGATTGTACAGATGACAACGAAATACGGTATTCCTATTTTGTTATTATTACGAAGGAACAAAACTATTTATAATCTGAAATCATTTCTAGACTAATGGAACAGCTCGCACAGGGCCGTCTAACTACGTTCAATTCTACAGAACAAACTGTCTAAATTGCTCAATTGACAACTTCTAATTGTCTTGCAGTAGTTTTGTTGTTATTGAAAGGCATAATCTAGTACAGTATATTTTTTATTGACGCCGGGACTGAAGAATACGATCCAATTATTTTGCACGCGTTTTAACGTAGCAGTTGATTTATGCTATAATTAAACTTTTCCACGAATCCTGACTATATCCATCGAATTTTAATTGTAGATATATCTGCTTTGTCTGTGTTATAAAGGGCAAAGCTCAAATTCTCCATCACATAAAGGGTTCTGAGTTTTCAGACAATGTATAATATTTATTTTGACCTGAAGAGGAATTTACTGGAAATGTCAAGGTACGCAGGTAATGACAGGCATTATACTTCCGCCTGGACGAACCCAACACAAGGATAATTTCCGAGAATCTACAGATTTTCTCAGTATTACAGGGATTTCCCGTATTATAATCCAGTCGATTTATACACAGAAACAACAACTTAATTTTAAAAGTTAAATTAGCTGTTCAACCCTTGGCTACTTTCTTCTACCTTCCACATCCACGCTTCTCACTTCACTTCCTATACTTTTAAAGGGGAGGGTAGTTGCCCTCGTGTACCCTCGTGTTGCCTGTTACCGCCCCCCTCCACCCCACCCACTGCCCAGTGAAAAACTTCATTATGCAACCCAGGACTGAACAACATAGTTCAGGAACTTCCTGCGTGAAGTAGCTCACGTATACGATAAAAGTGTACTTTGATAACATTTTGAAAAATACGTAGACTTCGCAGTGATTGAATTGTATAAATAACTAGTATATTGTAACAGTCAAACACATCTGCTCGGATTTTTGGCTATGTGAAGTCAAAAGAAAGGAGACAGCATTTGACCCCGGGGCAATAAAACCCAGACTTCACGGCGCGTTTCCCAACTATGGTTAGATTTGGCGGCATGGGCTAGTGTATTTCCCCAAGATTAACCATAAATGTTATTGGTGAATATCCATCCGTGCCACCTTGGTGATATGACCCAAAGAAGTGGGGAGTAGATTTTAAAAAGGCTTGGAGAAGAGATTTGGAGACAGATTCAGAGAGAGATGGCAATGCAGATTTGATGAGAGATTTCGAGAGAGATAGCTGGACAGATGATCGGCATTATTGGACAGGTAGCACAAGAAAAGGAGGATAAACGGAAATTCTTCCTGAACCAGGAAGCTGACAGGGTAAAGTACACCTATAACCTTTTCGCTGATTTCCTACACTGCCAGGTCCCAGCAGATGAGTAAAATATTATGATCTCTGAGAAGGCCCATAATATACTACCCTGAGTTTAGAGTTAGAAAATTTTTAGTTTTAAGAAATTTATTTGTAAATATGTGTAATGTTACTTAAGAAAGAATTCCCGGTTTAAAGCTTGAAAATATCAAAATTTTATTACGGATGTAAGTTTGCTTTGGATCAAGTAAATTTTTTTCTTATTTTACTAAAAAAATAATTTTAAAAATATTAATATAGAACTTATATAATTAATACCCCTTATTCATTTCAAAATCTTATTTGTCTGAGTTTGTAAATGATTTAAAAATATAAATCTATGATTTTCGAAGTAAGAAAATTAATTACTGCTCAAATTTTTATAGCTTGACTTCCTACAGTTACAACTGAAACGGCGGTGAATTTAGAGGTAATTTCGGGGGAGGGGAGACGTGATATGGGGGCCACTATCACCTTAATAAAGAACTGTAAATAAAATACAATGAATAGCCAATAGTCAGATATACAATAATTTAATTTGAATTTAAACGTTTCGGCTCTGGATGTTGGCATACAAATACGAAGTTTTACCAGTTAATTAATGAACATGTAACATTCAAACACATCTGCTCGGACATCGGCGGTATGGTGTCAAAAGAAAAGAGACATTGTTTGACAAAAGGGGGTGATGAAGGTGAGACATTCTGACGCCAATGGGATTAGCTTTGCGGCCGGTGGTATGTGGAGGAGGAGGCTTGGGAATAAGCGTGGATTTTCCCAAAAACCTTGGGGGAGGAGGGCACATTATTCCTCCCAGAGGGGAGTAACAATAAATTTGATTGGTTAATATCCATCTCTGTCATCTTCGGAATATGAATTAAAGAAATTAGGATAGAAGTATTAAAAACCCTTGCAGATGATCAGATAGGAGGAGAGGCGGAAGAGAAATTCAGAAGACAAGAGTGGTTGATCAGAATATATATTGCAGCGCAGATGATCACATTATTGGACAGACTGGAAATTGTCCTGAACCAGGGACAATAGGAGTGGTTGCGAGGCGTGATCGCGAACGATCCAAATAGGAGGAAGGAAATAGCAATGAGGTAAAAGGGTGAAAGGTCCATTATGCTGTACCCTGTAATATTTTTGTTGATTTCCTATACTGCCAGGTCCGAGTAGATATTGTGTGAAATATTTCACCTTTATTAGAAGGCACATAACAGACGAAAGTGAGTGTAGAGATTTAGAATTTAGTCATAAGAAATTTTTTTGTATCACTTTTTTGTAAATATATATCGAGTTTTATTATAAAGAATTGCCGGCTGATAATGTCAAAAGGAGAAAATTGTATAATTTTGTTAATTTTTAACGTATACAGTAAGTTGTTTTTTATTATAAATGTAATTTCATTCTTTATTTATTAATATCTCATCATTAAAATAAATAACATATTTATCTAAAACTGAAGACGACCTGAGAGTTGTAAACGAATCGCTTTAATTTAAATTAAATTCTTTATATCCGACATTTAAACATACTTTGTATTTTATTTGTAATATCATGTTAGATTAATTCCTAACAACGTTCATAATTTCATGGAAATTTTGTTTCATTTTCATTATTAGTCATAATTGAAAATTGAGATATTAAGGTATTTCAATTAATTTTTATATAGCGTATCGTTTCTCCGTTGAAAATACAAAAATTGGTTAAAAATGTAGTTAGCAATAGCGTAATATCACGGTCCCTATATTATAGTTACATGATCAACCTTTAGATTCTTAATTAATTAAATTTATAAATTATATATATATATATATATATAACCTCTCATGTAGCCAAAGAATTGGATACATTCTTGGCTATTGAAATTTGTATTTCCGGGTAACAACTGATATTGTTCGATTTGTGTACGAAACGTTCATTCTAATTACGTAATAAGTATTGTTGATAAATAGATTATTATCCCAAAACATACTAAATATGTAAAATTATGGAAAAATATAAAATAAAATAGACATATCATACTAATGAAATATAGACAGGATCAAAAAAACCTGGCCTTTGTTTTTGGTATTTGTAGATTTAGAAAAAGCGTTTGATAATGGGAACTGTAACACACTATTAAGGATTTTGAAGAGCACTGGAATAAAATGTCGAGAAAGGAAGCTTATACATAACCTCTACAGAAGACAGGCAGCAGTAAGTAGAATAGAAGATCACGAGGAAGGAAACCGTAATCAAGAAAGGAGTAAGACAAGGATGCGTCTGATCGCATGCTGTTTAACTTATATATAGAACAGGTGATGAAAAATAGTAAAACGGAATATGGAAAAGGAATCATACTACAAGGAGAAGAAATAAAAACCTTAAGCTTTTCCGACGGTATTGTATTATTAGGGGAGTCAGAAGAAGACTTGGAAACCAAAATAAATTGCATGAACGGGAACCCGGGGAAAGAGTTCGATATGACGATTAATAGAGGGAAAACCAAGGTAAAGGAGTGTAGTTTGGGAAACAGTTTAATAACAAATGGTGTTTCATTGGGAAGGGATGTTTAGAGGGAAGTTAAGGAATTCTGCTAACTAGGGATGGTAGAAGTATAGTAGACATAAAGAGTAGGATGGCACAGGCAATAAAGGTTTTCCGGAAAAGGAGGAATTTACTTACTGGTAATGTAATTGTGAATATTAGGAAATCGTTGCTAAAATGTTCGCATGAAGCGTGGCGTTATATGGGTGCGAAACGTGGACGATAGGAGTTGGGGAAAGGAAAAAAATAGAATCCTTTGAAATGTTGTGCTATAGGCGAATGCTGTAATTCAGATGGGTGGATAGAATCACTAACGAGGAAGATCTCAACAGAATGTGGAAAAAGCGAATAATATGGAGGACGTCGACTAAGAGAAGGAATAGATTAATAGGCCACGTTTTAAGACGTGAAATTATCATTAGAGGGAAGTGTGTGTGGTTAGGGCAGAATTGGAATACACTAAGTAAATTAGGGAGGATGTCGGTTGTGCTAGATTTGAGGAAATGATAAGGCTTGCACCAGATTGGTTAGCATGGAGGAGGGTTGCATCAGTCCGGTTATAGGACTGAATACCACAACAACAATGAAATATAAATTTTACAAATATTTTCCCCGTAAAGATCGTTCTATCCTCTGCTGATTCAAATAAAATCACGCTTCGAAATCGAATGTTTCATATATTTCGGCGTACAACGGAATTATCTAGTTGAGTTTTTTCATCACGAATCTGAAAATAATAGTCCTATTAAAATATTTAGCCAACGAAATCATTATTTAAACTTGAGGGAATTACAGAATCCAAACTTCAATTCCTTTTGAATGTTATTTCTGTTTAAAACGCAGGTCGTATGCTGAGAGAAATTAGAGAGCTTCGTTTCAGCAGAATAATAAAATCTTTTAGTGTGGTGTAAATTTGATCCAACTAAAGCTGTTGGTATTTGTACAGAAGAAGAAAAGCTTGTCCGTGGCAGCTGTATTTGATAGAAGTTGGTGAAGCCACCCTGAGGAAGATCCGTCGGAGTTTTGGAACCAGTGTGTGGACGGAAGCTGTGGCGCACATGCAGATGAGTCGGCCTTGGCTTCAATGTTGCAACTCGCCCTTGGGGATTCTAACCTCAATACGCAACGCTTCTCCTTTCCCCGCAGCGTGTGGCTCAAATCAACAATTAACCTTCCCAAGTCTTCCTTTAACTCACAACTTCGTCTGGTCGGAGTTACCCGTCCAATTTGCACTGCACGAGTACCTAATCTCATCCATTGGCCATCAACACATCATCGATAGCGGAAGTAACGTTTCTGTTACTTAGATTATAATGACAGACCTTTCAGGACAATAAAGAAAGACTGCTGTGCATAATAAAGTCAAAACCACCTGGAACGTAATTAAAAATGTGAGTGGCAAAGGTATCGGTAACTATAAAGAAATAGCACTTATAGAACAAAGTGAAAGTTTTTTGTGGTAAAGACGCGACATTCTGTAGATGATGGGGGAGGGGGAGGGATATAATTAATTATTTAATTAATTTAAGTTTTGGATATTTATGTATACATATATTAAAAGAAAACACAATAATTTTAAATGGTTCCGGCGAGAAGATACTGATTACAAATATAAAGAATTAAAAGGGGATGATTTTTAAAGTTCTCAGGGTTATTATTGGTTGAGTGCAGCAGTTGACGTTCACTGAACGAACCTGTATTGTTCACCTGTGCAGGTTAACAGGCGTTTGGACTTC
Organism: Eucriotettix oculatus; assembly: GCA_034510155.1. NCBI lineage: Eukaryota > Metazoa > Arthropoda > Insecta > Orthoptera > Tetrigidae > Eucriotettix > Eucriotettix oculatus. The sequence goes on from JAEMUL010000010.1 coordinate 418,455, forward strand.
CTTCTCTCATTTGTTCTGGATGATCCTGGAGCTGCTGGTAAATTGAGGAAAACCGAGCCATTTTCCTCCTTCTACCTTTGTTGTTTTCCTGGGATACTAACACTTTAATCCTTTGCTGCTTTCTGGAAATCTCACACCATGCTGCTACTTCCTCCAATGATGAATACACGCTTCCTACTCTCCTCTACCTGTCAATCCTTACATTATACTCCCATTTCTCCGTCCTTCACCTTCCTAGGTCACCTCCGTATCTCTGCCCCCTCCAAGGGATAAAACTCTCTCACGTGACGGTTGTCTGCCAATCATCGTGAGTTCTCCGTCACACGCGGGAGATTTTTGATGATGATACAGGTATGTGCCCCTCAGCCAAAAACAAGCTTACCGTTAACCCCACACTCAGGTACAACTTTCCAGCCTCCAACTCAGCGCCCGGAAAAACACATTTTTCCTGGCCAACGATATGCTCTTGCCGAAATTTTTATATAACTTAAAATTCCATAAATAGGAATAAATATTGGGCGGGATTCTACTGCGCTACAATGCAGACTCGTTAATGTTGCAAACTTTCTAGCTAAAGATAATTCTGTGCGTCATGATGAGCTTTTCTTCAATTTATTACAAAATTCCACTCTAAAATTACGAATACTATAGTTATGCAACCAATAAATAAAACTGAAACAATAAATTTGAAGGTTTCCTCAGCAGCAGATATATATTAAATAACTATTAAAATGGTATAAGAATGTGCTGCTTCTATCGCTTTATCACTTGAAATAATATTTAATAAATCTTTCCGCTGTAATTTTTCCCGATGCTTTGAAAATCCTCAAAGTAATTCCCCTGTTTAAGAAAGGACCCGAAATATCAAATTTTAGGCCCATTTCTCTCGTATTCCATTTTTTCTAAAAAGTTTGAAAAAATATACATATTAGATAACTTACTTTTTTGAATAAATATAAGATTTTATCAAGAGCACAGTGTGTATGACTTCCTTAAAGAAAAATCAAACATAGCGCAATGTACGGCTTCATTCAAAATATCCAGAATTCATTAGATGAAAGACTTAAGGTAGCCGCCATATTTGCTCATCTCTCTCAGGCTTCCGACACGGCACATCAACAAATATTACTAAAAGAGATGGAATATTATGTAATTCCGAGAAATACTAAGATCGTATCTTACAATAAGTAGTAGTTGAAACTAAAGACGGCCAACATCACTTATCCTATTGGGAAATTATAACATGTGGAGTTCCTCAAGGATCAATTCTTGGGCTTTTACTTTTTATTCTATACATAAATAATCTTCCAGGAATACATCCTCCAAAATCGATTCTTTACGTCGATGAAAAAATATAGTTATTGCACAAAAACCTCGATAATATGATTAAGAATGTAGACAGCAGCGCACTCTGGACGGTCTAAATGCTTGTTTTAATGTGAATATATTATCCCCAATGTCAGCCGGACGCCGGTTCGTGATCTGGGATATCTAGCGGAGGCAGCTGATCTCTTAGCCCTCACGGATCCAGTCCAGAGACGCGTCAAGACTCGGATCGCTTTCTGTTATGAACTGCGTGTTTTTTCGCACTTCGTGGCCTTAAAAAATCATACGTTGCTGGAGTTTTGTGAAAATATCTATAAAAATAAAACCATTACAGCTGTAACTGTGAAATGGTCAGTCCCGACACAGAGTCGACAGGGAATACAAACGAATACAGCAATACGGATACGAAGCCGGAACATCATCTTGTGCGACACACACTTGCAATTGGCACAATTGCGGTGTGATCATACTTCACATAATACTATTTCCCTTGTAGGAGTATTTAAAAAACATTTCCTCAAAATAGCAAAGTTTACCTTCCACGTCCCCTCTTTTCAATTCCCTTCCTATGCTATTAAAGGGGAGTTGCGTGTTTCAGTATCACCCTCATGTAACCTGTTAATCCAAAAAGAAAGGAATAATTAAGATAATGCCCGTGGGAGTTTCTCTCGCAGGCATTTCCCCCAGAGTGACTGCGGGGTTCACCTGATTATGTCGGGAATTCCTTGTACTCTCTTTGGGCTTTTATCAAAGTTCTCAAATGCCGAGACAATTTGACCTATTTTAGGAGGTATATGTACTGTGGTCGAATAACTTGGGCATATGGCAAGAGTTGTCTGCTGATTGATCCTATTGGATCAGTCGGTCAAGTGCCTCCTAAAACTTGTGGAGACACGGAGAAGGGAATGCTGCGACTCCACAGCAAACTCGTCTCCCGTCATTCGGAAGGGCGTGAGAATAGTACCCAATGCCCCACCTACCTGATGCAGGTTTTCAAGGGTTTTCCCTGCATCTCTTTAGGTGAAACACCGGGTCGGATCCTTAAACCATAGGCAGGGGGCCCTAGTCAGTCCTTGGCTACCTTGCTCTACCTTCCGCATCCCCCCTTTTCAATTCCCTTCCTATGCTATTAAAGAGGAGTTGCCTGTTTCAGGATCACCCTCATGTAGCCGTTTAACGCCCAAAAAAGGGAAGTATTAGGAAATATAAATGATCGTGAAGTGCAATGTAGTGCGAATAAATAACATCCAAATAATGGGTAATTTAATTTTATCTTTAAGATGTAATTTACGATTTACAAAGTTTGTTTATATTATTATTAATTGTATATATTCACATTCATTATTTTAAGTGTATTTTTTGTAACTACCACAGAGTGTAACTGAATTGCAGTATCAATAAATTCATTCATTCATTACTATGTTAACCTTTTAACTTCACGCAAGTGTATTATCATGACCCACCGCTATGTATATATACAAGTCTTTTCGTACTTAAAACTTCTAATAGAACCTTTAAATATCCGCAAAATGTCACAGCTAATTGAATAAGTTTCATGTATTATTAATGTTAGATATTATAAAAATTATTCCATTAATTGTGCATTTTTGTGGACGTTTGATTGTTATACTACTCTACTTTATTATATTCAAATAGAAACGTTAGCTCCTTATTTATTACCTGTAAATCTTTATCAAAATATTATCACACGAGTAAACGAGTCTATTTAAAAAGAATGTATTCAGTAAATCTGAAAGTAAGGCCAACATAAGTTATAAATGCGTTCTTTACACATGAGATTTTTATGTGCACAGGAAATACTAATTATGTTACTTTATTTAGTAGATTCCTTCTACAACGGATATGTGTTATTTATTTCTTCACAACTGTTCACCCTTGACTGCCAAATAAAGCAAGTAATTTCAAAGTAGCCAGGAAGTAATTATAGCGCGCAATCACGACCAATCTCATGTCTTAACAAGGTAATGCGTTTCCATTTATGAATGTTTCAATTGCGTAGTTGCTATATTTACAAGGTCAGTAATACCTTCATTTCCATCATATTGTTAATGTTGTGGTAATCAATCCTAAGACTGTTTTCATGCAACCCTCTATGGTAACCTATCTCCTGCAAGCCTCTTCATTTCCTCGTAACTAGCACAACCTGCATCCTCCCTATTCTACTTATCGTACTCCATCACCGGCCTCCCCACAATCTTCCCCTCTATTGCTAACTTTACAAGACCCGCCGTGTCTTAAAACGTTGCATATTAATCCATCCCTTCTATTAGACAACGTCCTCCGTATTGTTCTGTTTTCCCCTATTCTCTTTAGTGATTCTATCAACCTATCTGATTTTCAGCATTCGCTTACAGCACCACATTTCAAAGCCTTCTATTATTTTCATTTCCACAACTCCTATCGTCCACGTTTCGCACCCATATAACGCCACACTCCATACCAACCTTTTTAGCAATGATTTCCTAATAGTCACACTTATTTTACCCGTAATTAACTTTCTCTCTTTTACGAAAGTCTTCATTGCCTGTGTTATCCTAATCTAGTTATTACGCTTCCTTCAAAATATCCCTTCCCATCCTTTGTTATTCCACTGTTTCCCAAACTACACTCCATTAATTTGGTTTCAATCCTCACATTGAACTCTTTCAAAGGGCTCCCTTCAAGCCATTTATTATGGTTTCCAAGTCTTCTTCTGATTCCCCTAATATTACAATATCGTCGGCAAAGCGTAGGGGTTTTATTTCTTCTCCTTGCAGTATGATTCCTTTTCCATATTCCGTTTTAACATTCTTCATGGCTTGTTCTATATTTACGTTAAACAGCATGAGCGATAAACTGCATCCTTGTCATACTGTTTTCTTGATTACGGCTTCCTTTTCTTGATCTTGTATTCTAATTACTGCTGCCTGTCTTCTGTAGAGGTTACGTAGAAACCTCCTTTTTCGATATTTTATACCAGTGCTCTTCAAAATCCTTAATAGTGTGTTCCAGTGCACATTATAAAACGATCTTTCTAAATCTACAAATGCCTTGAACGTAGGCCGGGTTTTTCCTGTCCTGTCTTCTAAAATTAGTCGCAAAGTCAATATTGCTTCTCTTGTCCCTACATTCATCCTGAAACCGATTTGATCTTCTCTTAACTTGCATTTTATTTGTCGCTCCATTCTCCTATATATTTTTCATGTTCGCATCTACATTAGCTTACCAGAAATATATTGAAATTGTAAGAAAAACTTTTACCTTACATAAAATTAAAATGTGATACCTAATGCATACGTAATTATTTCTCTTATGTATCTAATTTACAAGTTTAAAAAGTTTTCCTTTACGTGACCAAACCATTTGAGTTCAATTCTGAGAATTAAATCCTAGCATATAATTTTTTTTACACTTAAGTGGTTCCTTTTGAGGTAAACTACAATAAACTGGTTTATTTTTAATTACTCCGACAAACTGCAGGTAGTGATAGTGTCCGGAAATGTAGCGTTGCCACGGTAGATGGCACTCACGTGACCATCTATGACCACTTGCTTTCCTGATTACAAAAGCAGAATGGCAGGAACTAGCCGAGATGGTACTTGCCCTGAGGTCCAACTCACGTATCGAGTCAGCACAACATTTGGAGCCACTTTTGGGCGTTTTTGAGATCATGGCGGCGAACGAGTAGGACGGTTGTGGAATGTGCTTACAGCAGATCTGCAGAAACATGTTCTTACAGGATATTGAGGGCAAGCTCCAGCCAGCACAGTAAGCCACGACGAATATTATTATTCATTTCACCTACATGGATTTTTCACCAAAGGATCTTCCTCCATGGGCAATATTTTGTCGATGGTTTTTGCAACAGGCCACTACCATTATGGGATTTCTGTCGTTATTCCTCTTCACCCATGAATCGACCTTTATTGGAAATGAAATCGTAAACCTATATAATAGATACGACCTTATTTAACAAGAAACCCTGTTTTTTTGTTCTGTTCATTGTAACGAACTAGTTTATAAGTATTATACGTAATGCTTTTGTATTTATTGTAACGCGGTGTAGTCTCTTGAATTTTTGTCTCTTTCTGTAATTACGTTTTTAACAGAAGTTACTTCCATAAATTATTTAACCCTATCGAAAACTCCTTTGTTGCAGTAGAACAGTAATGAAAAGAACTACTAAACATAAGGGCCACGGGTAAGTTTGTAAATTATTGGGTGGAGGGAATTTGATTAAATTTATTAATTTATTATATAATGTATTAATGATGGGGATTTATTATTGAAATAAAACACTAATTAAACTTTAAAATTCTGTGTTTAATATAAATAAAATATTTAACAAGAGCATGATGGTATTTACAAATTATAAAAAATTATTAAAAACAATAAATTTACATCAGTCTTTTAAATCTGGGTTCTCAGTGGGGTGAATTAAGAAGCTATTTGAATTTCTAATTGCAATAGGCGCATTTAATACATTACAAGCCTTACCCCTAGATCAAAAGACTGGAGGACAACTCAAACATTATTAGTTCTGTTATACGGTATATAACTCTGATGGAAGGGAGACATAGATCTTGAACAATTCTGACAAAAAGTAACAGTAGTGCATTTTGATAAAATTAACACAGTTTTATGAAATAAATTTAATTTGCATATAGTTTAAATGTACATTCAAACCGTACGGATTACACTGCAATTCAAGTATAGAAAAAATGTTTTCAACGAGGTTTACCCTTAGAGAATATAAATTGTAAAAAGGGACTGTCGAGATTTTTCCATTCTGGTACTTGCCTCATATCATTTTCCTCGTTTGAAAGTGGGTTTAATATACAAAAGTTAGAATAAATTAAGCCCTGTTGAAATTGTTTGAATATAAATCAGATTTACGCAATCTTCTAGACACTTTTTGGGTTAATTATACTTTGCCAAACATTTGAAGCCCCGAGGGTAATTTACTTTCTATATCAATTTTGTTTTGTAAACAGGATGAAATACTACTCCAGATCAAATTCTATCTAATTTCATTATGCCGAGCGCTACTCTAGGAGAATTTTTTCAAAACAACTTAAGTTAGGGTAATTGTATTCCCTTACTGTTTATCGCCGATACTTGTATTTGTATCTATTGTTGGTCTAAAATTGGGGACAAGCCCGGTGGCAGATACAAATCGAAATTTCGTAAACATAAATACTCCTAATCTCAAAAATAATCATCTTCTTCTTCCAATTTCCCTCTTGAGGGCCTTGGCCTACCGAGGCGGCTGCGGACTATCAACAAAATTAATCATAGTCCCTTAAAATTTCTATAGCCCTGAAAGAAAAAAGAGAAACACTACCAGAATTATATTCACTTCACTTTGACTTTAACATTTATATTGCATTTATATTATTCAAAATATTCATAATAATTACTTCACTTGACACGTTTTTTTTTAGATTTGTCCTGAATTAATTTTCGTGAAGAGGATTTCCTCCAAACATTACCACAGGTAAATTATTGCAGTCGTCGATGGTCCTGTGACTTCGTTTACGTCTGATTATGAAGAGCTTAATACTTATGCAGATTATTCATTATCTAACAATTTTGAGAAATATGTTGTGACTGTATATTCAATGAAAATGCCGAATTACTAATCGAACAGTTTGGCCTGACGTAGTCCGTTTGTGTTTAGGAGATGGCTGTGATATCGTGGTCGCGATTCTTGCAAGAGAATTTAGTAAAGTACATGCAGGGCTGTAGCAGAATTATTTGAATTAGTCAGTGCGCTTGCTCGTAACAAAAATTGGTTTGTTTTCTATATCGCCATGATGGGTCGGCGCGAGATCCTGGCTAAGGGGATTGTCACACATGCGGTCCCTGGTCCTTGGTCCCCTGTCCCTGGGAGAGACCACATGTGCGGCTCAGGACACAAAAACGGTGACGTTTAGGCGGCGGGACAAAGCGCTGGCTGATGACAGTGCGGGATCTCTCTGTGATTACGCCGTAGCGTAATACTACACGCGGAGGAAACCAGACGGAGACTTTGTCCTTCCTGTGCCTTATCTGCCGCAAATGTCAAGCATCTTCCTGCAGAGGCACCAGACCTTCCATGGGCAACATTATCCCACTGACTTATCCATCCTGTTCTTCAATCCACCACTGGTTCCATCTGGATCTGGATCCGTCGTCGTTTTCCTTAAATACCACCAACTATATTATTATTAATACTTAACTGCTATTGGGCATTTGCCCGGTGGCAGCTATATACAAAATAAGAGCATATGTTACAATTACAAAAAAAAATACAATTTACATTCAGGAACAATTTTGTACTGTCTTATGAGGTTTTGACCTGAAAAATGAAAGAGAAGTCAAGAGTCACCCAAAAATCACTTCACTATTAGCACTTCACTGATTATAAAAACTGTTCGCTTTAGTTTCCTTAGCCTATTCCTAAAATGATTTATTCTACGTGGATAGGTCGTCAGTATTTGTGCGGGCAATCAATACCAACCGCGGATTGATATATTTACAAATGATTATTATACAAATTTAAACGCCTGGAAAGATTACAACAAATTTTCACACACATATTCTTAAAAGCCCGAAGAAAGACAGCGACGGGGTAAAAAAACCTACCACATGCATGGAAGTAATTATATTTTCAAAAATATTCTTAACACACAAAAGTTTATGACGTCACTCAGCATGGAAACTGAGGACGCTGGTAGTTATTGTATTCACGCAAAATGGCTCCTTAATTACTTTTTTGTATGTCCAACCTTGATTCTTGCTCAAAAAGAAGAATACAAGCTTCAGAAAATTTTTCAGATTTATAATATAAATGCGTTAAATGTCTAAGGAAGTAGAAATGCTTCAATGATACACAGTAAAGCATAAATATATATATTTTTAGACGAAAGACAAGAATGAAAAAAAGTTAGCCAGACTAGGGACTCGAGTTCGTCTAACCAAAAATATATCGATACGCGAAATGTTTATCCTTACATTTGAATAGTTATTTTCTTCAATTCCATAAACGAGAATTATCGTTATACTTTGTTACGTTCCTGTTTTGAATGTTATGATGTTTTTTCTATTGTATAGTTTTATACGTTACAGTCGTTTAAACAATATTTTTAGGTTTAAGGTTGAGTGATCATCAAGTAAAAGGCGATTGTAGCGGAGTGAGTGCTGACGTCACAGTGACTAACTTCATTTGAAGAAGTCTACGAAATAGCAGTACAGAGAAAAAAATTCTTTTTTACGCGTATTATGAGTATTTACATATTGAAAAAATAATTTCGACTTGATGGTGCGGCTTGTCGTTTTAAAGTTTAATTTCATACATGTCCATTAAGTGGTCATGGTAAAGCGCCAGGAATTTATAACATTCCAGTAAAGTAGATAAGATCATCGGGCGAAGGAGTAATATCATGGCAGTTCAGGATAGTTTGCGAAATCAACGAAACAGGAAGAATACTTGAAGATTTTAGTAAAAATATAATTATACCCTTACCGAAGAAGACTGAGGCTGATAGATGCGAACAGCACAGGGCAATTAGTTTAGTATCCCATGCATGCAAAATATTAACGAAAACAGTAAATAAGAGAATGGAACGTCAAATAGAATGCGAGTTATGTATAATCCCCCTTTCTCGATATTTTGTTCCAGTGCACTTCAAAAACCTTAAAAGTGTGTTCCAGTTCACATTATCAAATGCTTTTTCTAATTCTACAAATGCTATAAACGTTGGCCGGTTTTTTCTTATCCTGTCTTCTAAAATTAGTCGCATAGCCAATATTCCTTCTCTTGTCCCTACATTCTTCCTAAAACGAAATTGATCTTCTCCTAACTCGCTTTCTATTTGACGTTCCATGCTCCTATATACTATTTCCGTTAATATCTTGCATGCATGAGATACTAAACTAATTGTTCTGTGCTGTTCGCATCTATCAGCCCCAGTTTTCTTCAGTATGGATATACTTATGTTTTACTAAAATCTTCTGGTATTCTTCCTGTTTCGTATATTTCGTAAACTGTCCTTAACAGCCATGATATTTCTTCTTCGCCGATGATCTTATCAACTCTGCTGGAATGTTATCAATTACTGGCGCTTTACAATTGCTCAGGTCTGTCAAACTCTGACCTTAAATTGTTGTCTCCCAACTCTTCATCATCCACCTTCTCTTCCTCTTCTATTACTGACTGATCTAGATTTCCATCGTGATACAGCTCTTCTAGATATTCCTTCCTTCTTTTTGCTCTTTCTTCTTTATCCAGCATTGTTTTTCCATCAGCTCTCCTGATGATCTTGCAAATATTTTTCCTCTCGCCGAATGTTTTTTTGATTTTCCTATAAGCTGCGTCTATTTTCCCTTCGCCATGAAATCTTCAACCGCTTTGCATTTCTCTTGTAGCCAAACCTCTTTGGGTGGATTTGATTTACGCTTCAATAAATGTGCAAGTTCATTGCGTCGTAGCTTGGAATTGTTTGGTTTTTTAGATTTCTGATAATTTCCGTGCAATTGCATCAATGCTGAGTCAATTATTCATTGGTTAATCTGACACTCAACAAATAAATTGCATTTAAATAATATTTCGAGCAAATATGAAAGGTGCATTGTTTATCGTACCATCCTATAGGCATTATTATCTGTTATTTGTCCACATACGCTTCTTGTCTGTTTTATGTAACGTAACTGAAAACGATTCGGTCCCTATAGTTCTTTGAAAAATTTCGTCCATCAGAATTCGTGAAGAGGACTTGACAATCATTATCTCACCCTTAAATTTATCCCTGAATATATAATCACAAAGGCTCTGAATTTATCAACGTGTAACAGGTGCAAGTTAGACTGATTTTCTAATTCCCAATTTCTGATTCCTGACAAACTCGTTCATGAGTATTCATTAGTATACTTATCCGGTAGTCAACTCATTTTATTGCTGTGCATCATTTGTATAGTTTGTTAACCTCTTTCATGCAAATTAAATTTGTAAGTAGCTCCTCATCTTTCAGCTGTGGAAAACAAAACTTCTCTGTCATAATAAAATTCCGATTTGAAAGTAATATGTTTCCAATATATTTATTCAGATAAAGTAATTTAGAGATTCCGAGGCGAAACTGTGACCACGAGCATCTTACGCGTTTGCCGGAAGAACCTTGATTCACTTCGAATGAATCACTTAGTTTATCAACAGCATTCTACGCCTACCAAGAAGGACCCAACTTCCTTTCCTAGAAAGAATTAATTACAATGCCGACGCCAGATTGGAGCATATAATTTGGTAAAATGTACTAATGTTGCAATTCGAACGATACAATTCCGTAAGTCCACGTATTTTTATATTATTCTCTTAATAATATCCATAAATATAAGGTGTTATTTGACAGAGAAACAATCTATATAAGTAATTCACTAATGTATTTGTCTGCCCGTTTGAACGACATGAAAACCGGCTGAATTGAATGTTATATCCAAATTCTTTCTTTTAGGGAAAAAAATACATTTTAATGCATCCAGAGTCGTATCACCTTATGGAATCACCTCAACAATATATCCTGTGAATGCTACTGCACGATTAAATCACTACGGTTAACAAGTTTACTTTTTTCTCTTTCTCTGTATTTGTTTCAACTAGTTTCACTTTATTAGAAACTCTTTTTGTAGGCTTTCTGAGTTTATTCAAAATAAAATTTATACATTACCATTCTTAATGTAGTAAAAGTTAAATTCAATTATGTGGCAGTATAAAATTAACCTTTTAAACAAACTAATCAGCCAATATTTGAGATATATATATTAATCACTTTACAATGTTTTTTTTGCAATGTTTCGTTCTCAATTTCGGGACATATTCGGGTATACACAATTCATGGACAAACTCCTTGCTAAGCTAAATTTTGAATGGATACCAATACATGTGGATTAAATATTGATGGTTACTGCAGAAATTGTAATTCTATTGATTTAAACACCGACTATTTATGACAATTGATCTTTTGGGTATTATGATTTAAGTGATTTAATTAATTTTATATTAATTGTAAATCAATTAACGTCGTTTTCAAATAATAATATGAAATAAGTTAACGACCAGATACAGGCACAATTTTTACTTAGCTCAATCTTCGTTTCATCACCATTTTTGGTACTTGCTCAGTAATGTTACTACATAAATTATACAAAACATTTCCGTTAAAATGATTAAAAATCGGAATCTTAAAGACATTAGTAACTTGAAAATAATAGAACTTACAATTTAGAATTTTTGTTGGAAAAAGTTGAAAAATATGTAAAAGTAGAAACTTGATTGCCTACAAGTGCAGATTCAACGCAGTCCAGGACGTATTTTGTTCTCTTCGAATTTTTAAAGTTCAAACAATGTTTATTGGTATCCATTAAACTTTAACGTGACAAGGAATTTGTCTATGAATGTCTCTACCCAAATATGATGACGAAACGTCGATTCAACAAAGATGAAACTTTGTCTGTAACGGATCGTTAATTTATTTCACTTGATTTGATATTACTCTGTGGCAGTTCATAATAAAATCTACTTAGAAATGTGATGTTAATAATTTAACAGTACGATTTGTTTGATGTGCCAGACAATCATATTTATACTAAACAAAATTTATCAATAACACATTTTATCGTAATTTAACTATAAAATAAATGTATGGTCTGAAAAATATAAAATACGAAAAGAGATAAAGGCAAATATTTATCGGATCTGTCATTTCTTACTTTAAAGAGTAAACAATTAATGGGACAAAATTACAGAAAACAGCTATTTATTCAAAACATTACAGTTATCGTCCACAATTTAGTAGAAATTTCACTTCTTGTTGTAATCGTGTCTGAACGCATTCCAGGGAAAAAATTATTCTATTTTTGGACCACTAAAGTTTATTCCATAAGTGTTGGTACACATTTAATTTGAGAAGAAATTTGATTACGCAAGTCAAGTTTGTAAACGAAATGTAAAAGAGCTTTGTAATGTAGTGAATATGTAGTTTTTTGGACATATTGGCTAATATGCTATTAAAATGTTAAATTATCTACATTTTGCTGTAACAAATTATAAAATCCAGTAAAATATTAAGTATTTCACACATAATTAAATACTACAACTTTTATAACTGCAACAAAAAAATTTAATTTTATGTTATTTAAAGGACAACAAATCTGTAAAATAGAGTACTAAAAATAAACATCGAATGTAAATGCTATTTTAATTTTATAAATGTAATTTTATTTATTTATTTTTGGTTTACAGGCTATATGAGGTGATCCTGAAACAGGCAAGGGAATTGAAAAGGGGGGTTGTGGAAGGCAGAGCAAGGTAGCCAAAGGTTGACTAGCGCCCCCGGGCTAGAACTAAAGTATTTTACCCGGTGTTTCACCAAAAGAGATGCAGGGAAAACCATAGAAAACCTGCATCAGGTAGGTCGGGCATTGGGTACTATTCTCAGGCCCTTCCGAATGACGGGAAACGAGTTTGCTGTGGGGTCGCAGCATTCCCTTCTCCATGTCTCCACCAGTCAGGAGGCAGTTTGTAGCTGGAGCAGAGCAGTATTGTAATTAAGTATAATTAATTTTGGATACTTAACTTGGAGTTATAGACCATTACATCCAATATGTAGGCAATTTAACATTTAGTTTTAAATTTATTCCAATTATTATATTTTAATTACTTGAAGATTTTTTTATTTATGAAATAAATATTAATAGCTAGAAACTGGAAATGATTATATATAAAATTATATTACAGTTTAAGATTGTAGGGTAATTAAAAATTATAACATAAATTAATATTGCTAATTACATACCCAATAACGAGAACTATTGTTTAGAAGAAGACGAATTCGTTTCATTATTTTCATATTGATCTGTTGATCATGACTAAAATATTCCATAGCATAAACTTGATGAAAAGTTATGCTAGCTATTTAACTCATAAAATAAAATAATATATTTAGTAATAACATACGGCGGGAATTATGATTAATAGTTTATGCTAACTATTTACATTACATCTTCTATAATTATTTTTCTGAACAAGAGTGGCTTAGGAGAAATGTGGGCATATCAGATTTAAATTGACTATCGTTATTGGATAATTGCTTAATTAGGTGTGGCAATCTGTTAAAGATCGATCTATCAGTGCAATTGACGATGATTTACATTTTTGCATCGTTTTGTTTCTTGTATTAAAACCATGAATATCACAATTATTCATAAATATGTGCCTATTTGTAGTCATAAATAACATCAATAACTAAATAAACTGGAACGAAAGCGGCATAATGCCCATTTTTAAAGAGAGTATTAAACGAGGATCATTAAGTGATATGAGCTATGAAAACGTAGTCTTTGCCCGTTGAGTTGCCACGGAATATAATTCAATATGACAAAATTGAAATAAAATATGTAAAGTAAACTAGTATTATTGTTTTCATATCATTGAAGGTTGAAATAATTTTTACTCTACAGTTGACTCAGACCAATTTACTTTATTATTTACAATGACTTCTTGGGCTTTAATAAATGAAGTTCCATTACATTATTGTCAGACTTATAGGTATGGGTTTTAAAGTTGTGCTGTGTGTGAAATTGCATATAATATGTGAGGTGTGCGTTTCCACGCACAACTAAAACAGAGACCATTATCCCGATTACAATGTTTATTCTGTTGTATTTAATTTTATGTGATTAACAAGCCAACGGCAGGACAATAATGAACATGATTGATTAATTTAACCTTCAATTAGAGTGAAACATGCAACCAGACGCGAAACGGGAAACCTGTACTATTGCTACTGTGCGCTAAAAAATTTGGAAGACAAGATTGATAGGGCAGCCTCTGGAGAAAACGTGAGCTTGACACTTGTGAATAAGAACACTAAACAAAGGTGTCCCTTGCGAAAATAATCTATAAAGGACAGGATACGGGAAGGGTCCGTGTCAAATCGCCGGCGTCTAAGAACTTGACGATTGGAGGAAATGAAAACAAATGCGATATCCTATTTTTCAGAATTTTCTTCTTCAACCTACGGTACTTCAATGTTAGAGATATTCAAACTCTTTACTGTATGTGTTTTTCCGCCCATGAATTTTTAAAGTTACCGTTATTCTTTAACGGGGGTTTCACGTCAACTCCGTTGCTTTAAAAGATGTAGTAATGGACCCACATCTTCCAATATCATACGGAAAAAGAAGATTATTTAGGTGGAAGAAGTAAAGCAGCGGACATAATCGGCCGCTTTTAGGCAAAGCATAGTTGAGTATGTTGGTAAAAACAGTGCATAATAGTGTGTTTATATTGCTGGAAGTGTTCCGTAATGACTCATGCAAGACAGCCCTGGCTTTTTTCCCGCAATTTAATGCAGGATGTGGTAGGCGGCTGTTTACAGGACGGTTTTATAGTTCGCAGACAGGCGTAGCTCTAATTGTGTTACTCCCTCGGATACTGTTTCATAAAACAAAGATTGCGCCCTACACCTCATTATCTTCACATCGGATATGTTAATTGATATTTAATGTAGTAAATAACTCCAGGAATGCTATTTCATTTACATTACTTTTCGAATTCTTTTATTTAGATTTTATTCACATTTTATTTTTGTTCACTCATGACATAGTTTTCAGTTTTTCACATTTATTTTCACCTAAGCAGTGTTACATCAAAGGAAAAAGGTAAGATGTCTGTTACAATACTATAACAGGATGTCTTTAATGTCGATTTTTTTCTATTCAAGGGATAGAAATATTTAATATATTTAAAATATTGGTTCATTCTTTTAATTACATATAATCTATATTGGTTATTTGACTATGTCGTTAATTGAATACTTTTTAGGGTTCACCCTATTTTTATTATAATTGTTAATTTTTTAATGATTTCGTTCAAATTGTTTTCCTAAAATGTATAAATTTTTTTAAAAAATATTAAATGTAATTAGGAGAATTAATGTTTGTAGTGTTATATAATTTAAACTAATATAAACAATGTAGTTCCATAAAGATCTTGTTTTGATGTTAACAGGTGTGAAAGATTTTGAGAAATGGTTCCTTATATATATTTCAAATGAGAATGTAACATATCCTATGTTTTGTATATATATTTCAGATGACTATGCCTATTACTAGGCGAAAGCTCCTGTTTTAACATTATAATTGACATATTGCAAACAAAATTGCAATTAAACTGGTTGTTAATTTATTAATTCTTTGAAAATAGTTCATCCTAGGTTGTTGTGACGATTAAATTTATAGTACTAATAATAAATGCAAAACATACTATCTCGTTCTGCCCCCCGATTGGGGGGGTCATAACGGGGAATTTGTAAGTTTCTTTTTATTAATTCATCAAAAATATTAATTATATGTTTCAAGTTGTACTGATATAAGATTAAGTAAGTAATAGAACTAATGATTTTCTATTATGAATTTCTTTTCCCATAATTTTACAAAAATTGATAGGCATTAAATGGCTTGTTTCGCCCCGACGTCCCCTAAATGTATTGACGGCAATACATAATAATTAATTAATAATTAAATAAATAAGATTTTGTAATAAAAACAATAAAACAATTTACTTTAACAAAAAAACGTATTCACAATAATAATTACAATTTTCATTTCGATATTTATGCCGGCACTTCATTCATCAATAAAAACTACAAATATGTTTACAAAAATGATTTACATTAAATTCATAAAACTAACAATTTTAGCTCTAATCTCAGGGTCACATTTATGGGCCTTCTCATAGAACAGAAATATTTTACACTAATCTACTAGGACCTGGCAGTACAGGAAGTCAGCAAAAAGGGTTACAGATGCAATTACCGTGTCGGCTTAATGCAGGTTTCCGCTTCTTCCTGGGTCGTCCTCCCTCCAGATCAAAGCTGCCGACCACCTATTCTTCCCGTTTCAGGAATAATTTCAAAACCTTCCCTTGCCACAATTCCAACTACAGTCATGAGTGAAAAGTTTAGCTGCAGGCGAAATTTCACACCAAAAATGTCGTGCCAGCTCTCACTCCTCTCCAACAATCGCAGGAAATCTCATCCAAAAATCTTCTAAACATCTCTCCTCTCACCGCTCTCGGACAGAGCCTTTGCAGTTCGAAGGTAGAATGAAAGAATCGGGTCGGAACGGGAGGAGTGATTGATCACTTGTTTAAATTACAAGCGAGGCACCAAAAAAACAGACCTTGGAAAATACTCATTCCTAAATAGGACAATTAATGACTGGAACAATCTGCCTGCAGATTTTCAAATTTATCTTCTAATAATATGAATCCATACATATTTATTTATTATGTGTATATATGATTTATATTGAAGTAATATAATTATATTGTTAATTATAGGTTAAGTATGGTTTTTACGACCAGATTATGAATTATTGTTTACGTTCTGTGTATCTACCAACGGGCATCTGCCCATTTGTATTCGCCAACTGTATAATACACAATGTTTCTTTTTTTTTAATTTATTTTAGGTCGCGTCAACAATAAAGTCATTAGCAACCAACATAAATGTCATTAACAAAGAAATTAGATTAGGGAATATGAATAGAACATAGAATTGTTACATAAGGTGAAAAGTTAAATTATAATTTTTCATAAATATTGATATATTTTAAAAAATTTTAAATTTCTATTTATTGCTTCTTCTGAAGAAGTGATGTCTTTGTATGCATACAATCCGATGATATAAGTCCTCTGTTTGTGATAGGGGCGTGGAAGATGATGTGGTCCATGGTTATATTCATCATGCACGAGCTACATTGTGGTGGAGGTTCTCTAAAAAAAAATAGAAAATTTGGTGTGGTTGTCTCTTACCCTGAAAATTACTATTTGCTCCTTTTCTTGTTAGATGCAAATCTTGATAATTGTTAAGGTTTCGGAGGAATGGTCCGCTGTTTAAAGATCTGCTAATGTTCCAGTGGTCCAGGAATTTAGTGTTGTAAATCCTCCAAATATCATCTACGGTGCATGTATGGTCGGATTCAAATTTGTGGCAGTATGTTTACCTAGATGATCAGCTACCTCATTTCCTAAAATTTTACTGTGGTCAGGGATCCAGCATACGGTAATATGATGTATCTTATTATTTGAAATCCAAACATTGTCTCTGTTATTGTTAAGATTAATAAGGTAAAAGTCAGTGCTTTTTTATCGCTTTTATAGCATTTAATGAATCACAGAATATTAATGTATTTATACCAATGGATTGTGGTTCTTTGTACGCAGTTTAGGCGATGGACTGTATAGTGCGTAAATAAGTATTTTAATATATTAAGAATAGCTGAAACATAATATATTATATTCATAGAATCTGTCTGTCCTTTAATTGCACTGATGTTACGTGTAATATGAAGTATTTCGGCTGTACTCCTGAAATAGTCCCCGTGGTCAAATACCTAAAATCGTAGAAATTCGCCTATAAGAAGAGTATTTGGAGACTACAGAACGTTTCTCATTGGTAAGTATGATGTTGGAGATGTCGTTATAAACTAGTATTTAGGTATCTTTTTTTTGACGAATGAAGCACTTATTATGAACACAACAGTAAATTTTTTAAAAAACATAATATTTTCGTTTGGTGTCCTTGAGCTTATTTCGTGCTTTAATTGATCTTTAACTTTAAAGGGTTTTTTATGATATACTTTTAACACAGCTATGATAGATATTTATAAGTGAGAATGGGGCAGAAGCAGCTAGGTGTTGCGTTAAAAAAATCATATTCACCCAGTGAAATATATTTGCAGTGTTTTCTTTTTCAGGCAAAAACAATTATATTCCTTTTTCAAAATTTATCTCCTAATAATATGATTCCATATATATTTATTTATTAGGTGTATATATGATTTATATTGAAGTAATATAATTATATTATTATTAATAATTGTTTAAGTTGTGTGTATCTGCCACCGGGCATCTGCCCCTTTGTAGATCAAATAAGTACATGCATGCTGCTCCAATGATTATTGGTTCTTCATTTTAGCTTCTTCAGGATTCTTAGCCAATTAATTTGGATTTTGGAACAGGTTTCTTTCGTATACTTTGAGTGAATGTAGCGTAGTGGGACGAGATTTGCACGTATTTAAGTTTGACCCTTGGCCTCACTACCTACGCTGTAATCAGGAAATAGGTCGTCGGGAAGGAGCAATCCAAGCATGCAGCCGTCATCTTCCACACCCCGTCTGCTATTTCAAGCCCAGCCATGCGTGGCCCATGCGTAGCCCATGCGTGGCCCGGCTATTGCGTGTGTGTACTCGTCACGTCACGCGTTTGCGTGTACGCATTCTCCTGCGGGAGTGCCGACGATTTGTCACACCTGGCGGGAGTTCGTTCAACCCTGCAGTCCTCTGTCCATTACACTTTCCTCGCTCAACCGAGTCACGTAAGAACGCAAATTTTCTGTTGGTGTCCTTGAGCTTATTCATCAATAAATAGCGAAATGATCTTTAAATCTAAGAAATTTTTATGTAATTTTAACGGACTTACGACAAAAATTTGAATAAATGAGAATGTGTTCAGTGCAAATCTCTACTAGCCTATATGCCCTGACATTTCTTTCCCCAAGTCCGTAGTCTACAACTCCATAACTACGTTATTGCAGAACTTTATATTTAAAATTTTCAATTTACTTTAAATTTTAAATTATAATGACTCTCAGTTCGTTTAATACAAATAAAACTTCAAAGAAAAATTAATTGTCAAAAGTAACATCTCTTTGTATTTTTAATCTGTTATCACCTGAGGCGGTCCCAAAGTAAGGTATGAAACGTTATGATTTGTCATTCGGGGAAAGAAAATAAATAACTGATTACATAATTGTTTCTTGAATTACTAGCCAATTTGCCCATAGGTCAGCTGGAATGCTCTCGGCGTGCACATCCCAGGCAAATTTCATGAGATCTTAGTCCAGTTCCTCTGTCATTACTTCCAGACGTTCCTTACAACCCTGGAATATTCCAATGGAAGTAATCTGCGATTTATCATTGGACTCGAATCCCGCAAATCCATGCTAACTAGATAATAGATGTGTAACGCGTCACAAACTAAATTGAATTTATTACAAAATACGCGTCATTATAAGAAATTAAAATAATATAAACAATAGTGTTACTGAATAGGAGTCAAAAATCATATAATCCTGTTTACAAGATTGTATTGTAACGCTTACCCGCTCCCTCGGATCAGCTCACTCGAATGCCGGCCCGGGCGCCATTGCGTGCGTAGAATTAATATATATATATATATATATATATATATATATGATACCAAGAAAACGACAATCGCGAACCACGTTATCCTTAGGGATCACATGAGTTCTTGACCCGAGCATGAGACTCTCCAGGGTCTTGGCTTTAACTAATTAATTACCGGGGAAATGTTTATTTAATGATCAAACAAGGACTTACATTTACAATTTAATTCGCAAGATAAATTACGGCGAAAACGTACTCACACGGCTCCACAATCATTGAATGTTGCGTCTCACAACCACACTCACATTCATTTTCACTTATGAACTATAATACTTTAACTACAAAAAATTACAAATATTCCGGATTTTTATCAAGCATTAAAAAGTTCAGCGATCCGTCCGAAATATAATTTGCGGTCATTGCAGCTAAATCACACGTAGTAAAAAGGGAACGGGAGGGATGCCGATTATTACAAGTTCCGGCTGTATCCCTTAATTCAGGTACGGCTTACGCGGCTATAAGCAGCCTGATCTCTCCGCTGCTCAGACGCGCGCGATCAGGAGCACCAAATCTCAACAACCTACACGCTACACTTGCTACCCTGCTCTCCTCCGGCTCTCCAAAAACACACACACTGTCCTCTCTGTTTCACTCCTGACATAAATCTCCAAAACCCGCACTCTCCACATTGTCCAAGTCTTATTGCCTTTATCCGTCTCCTCTCGCCGCTAACACCATTCTGATCCCAGTTTATTCCTCACACTCCCCGAATTCCGGAGGGTTTTCAAAACAACTCAAAGTCTGACCGGAACCCACAGGCCGTGGACCACTCTGAGGTCAGCGACTCTTCATACGGCACATAAATTGGCCTGTTAGGTATTGCTGACACATAATAAGGATCGCCGCTTATCAATGCTGATTGGCTATAATAACCGACCATGCCCGTATCTTACGTACTAATATAGCGCGATATTTATTTTATTATTTTTAATGTAAAAATTAGCAAAGAATTGGAAAGTTGAGTGACGCCAACAAGATGGGACAGAGAGGGGCTGAAATCCTCTGGAATGCAACGACGAAAAACAACACCCAGCCTCGGAGAAAGCCAACACACCCCGCTAGGCAAACGAAGGTGGGACATAAGTTAATATAAGAAGAAGATTGCATTATGTACTGCCATTACAAGGCATTCCATTAGATTAGTAGAGAAGACATAAGAATTACATCATTAGAGTACTCTACATCAGTATGTTGACTTGGAGAAAATTCAGCTTCCATTAGCTGGTTGTTGGAGTATCGAAGTCGAGAAGACAGCCAGATCACAGCCTGACCACAACCTGACCGAGGAAGAGATGTCCTATCATCACCAGCTCTTGATCTACAAGCGGTGATGTACCAAATTTAAGTATCACGCCCCTGGCTTATTTCAGTGCTTGTAAAATTTTCGATGTAAAGTTTTGTTATACCCACTTAGCCTTAGATGGTACTCTTGCTCTCCGGTGAGCTTAACAAGCAGCCGACCCAAATTTTTAAGGATGTTTGTAAATTAATGTTTTATTTTTAATCTAAATTGTTCAAATTTAATTTGAATAAATTGTTCCTTTTTCTTTATGAACTTTGAAATTCATTATTATTAGTAATTAATCATCCCAGTGACCACAAACTTCAAATCAATGAAGTTACGATTTAGTCTGAAGACGTATAAAATTACACATTTTTGTTTGAAATGAGAAATTGTAAGACCTTTCCTCCTTTAACTATTTGGGGACTGAAATTTCCTTTTAATTCAATAATGACATAACTAAAATTATTTCGTATTTCATTACAAAATCGAAATTAATGATGGAGCAGATAACCCACTTATAACAATTTTGTCGTCATTGATCCTCACCAGACACTATCTTGCACAACTGTCAGAGACAAACAGCCAACTGTTTGTGAGAGATAACACTGCATCTTTGAGATAAAGTAATCCTTGCAGTAACGACTTGTTCGTCTTTAAGAGCTATCCACAGTGTGAACGACCCAATGTCTGACTACGCAACTCTGGTTGCGTCAACTTCAGAAGATGTGTATTTAATTTACGAAATCGACATTTCTGAGCAAGACGCACGTGCAACAGACACAGTCAGCATACGTTGACGCGTCTCGCCTCCCTAACTATGCCGACGGAACATTAAATTCAACATAACTAGTACCTTAATCAGTTCAATAATTTAAATAAACTCAGGCATTTAACAATTATCATATTTATTACTGAAGTAACAACACTCGGGACCATAAAAGAGTCTAAAATAATTCCAGTACCCTGATGAAGTAACTAATACTCTTGGTACTTAAATACGTCAAAAATTATACTGGAGTCAGATCATACTACACTTTATTGTCGTTCGGGTTTAAATTAAGCAACAAACAAAGCAACCCAAAAAGTATTCATTCCGTTTAAGAATGCTTTAAAATCCAACTCCTTCTATCCTCATTCCTATTTCAGTGTTTCACCCAAGCACTGTTTGTTTCTGGATCATAAAGAACAAGTGCTCTGTAGAAATCGTCCAACGAGTTTAAGATTGTACACGAAACTTTGATTTACTCTTTCCTACGCGCAGTAACGCAGAACACCACTCCTAGGAGCTGAAATACAAATTATATGGCATGTTGAATGTCAGTGACTTCTATGACATCGTATTCGACAAAAATCTCGGTTCGTTTTTAGCTATTCTAGGTTACGCTTCTCCACTCCCACTCCTATGAATACTCTCCTCCCATGATGACTAGGGGTTGAATTATAAATATTCGAAAAAACTATAAATTTCATTTCCCCTGAAAAATATTTACTTGACGGAAATATCTTTTAAATTTTTCGGCTCCGTTCAGTCTACTGCAGTAACGATTACGATAAAGGAATACTTAACAAGAGTCTCTTCTTAAAAGTTTTCAAAGACGAAAGGATGAAATTGTTTTCATTATTTTAACTTAATTTTTCTTGAACAGGCTAAGGTGTTATTGATTAATAATTTCTATCGCAATATCGTTTTCACTTCTTTGATTCTTTAAATGGTTATTTTTTCAATAATATTTCAAGAGGTAAGCTAGTAGTATCCATTACACTTTTTTGTCTGTTTTCAATGTTGCGGTATATTAAACGATTAATTGAAAGACATTACGTCGCTGAATGAGCTCCGTGTTCATCGGACACTGGCTATAATCTTAATCTCCTTCTCCCTCTCCTGTCCTTACCGTTATCAGGCGCAGCTGTGATAAGTGCGCATCAGCAACTGTCAAGTTTTACCTTCGAAATTAAAAAGTTTATTTATAAATTAGTAAACTAAACAATTATTTTTTTAAAAATAAAATCCAGGCGTTTATTCAGCAAATTTTTAATTTCCATACTCTAAGCAAGGAATCATAACTGCAAGGAGAAGAAATAAAAACCTTTCGCCCACGATATTGTAGTATAAGGGGAGTCGGAAGAAGACTTGGAAACCAAAATAAATGACATGAACGGGGTCCTGCAGAAAGAGTTCTATATGAAAATTAATAGAGGAAAAGTGAAGGTAATGGGGTGCAGTATGGAAAACAGTGAAAAAACAAAATGTTTTAGATTGGGAAGGGATATTATGATGGAAGTTAAGGAATTCTGCTACTTCGGAAGCGTAATAACTAGGGATGGTAGAAGTATAGTAGACATAAAGAGTAGGATAGCACAGGCAAGGAAGGCTTTGGCGAAAAAGTGTGAATATTGGGATATAGTTGCTAAAAATGTTCGTTAGGAGCGTGACGTTATGTGTGTGCGAAACGCGGAATAGTGTGTTCCAGTTCACATTATATAACTCTTTTTCTAAATCTTCAATGCCATATACGTAGGTTCTTTTGTATCCTGTCTACTAAAATTAGTCGCAAAGTCAATATTGCTTCTCTTGTCCCTACATTCTTTCTTAAACCAAACTGATCTCCTACCTCGCTTCTATTTGACGTTCCATCCTCCTATATACTATTTTCGTCAATATTTTGCCTGCATGGGATTCTAAACTAATTGTCTATCAATTCCAGTCTCTCTTCGGTATGAGTATAATTATATTTTTTTAATAAAATCTTCTGGTATACTTCCTGTTTCTTTGGTTCGCAAACTATCCTAATCAGCCATGGTATTGCTTCTTCGTCGATGATCTTATCAACTCTACTGGAATGTTATAAATTACAGGAGCTTTACCATAAGTCAGGTCCTTAAAATTTTGTCCCCCAACTCTTCATTATCCACATCCTCTTCCTCTTCTATTACTGACTGATCTAGATTTCCACCACGATACAGCTCTTCTAGATATTCCTTCCACCTTTCTGATTTTCCTTCTTTATCCATAATTGGCTACCTATCCGCTCTCCTGATGTTCTTACTAACATTTTTCCTCTCGCCAAATGTTTCTTTGATTTTCCTATAAGCTTCGTCTATTTTCCCTTTCAGCATGAAATCTTCAACCGTCTTGCATTTCTCTTGTAGCCAATCCACTTTGGCTGCTTTGTACTTTCTATCTATCTCATTCTTCAAGTGTCTGTACTGCTCTTTAACATTTGCATCTCTCCCGTTTTTATATGTACGCCTTTCATCTATAATTTTATCATTTTATGTATACCAAATTATGTATAATTTTTTCTTGTAATAGTTTGTAAAAATAATATTTTGCAGATTTTTAAATATAATTGTCCCAGCTACGTGTTAAAGCTTAGACGGACTACAGTCTGAAGGGGTACAAAATAAGTTCTAAAACATAGTTCTGTTAAACAAAATTTATGTCTAATACTTTTTCTGAATAATGAAAAGTATGTTTTAATCACCCGTTAAAATATATAGTTTCATTACAGCATAATATTACTGCATTGCAATGTTGGTACTTTGTATGTAATCGACGATATTTCTGACTACCGATTTTACTAAAAATAAGTTGTGTACACTGTTCGTTAAATAGTCTAAATCATAATGGACACTCAAGATCGGAGGCCTTCCCGGTGAATAAAAATTCCAGACTGGAAGACGATGCAGAGATATCCGTTGAAACGAGGGATATCTACCCGGGTAGACACCCAACAAGCATTTCGTAACAAGATAGATACTGGAATTTAGTCTTACTTATATATATATATATATATATATATATATATATATATATATATATGTTATGTGTGTGTGTGTGTGTGTGTGTGTGTGTGTAAATGAATAAAGATAGGCCAAATATATCAGTAAACAAATTTAATTAATAACGTTTCACCCACCTTTGAGGACTTCTGCAGATAAATTATTAAATGGTTAAACTATTACATTGTTAATAAATTGCTGTCATGGATTATCCCCAACGACGGTTACTGTCGAATATTTATTAATTTATGTAATATCACAAAAATAATTTTTGTTTAATATACTGTGATCGGTTATCTCAAGTAGAACACTTCCGGTTATATACTTTCAAAGTCCTGATAGCACCGTGGCTAGTTGAGATATTTTTTAAGTCCCAACTCGTTGTAAGGTTCCAATCCGAAGCACCAATAAAAATACGTCCGATCACGTCCAGTTGCAGGAGTGAAGTCCACCAAACTTTGGTTATGTAATGAGCTCTCCAAGTGTGTCAAACGTACAACAGTACTGCGATCGATACTTGTGTAAGGAAAATATTCTTATTTTGAAAAGTATAAAACGTGTATGGATAATTGCAGATAGCTGTCGTCTGTAAAACGTATATCTGAAATTGTTTACGTTTTTTAGATTAAAATTTAGACTATAAATTTCGAACTTTAAGATGGCCTGGCATTACTGTTGACAACATCTGTGCGGACTTGATATCATGCAACAATAGCGTCTGATATGCAGGTTCGCAACTTGCTCGTCCCGTTGTTCCGACAATGGGTAAGGTAAAAAATCTGACTACAATGTAATGCTGTGGGTTTAGAAACTGTGAGAGATGACGAAACAAAACTCGAATTGTGACCTAAATTTAGGTGCAAATCAAATTTGAAAATTACATTCTATTCAAAAATTGTTTTTTAAGTTACAATTTAGACGTAATGATGAGAAAGTAATGGAAATTTATGTTTAAAGTGTTAAAATATGTATTTAAAATGTTTTTCAAGATCTATTTTAGTTCATTTAGAGATGGTATTAGTGTGACGTTAATATATTTTTAATTTAGTAATTATTATTGTATAGTATTAACATATTGTTTAACAATATCATTCAATTAGACTGACCACGTATGGTAAATGACAAATACAAAAATTGTAAGGCAATACAGTAAAAACAAAAGGAAATTAGTAAGGAAATATGAAACTCTTTCCAAATATTGAACAGGCGGTTGTAATACATACATATATCTTTCATAAATAACTAATATTATTTTCAAATTAATATTAATTAATAAAATATTCACGGCCACTGTATTAAGGAAATGCCTCATGGAAACGCTATATATATATTAACGTCCACTATTATTAAATTTAGTTATTGCTATCGTAGTGCTTGCTCTACCTTCCGCATCCCCCCTTTTCAATTCCCTTCCTATGCTATTAAAGGGGAGTTGCCTGTTTCAGGATCATTCTCATGTAGCCTGTTAACCCAAAAAAAAAGAGTTGTCCGCTGATCCCATTGGATCAGTCGGCTAACTGCCTCCTAAAACTGGTGATTTCATTCGGAAGGGCGTGAGAATAGTACCCAATGCTCATTCTGCCTGGTGCAGGTGGTCTAGGGTTTTTCCTGCATCTCTTTAGCTGAAACACCATGTAGGATCCTTAAACCATAGTCCAGGGGCCCTAGTCAACCCTTGGCTACCTTTCTCTACCTTCCGCATACCCCTTTTTCATTTCCCTTCCTATGCTAATAAAGGAGAGTTGCCTGTTTCAGGATCACCCTCATTTAGCCTGTTAACCCAAACCAAATTATTATTAACTATACCCATGAAGGGATGACAGCGGTAAAGGCACTGGTATAGCGAAACGTGTAAAGATCTTTCCATCTTTCACTAACACACTAACATAATTCTCTGCTGCATCGAGCAAAAACCTGGCTTTAAACTTGCAATAAATTGCAATGCAAAATGCCTATTAAGTCGTTGTTCAACACCTTACGTTTAAACGTGCAAGAAGTTGTTTGAAGTAGTCTAGTGCCCCGCCACAAGAATAGTGCAAGTTCTTACACACACACACACACACACACACACACACACACACACATATATATATATATATATATATATATATATATATATATATATATATATATTGTGATAAAAAGGGGGATTTTGTAACGTTGTGGCGTTATGAGGCGCAGTTCGGCCAACAACAATGGATAGTCGGCCGAAACATTGTTTTTCCCCGCGGGGAAGGCCCGCTTTGCCTGTATAAAAAATGACGATGGTGAACCCCCGCGGGAAAAATGAGGGCGGGGAACCCCGAAATGTTAAGAAATAGGGGAAGTCCCGCCAGAAGCTTTATAAGGGAAGCCGATGGGTGGCTCGAGATGAATTTCGGTTCATATCCAATTTCGGTTCATATCCTGCTCGGAAATGAGTGAGAGCCAGGTGGAGGTTTACTTCCTACTTCCTGGTTTTCCTCTTTCCCTCCCCCCTTGGTCCATGGCCAAGGTAGCTAATTTAAGACTCCTGCAGGCTGAGGCGACCTTGGGCAGTTTGAGAGGTGTATGTACGGGGGTCGAAGACCTTCGGCATACGGTAAGAGTTGTTCGCTGATCCTATTGGACCAGTCGGCCAACTGCCTCTCAATACTGAACAAGGCACGGAGGCGGGTTTGTTGCGTTCCCACAGCAATCCAGTCTCCCGTCATCAGAAGGGCGCAGGAGTAGTACCACTAGCCCGACCTACCTGATGCAGGTTTTCTAGGGTTTTTCCCTGCATCACCTTTAGGTGAAACACCGGGTAGGATCCTTACACTACAGCCTGGGGGCCCTAGTCAACCCTGGGCTACCTTGCTCTACCTTCCACATCCCCCCTTTTCAAGTCCCTTCCTATGCTATTAAAGGGGAGTTGCCTGCTTCAGGATCACCCTCATGTAGCCTGTTACCAAAAAAAAAAGTGGCTCGAGATCAGAGAGGGGCAGTCCAGACCCGAGAAGGGAGGCGAGTAGATCAGAGCAGAGCAGACCAGAGCAGACGGCAGTAGAGACCCTAGAAGGGAGGCGAGTGCATCAGATTGTAGTAGAGACCTCAGAGTGGGGTAGAGCAGACCAGAGCAGAGCAGACCAGAGCAGAGTGGGGCAGACCAGAGCAGAGCAGACCAGAGCAGAGTGGGGCAGACCAGACCAGAGCAGACCCGAGAAGGACGTGGCTCGACCCCAGAAGGCAGGCGAGTGATCAGACCGCAGAAGGGAGGCGAGTGCATCAGACCCCAGAAGGGAGGCGAGTGCATCAGACCCCAGAAGGGAGGCGAGTGCATCAGACCCCAGAAGGGAGGCGAGTGGAGCAGAGAGCAGATATCCAGAGACGCACAAACATTCGAGAGGTGGATGTTTGTTGGGCCAGTAATTGTGGGTAAGAGATCTAAAATTTGTGAAACTTGCTCATTGCTCTGAATAAAATTAACATTCAATTATTTTCTTTCTATTTTCAGCTGATGCATACTCCATCTCTTGAGAGACCCAAAATCCCCTGGGATTAAGCCCGTGTCTTCACTTAAATTAATAATCAAAATTATTAAAATTGATCTTATTTGTATTTTAAATTAATAAATGTTTTATATACAAAAAAGCATATTACAATATATATATATATATATAAACGATTTTTATTTCCTGTGCAAGGTTTTAAGAAGCTGAAGCAGATTTCGGTGCCAAAGGTATGTGCTATAAGGTGATTACAAATTCGTCAAATAAAGCGTTACTCTGTTTCTTGGGCCAGAATTAATTTTCTCATGTCGAATACAATGCACGAGCAACGAGCAACTGAAAGTCATCAAACGTGTTCCTTAGAGCGAATGCGATCCTTGAGTTCGTTATTTGCGGAAGCCTTCAAGCTGTTTAAATGTTTGCTTTTCGAGGCCAGTGTGTTCTCCCAGGGTCCTACCGAAATACTCTCGTGCAATAATAAAAAAACAACTAGCGCAAATATTTGTAAACATAATTATAAAAGTAACTTCTTCAAGAAATGTATAAAAATTTGTTAATAATTGATGAAAATGAAATAGAAACATTATTAGAAAATATTAATAATGTACACCCCAATATAAACTTCTCTTTAGAAAATGATTCTGATAATAAAATCAACCATTTAGATACAACAATAATTAGAGGTAACAACAAACTTTTAACAAAATGGTGTAAGAAACCTATGACAGCTGATACATTCATCAATTATTTCTCAAACAATCCATTCTCTAAACAAAGGAATGTTGCAAATAATCTAATTCATAGATCTTTAAAACTAACAGATATTTCATTCATAAACGAAATTAAAACAATTATACATGAGCTACTACTAAATACTTTTTCCCCCAAAAAATGATAAATACTTTATGGTATTCTAATATAAATAAGAAAAATAATGGTAATAAAAATAAACCTGATAATAATACAAATAAAAAAGTGGTAAATATTGATAAATAAATTAAACATACTAATAAACTCAAAAACAAAATAAACAGAATATCACACAGTATTGTAAATCAATAGATAATAAAGCATCTCAAATAATATAGATGATAATGAAGTAGTAGTTGGACAAGAAACAAACAATAATACACGGTGTTGCTCCTTAACATATATTGAAACATTAACACCCAAAACAGTAAAAGTTATTAAAAATAATGGTATTAATGAAATAAAATTTGGATTAAAGCCAGAAAACAAGATAAAAAATTATTTAACCAAACTTGAAGACAAAATACGGGTAAAAGGACAAAATAATGTAATATATAAAATTAATAGTAGTGACTGTAACAAAATTATATTTGACACACAGAAACTAATCTGAATACTAGAATATATAACCATAGAAACAAATACAGCCTTGTCACTACACCATTTCAACCTAAAACATAGAATAGATTTTTATAATGTTAAAGTTATACATAATGGAAAAATTATATTTAAAATAAAGATTTTAGAATCTATATACATTTTAAAAAACAATAATGGTATAAATTCCGGAAATGAAAGTGAAGATACATCTAAACACTACACTAAAGTTTCAGAGTAAAATAAATATTTATTTATAATTTAAAAAATTTTTGATTTGGACTTAAACTTCTATAATATTTGGTAAGTCGATTTGAATATTACAATTATTATAGACACTTTTGACATTTGAAATATTGCCGTGGCTAAATTTACAAGGTCGGGACTCATTGAAAAAATATTTTCAATGTTAATTTTCGATAATTGTTTTTGGTTAGCACATAAATAATTATTGAACTTAATGATTGAAGTTTGATAATGCTCTTTGTAAGCCAGCACAGTCTGGAATCACGTACAATTCATTAATAAAGTTAGAAATTATATATATACCAAATTACATGAGGGTATGTACAATATTTTTAGCATGAAATCATTGAAAAAATAATTTTTTTTTATATTGTCATATTTTCAATCAAATTCCATTATATATAGTTTATAAAAAATTGTATTTGATTTTGTAGATGACTTTGGCGATGCCGAAAGCTCCAGCCAAATAAATTAGAAATCAAAATTAAATTACAGTTTTGGTTATTAATATGCCATGAGGGAAAAATTATTATCATATAAAATAACTTTCTTCAGCAGTTTCGTCTGAATATCCAAATAATTCAAAAGATAAACTACTCTGTGTATCTACTTCGCAGAAAATTGAACGATCTAAACATAACTGTACATTTAGTTTCCATAAATAGATATAAAATCGGATTGCTAGAATCATGCAAACAGAAACGAATTTAAGCAGTCTTAATATACGAATGGTTCCTTTAAAAACCACATGCCACTTCATTAATGATTTATATCACGGAAGCTTAACTACAGTAAAAAAATAGTTTTTCAGCAAGACCTTTGAATCCAATAATCTTCTAATTATAGGCAATATAATTATTGGGGATGTGACGTACTAAGACTATTTATTTAGGATTCAATTTTCATGTTTGGAATGTGGAAGTTGTAGCAAATAATGATTGTAAGGCGGACACGGATTCTTAGTGGCTTCTTCCTTTGTGTGATAACGCTCTTGAGCAACACGGACCTTTATCTTTCACGTCACACAAGAACCTTGGACTTGAGCTGTGTGGGCTTCGCTGAATTTTTTTCTTCAAGAAGATGACACATCAAATGCAACAGAAATAAATGAATAGACAACCAAAAGCAAACAGCCAATCAGATATTTCAAGAATAATTCTTAACTCGAAAGAAAATTGTGCTTTTTGTCTCCACATCAAAATAAGTGATCATAATTAGGAGTAAGTTGTAGTCAAGTATCGTGAAACAATTGTTAAGTATATTTTCTGGTATTTCATGGTCTATAATACTTGAAATTATCGAAGATGGAACAAAATCATTTGGGGATACAGAAAATTCCGTTTATCTTAGGAAAATGAAGATATAGGATCACAATCATCACATAAAAGTCCGAAGACTTCCACGGAGATGAGATTACTGAATCTGAACTAGGGCCCTTAAAATTTACTATTTATATTTCTTTCCCAGATAATTAAACCATAACATCTTAAGAGACCAGAAATGTGACACAACAACGATACTATTTTGCTTTATAAAATAAAATAACAGAATTAATTCTTTCTTCCAAAATATCTAAATGGACAAGTGATTTCTTCTTTTAAGTGTAAATCCTCTGATCAAATGGCAGAATCAACGTTTCAACAATCTCTTCAAAATGAAGGACGGATGAATAACTTTTCATATGAACATATTGATTGGTTTAATACACAGTAAAATCAAAAGTACATAATAAATTTACTGAAATTTCTTAGTTATAATTGAAATAAGTCATTTCAGCAAAACTCAATGTGATAATAAATTGACATTGAGTGTGAAATACTAGGCAGTGACGATCATACCACTGGTGATCCATCAAATACTTTTCCTCCTCTCAATGTGATTCTCATGTTACAAAAAATTGCAATAAAAAACTATTATAATAGGGTTTTAATCTAGTTGCGTATTCATTCTTAAAGCATGAGACATTTACTGCTCTAATGAAAATTGGAAGAATATCGAACAAGACTGGGGTTGATAGATGCGAACAGCACAGGGCAATTAATTTAGTAACACATGCATGCAAAATATTAACGAAAATAGTTTATTGGGGGATGGAACCTCAAATAGAATGAGGGTTAGGAGATGATGAATTATAATTTAGGAAGAATGTAGGGACAAGAGACTTTACGAATAATTTTAGAAGACAGGAATGAAAAAAAAACCGACCTACGTTTATGGCATTTGTAAAGTTAGAAAAAGCGTTTTATAATTTGAACTGGGACACACTATTAAGGATTTTGAAGAGCACTGGAATAAATTGTCCGGTATGGAGGTTTATACTTTCACGTTAGTGAATCTATCCACCTATCTGATTTCCAGCATTCACCTATTGCACCATATTTCTGCAATAATGCCACGCTCCATACGAACATATTTAGGAAACATTACCTAATATTCACACTTACATTACCCGAAAGTAAATTCCTCTTTTTCGTGAAAGTCTTCCTTGTCTGTGCTATCCTACTCTTTACGTCTCCTATTCTTCTACCATCCCCAATTTTTAAGCATCCCAAGTAGCACAATTCCTTAATTTCCGTCAAAATATCCCTTCCCAATCTAACAGCCTTCGTTATTCCACTGTTTCAAATAGTACACTCCATTATCTTGGTTTTCCCTCTATTGATCCTCTATGAAGTCGTTCTCCAAAACTCCGTTCATGCCATTTATTATGGTTTCCAAGTATTTTTCTCACTTCTCCTAATACTACAATATCGTCGGCAACGCGTAGGGTTTGTATTTCTTCTCCTTGCATTATGATTCCTTTTCCATATCCCATTTCAACATTCTTCATAGACCTCTTCTATATATACCTTAAACAACATGGGCGACAGACTACATCCTTGTCTTAGTCCTTCCTTAATTTCTGCTCTCTTTTCTTGATCTTCTATTCTAATTACAGCTGACTGCCTTCTGTAGAGATTATGTGTAAATCTTCTTTCTTGATACTTTATTCCTGTCCTCTTCAAAATCCATAATAGTGTGTTCCAGTTCACATTATACAATGCTTTTTCTAAGTCTACAATAGGCATGAACGTAGGTCGGATTTTTCTTAACCTGTCTTCTAAAATTAGACGCCAAGTCAATGTTCCTTATCTCTTCCCTACATTCTTCCTTTTTTGGGTTAACAGGCTACATGAGGATGATCCTGAAACAGGCAACTCATTTTTAATAGCATAGGAAGGGAATTGAAAAGGAAGGATGCGGAAGGTAGAGCAACCAAACAGATATTTTCCAAACTCGCATTTGATTTACCGTTCCATCCTTCCCCATCCCCCCTTTCAATTCCCTTCCTATGCTATTAAAGGGGAGTTGCCTGTTTCAGGATTATCCTCATGTAGCCTGTTAACCCCCCAAAAAAGGCGCTTCTGCCCAGAGTGACTGCGGGGCTCACCCGATTTTGTCGGGAATGCATCCTACCTCTCAGGGTTTTTTCAAAGTTCTCACATGCCGAGACACCTTCACCTATTTTAGGAGTTATATGTCCTGGGGTCGAAGACCTTGGGCACATGGTAACAGTTGTCGCCTGATCCCATTGGATCATTCAGCCAACGGCCTCCTAAACCTGGTGGAGATATTTTATTCCAGTGCTCTTCAAAATTCTTAAAAATGTGTTTCAGCATATATTATCAAACGCTTTTTCTAAATCTACATATACGTAGGCCGGTTTTTTCTTATCCTGTCTTCTAAAATTAGTCGCAAAGTCAGCATTGCTTCTCTTGGCCCTACATTCTCCCTAAAATCAAACTGATCTTCTCGTAACTCGCATTCTATTTTACGTTCCAATCTTCTAAATACTATTTTCGTTAATAGTTTACATGCTATTTTAATGCTACTACATTTAAACTGGTGGAGACATGAAGAAGGGAATGCTGCGACCCCAAAGCAAACTCGTTTCCCGTCATTCGGAAGGGCTTCAGAATAGTACCCAATGCCCGACCTACCTGATGCAGGTTTTCTAGGGGTTTCCCTGCATCTCTTTATATGAAAGACTGAGTAGGATTCTTGAACTATAGCCCGGGGGCCCTAGTCAACCCTTGGCTACCTTGCTCTACATTCCGCATCTTCCCTTTTCAATTCCCTTCCTATGCTATTAAATGGGAGTCGCTGTTTCGATATCACCCTCATGTAGATTGTTAACTCACACAAAAAAAAATTATTTGCAACAGGTACTAAACGAATTGTCCTGTGCTGTTCGCATCTATCATCCCCAGTACACATCGGTATGAGTAAATTGTTACTAAAATCTCCTGGTATTCTTCCTGTTTCGTAGATTTCACGAACTATTCTGAACTTCACTGGAATGTTATCAATTCCTGGCTCTTTACAATTACTCAGGTCTGTCAGCGCCCTATCAAACTCTGACCTTAAAATTTTGTCCTCCAACTCTTCATCATCCACCTCCGTCTTCTATTACTGAATTATCTAGATTTTCACCATGCTACAGCTCTTCTAGATATTCCTTTCATCTTTCTGCTTTTTCTTCTTACCGTCAGCTCTCCTGATGCTCTTGCGAATATTTTTCCTCTCACCGAATGTTTCTTTGATTTTCCTATAATCTGCGTCTATTTTCTCTTTAACCATGAATTCTTCAACCACTTTGCATTTCTCTTGCAGCCAAGCCTCTTTGGCTGATTTGCACTTCCTATCTATCTCATTCTTCAAGCACCTGTATAGCTCTTTACCGTTTTTATCTCTCACGTTTCTATCGTTATGTAGTAATGTCCAACATTGTATATGTTGAAAGCTTTTTATAATAATCAATTAAAATTAATTTATGTTTCATATCCCTCGTTCATTGGTACCCTACAATGTAAAAATCCCTACGATTAATGAATGATATTGGGTCATTTTATCGTCAAAACACTTCATTACTTTGCTATCATCACTGTTTCATACAGATTGATAAATTCAATAATTTAGAGGAATTTTTATATAATATAATCTACGGCGCTTTAAAAACCTTTATCATTCATTTTCTTAGTTTCAACAACATGACTCCAGTTGTCCTGCTTATATTTTGTCACAAAATGCGGTAAAATAAAAAAACCTCTTGAGTCAAGGATCTGAAATCTTGTGCCATTCAAGTCATGACTGATAACTCAGGAGTCATACATAGATTTGTGGTCAAGGCAATGCAACCTTCAACAACAAACGGAAAAACCGGTGTTGTTTATAGACTGAACGTCTTGCACAAGACGTCACAGAGAAAAAAAAACTTGGCAAGCCAGCAGCGTCGAATTATCGTAGCAATTTTCCATCGTTAAGTTTAACCTAATCTCGGTGATTATAGCTGGTTGTAACCTGTACAAACTTTTATTTTCCGTCTACTAAATCCATATGGCTTCTCCTTCCGGATTTACTAAGCGTTTTCATAACCAAAAGTCCTATCCGAATTGATAAAATTACCTGCTCAGAATAATTTATGTTTAACGTAATAAAAAATTATGATGAAGCAAAGATCAATTTCTAAGTTCAGTAAGTGTAATTTCAATTCATTCTTAAAAGACACAAGGACTAATATTTTGGCCAAATTCTGGAAAAATAGATTTTTTAATTTACATATCGTATAGCAAAACTATTAATTCTATTTCGTCATTTTTAAAGTTCAGAAACAATTTAAAAGGATATGATTCTAAGTTAATAAATTATTACTTTCTTCAGAAAAATGTTTTTTCTCGGCTTCTTGATTTCTGCTACCAAAAACCTTCGATGCGTCACAAGTATTAAGATATTGTCTTCATTCTTTTTGTACATAATCTACATGCTAATAACTCTGAATAAAAGTATTAGTTTTCGAATTCCTCACGTAGTTTAGGTGAACCATATTTTCAAAGTGAAAAAGGGTGCCAATTTTTAAATAACCGTATGAAGCACTTAGTAAAAAAATGATT
Organism: Eucriotettix oculatus; assembly: GCA_034510155.1. NCBI lineage: Eukaryota > Metazoa > Arthropoda > Insecta > Orthoptera > Tetrigidae > Eucriotettix > Eucriotettix oculatus. The sequence goes on from JAEMUL010000010.1 coordinate 454,127, forward strand.
CTCTCCCCACAGTTTTATTCAATTTAAAAAATAATACCGAGAATTTATAAAAATGATCAGTCCTACAGATTTATGTAAAAACGATAAAAATATTCAGGTATGTAAACATCGTCAAATTTTGGAAAATGCTTTTTAAAATATATCAACAGAAAATGATGGATTGAAAACTAACAACGTTTGACACATTGAGGTCTGGACCCAACATTAACCGTCAAAGCACATTTACTTGTAAAAAAGTAATAAAATATTTTACTTTTCTTAGCTGCAAACGGGAACTGATATATCAACTAAAAATGGCTCTGCCTTTTTACAAATTGTGATGATTTCCTACGCACAAGTTGTAAATTTTGATACGATATTGTCATCTCTTTGGAAGAGATGATGATTGGTGGCAGATATAACGTAATTTGAGTCAGCTCTCAGTATGGTTGCTTGAGAAATATTTTGGCTGAGGACGTGGAATAATTATATTTTAATTATTTGTACCACAGGTTGATATTTTTTCACTGGTTTCCATCCTGCACTCTGCACGGTCTGCAGTCCTGGTTGGATCATTTCATATTGTAAAAGCGCAAATTAAATGATACCTTCTTAAAATATAATACTGCAAATAAATTTTTGTATGGTAAATTTTATACGGATTTTTTGTGTTAAAAATTGAGTTTTGTATGAATAAATATGTTGTTGTTTGTTGTGGTTTTCAGTCCTAAGTCTGTTCTGCTGCAACCCTCCATGCAAACCTATATTGCGCAAGCCCTTTCATTTCCTTATAACTAGCACAACCTACATCCTCCCTAACCTGCTTAGCGCATTCCATACTGCGCTTCCCTCTTCTCTTCTTACCCCACACACTTCCCTCTAATGCTAATTTTACAAGACCCTCGTGCCTTAAAACATGGTCTATTAATCTATCCCTTCTCTTAGTCCACGTCCTCTATATGGATCGCTTTTCCCCTATTCTGTTTAGAACTACCTCGTTTGTGATTCTATCCACCCATCCGATTTTCAGCCTTCTCCTATAACACCATATTTCAAAGGCTTCTATTCTTTTCCTTTCCCCAACTCCTATCGTCCACGTTTCGGACCCATATAACACCACGCTGCATACGAACAATTTTAGCAACGATTTCCTAATATTCACATTTATATTCCCGTAAGTAAATCCCTCTTTTTCGCGAAAGACTTCCTTGCCTGTGCTGTCCTACTCTTTATGTCTATTACGCTTCCCAAATAGCAGAATTCCTTAATTCCCTTAACTTCCGTCAAAATATCCCTTCCAAATCCAACACCCTTTGAATAATCGGTGGCATTTTTGTCTTAGGCGTAAATACAAACAAGTTCATTGCGTCGTAGCATGACAATGTTTTGATTTTTCGATTTCGGATAGCTGAAGTCATATATAGCTTGTGTATTGTAATTGCCTGCACACTGAGAGTATTATTAAATCGATTATTTCGTAAATGAACAAATAAAGTGCATTTGAAATAATATTTGTGTGAATGTGCTTTGTTTAATTATGATTTATACACATGTTTATTCGGCGGCGTTACATCTAACCTCCTATGTAAAGAAATTATTTTCTACGTTCATTTGTATGATGGAAAGGGGCGTGTAAAAGGGAAATTTAAAAAAAATGTGACGATCTGTCTGAGTGCGTCTTGGAAGCCGATTCCTAATTCCTAATTCGTCAAATAATTTAACAAATATTATTTAAAAAATTGCCGGATTGTGGTAAAGTTGGACGTTCTTGTAAGTTGTAGAGTAGATGCCGTTTCTAAAGTAGTTTAGTGTGAAGACAATGGTTAGAGCTAAAGATAGCGGGGTATTGTTTGCGCGTAAGCATGGTCGTGCTGACCGTGCGTGGACCATCCGAACAGATCCTGGCTGAGGGCCAAGGAGGGGACAGGGCAGTCCTCCTCGCTTTATTTAAAACCAGACCCCCTTCGATCGCAGATCTCGGTGACGTGGCAATCTCGGGAGCCCCCGGAAAAATCCCTTATTTACAAATTAACTTCAGGAAACTGGATTTAATCAATAATGTGAGGGATAACAAACAATCGCCAGAGGACCAAACATAAACGTTCTGCTCAATTTGTTGACGAATCTGCGTTTCGTGTTCAATCGGATCAACCAGTGAAATCTTTGCTGATTGTTTTGAGAGACTAACGGGACGATTGATGATTAGACATCGGATGATTAAGAAAATGGTTATTCAATGAACATATATAAAGGCTGTTCGTTTACGTGCACGATTTATAAAGAATTAAACCTTATGACGACATTTTGTATTACCGGATAAAAGCTATAAATTTTAATTTCTCAATCTGCAAAAGGTGTAATTTATTGGAAGTTAAAGAAAATTACATTTATTTTTGTCTTAGAAATTTTTAATATTATATATTTGTCTATGTATACTTTGCCCAACTATATTCTGAAATCAATCATTTTCCTCCATATTATTTTATTTAAACTATGAAAGTTCCACCACATTTAGACACTAAACCAGTGATGGACAAACTTTTTAAAGAGGGAGCCACAGGAAAGGAAACAAAGCTTTAGACGGGCCAATATAATTTAGAATCGAAGTTTCGTGAAACGTTATACTCTTTGAAGAATGTTACAGTTTCGTTGCAGATGAGACATAGTGGTGTAGCGTACCTTTCTATCTATTGGGATTTAAGAAATATTTAATATTTTACGCTTTCAAATATCTATTTATTTTCAAAACACAATAATTGATTTAAGAAAATTTGAAAATAAAAATCCTATTTAGCAAAATGTGCAAAAGTCTCTACACTCAAGGTTTACCGTGGGGTAAATAGGCTATCAACGAAATCTGCTCAAATTGATCGTCCCAGAACAGTCTTACCGCTACTACGTGACCGAAGGTCCTCCTTCTTCATCATCAACCGCTGAATATCTGATCGTCAAAAGGTTTTGATTGGTTTCTACATGTCCCGCGCTTTTATGGGAGATCTAATCAGCAAAGCTTTATCCTTCTACATCACGTCAGCGTAGAGTGAGCCTGAGACACAGCATAATCCATTGTCTACCGTTTATTTTTAAAACGAGAAATGATATGAGCCAGACGCACGTGTCTAGCTGCTACGCATTCCTATCTCCCAATTTATTACTCTTAAGTAGTTTATCCATAAAAATTATAAAAAATTTCTTCCAACTCTATTCATCTTTGAAAACACGGCAATAAGAACCAAATTTACGTTTCTTAGAACACATCTTAGGGATACATTTTTTACAATATGCAGAGTAAAACTAGAAAACCAAAAACGCTAAAACAGCTCTGATTCAAGAAACGTTTTTCAATACCTAGACATGGTGGAGGGGGTAGCTAATGCGAGGAAGAAGCTCCGTTGCCAATTTAACTCTTCGCTAAAAAGTTTCCAGCAGTCAGCGCCTCTCACTCTCCACATAACATTTCAATATCCAGCTTAAGTCAATATATTTGTATGTCATCGCTGATACAAAACGAAAGAGAGTAAGAAAGAGGAAAATATTTATTTTTCTTACAGCCTGTATTGTTTTTTTATTCGTCAGATTAGGAATAATGTCCCGCGGGCCGGATGGAAACTTTCAGGGGTCGTAGTTTGCCCATCACTGCACTAAAACAAAGAAATAAATTACTGGTTTTTAACTCTAATTTTGAAGTATTTATTGCTTTTTTCATTTTTTATAAATACATCGGATGTCAAGGCACTAACCACTTATGTTTCAGGAGCCTAAAAATTCATTAAAACTTAATACCTTTGGGTGCTTTTTTAGGATCCTAAAACATAATTTTTTTAGTACCTTGACATCCAATGTATATGGATGATCGTCATGCACAATTGCTGAGAACCATCCAAAGTTTCCGTAGAGGCGAAGGGATTATAAATGTTCTTAGTCAGTATACAAATTTATCACTATTTATTCAAAAGTGACGTTACGTCTCCTATTTGAGACTTCCTCGGGCGTAAAATTTAGCCATTCATCATATTTACTCCTTGCAATATAAAAGACAGAATACATATTAATAGTTAGCGAAATAATTAGCAAACCAAATAGAACAAACTGCTTACGATATTGTTTAATGGATCTTAAACCATGTTCGAAAACACTAACAAATATTCTGTGTTCGGCAACAGAGGAAGTATCAAACTGCTGAGATTCTGGACTTGTAAGCCTTTTCGGATTCCTTTGGAACTGTCTAAACTCGGGTTTCGAAACACTAGCGTTCCGTGGGCCGTGAATAGGTGTTGCGCAAAAAGTTTCTAGTGATTCTATCTATAGTATGAATTCTAATGTCCTGTTATAATACCACTTAATTAGTTCGTAAGACGAAAACTCCGTTTACGTCTAACGGGAGAAAGTTGAATCATTTCTGAAACCTTCCTTTGTTTCTAGCTTGTTTCGGAACCGATTCAACAACGTTGTTAAATAAAGATTGCCTGTTCCTTGTTTCCCGCTGCAATAGGGAACATGGGTAACAATGAACAAGTGAGGACGTGTTTAGTCAACTAGAATCCTGTACGAGTGAGACAGAGATTTCCATAGCCCTCACTTATGCAGGTAATATTTTATTTCAAATAAATAAAAAGCAACCGTTTTTTATTTATTTTGAAGTTTAACTCAGAAAATTATATTTGAATATTTTATTGAACTTGGCAATGAGTAGCTACGGGACAAAATCAACCTTTGTTTGTGGAATGTAATTCAACAGCGCGTAATCAACTAAATGTAGTACAGCGGTTCTCAAGCAGAGGTCCGCACTAAAAGTTTAGTGGTCCCCTATTTATATTTATATAATTTTTTCTAAAAAAAACATGGTCACAAATTTTTCATTAATTTACGTACTTCGGAAGTTTTCAACAGATTGTCATCATGATCGATTTAGAAATTGTCTCCTAATTTAAGACGATAAATTTCGCTGTTTTTAAGACGTATATGTCTTGATAGGTAAGCTCAGAAAACAAGACAACAATGGAAGTGGAGGGAATGTGGATCTTAAATTGTTTTCAGAAAAAATACCTGTTGCAAAGATTTCTACAAATTGGAAGAATGAAGCACTGAATATGATATGCAGTGTAAAATTGAAATCACTTCAATTCGGATCAAATAAAATTTTGTGCGATGAAATGGGTAGTGAACACAAAGTACTTATTGCATACTGAAGTGAGAATGTTATCCAGAGGAAAAGCACTATTAAGACTTTTTGAACTTCGAAGTAAGTTATTAGTCCACCTGAAGGCACAAAATAGTTCAGAATTTTTTTTTAAAGTTTTAACAAATCCTTCATGGCAGATATTTTTACAAAATGCATTATTATTAAAAGGAACAGGTATTACAATTTTTAAAACAAATCCTTCATGATTGATAAAATTTGCATATCTGACAAATTTTTTAAGTATTAATTTATTTATAGTCGCATAAACAACAAAGTCATGAGCGACTTATACGAAATTACAATATCCGTTACTTTTTAGATTTTAAATTAACAATTTTGTACATTTTTACTTAACATTTATATTTTCAGTGCTAACCGTAAATGTACCTAAAAGAATATATACTAAAAGTATACATTTTATGGTATAAATCGGTTTTTTAGTTGATTTTTATAATAATATTTGTACCCTTTTATTTTACCATGCTTATTATCCTTGAAATTTGTTTATTGTTTTATTAGTTTATTTATAGTCACATAAACAAAAATGTCATTAGCGACTTATACGAAATTACAATATCCGTTACATTTTTGGACTTTAAATTAACAATTTTGTACATTTTCACTTAACATCAGATATTTTTACAAAGTACAATTATCATTACAAGGAACAGGTATTACAATTTTTGATACTAGAGATAAATTTGGATCTTTTAATGAAAAATATAATTTTGAATTTCATCAGTTGTATCTAGTGATTTTGTTTTCCTGCTTTACATGAATGTTTGATTGAATTAAAATTTAAAGTCAATGATGATGTTTCCAAAATATTATTAGAACGCATACATAATTTGTAATCAACTCTCTTTTGCATTATTTTCCGAAAGATAGTAAGGACGATTCCTGGGTTCAGAATACATTGTACGTGACAGGTAAACCAGTAGTTTTATTGTAACTGACAATAATTAATTAAATCAGTGACTCTAATTTGAAACAAAAATACAAATATTTCTGAGTGAGTTTTTCAGAAGAGTAGCCAAGACTTCAATACAAGCTATTATTGTTTTAGTTCAGTTTTCTATTACCGGGATTTTCTTATTATTATGCTGCAATGAAGTCAAAGTGCAGAAACAGGCTCGACACACCACCAGATATTATAATTCAACATACAAATATTTTGCCTGATATCAACAAGACATATATCCAAAACCATCCAAGTCATTAAGTGCTGTGTTTATGTTACAGTTTTATATTTAAAAATAATTCTAAATGTTAAAATTTAACGTCTGTTGATATATAATTAAACAATTCACAGACAATTTACAGACTTTTATTATTAAATTTAGTTGTAACGACGTTTCAGCATGTTTTTATGCCTCCTTCAGGACTTTTCCTCCGTGTAGAGGAAAATATATAGAAAATGAACCCTAAGTAAATATTTTTTCCATATATATTTATATAGAAAATCTGATTCAATTTCACCGCCTTAGGGTTAATTTTCTGAATATTTTCCTCTAGATGAGGGAAAACCCTGAAGAAGGCATAAAAACATTCCGAAACGTCGTTACAACTAAATTTAATAATAAAAGTCTGTAAAAGGTCGTCAATTGTTTAATTTAAAAACAATTAATAAAAAAATTAAAAAAACTATTTATACCATAAAATGTAAACTTTTAGTATATATTCTTTTAGGTACATTTAAGGTTAGCACTGAAAATATAAATGTTAAGTAAAAATGTACAAAATTGTCAATTCAAAGTCCAAACATGAAACGGATATTGTAATTTCGTATAAGCTGCTAAAGACGTTTTTGTTTATGCGACTATAAATAAATTAATAAAAAAAATATTTTAATTTTTACAAACAGGAATTACCCAACCTGAGAAAATAAGTCAAGGGTTCCGTTAAACTCTGATTTTGTGAAATGTTCCATTGCAGAAAAATTTTGGGAAACCCTGATCTAAACTATCCCATTTTTAAGGAAAATCTGCCTGATGCACGTATTCGAGACATACTTGATGATTTTCAGGGAAGCGTCATAAATTTATTTCTCGCGAATAAGTACCATTTATTGATATGTGACTGGACCACAAGAGGGTCAACAGAGATGATTCATGCAGAAAGCCGATGTTCCCCGTGCGCCAGATGGGAGCGAGATTTAGCAAGTAACTGGGCACAGGCGTTGCTAATTAGCAAAGGTGAGGTTTGCCAGGTTAATAGCCTGCGAAAACGGGAGGATGTCCAAGCAAAGGACAAGTTTCTCAGTGTGTCAGTTCTCGGAAGAGCTGGCCCCTGCTCTGGGTTTCCGTGCCAGCCAGCGGACGACGGCCAAAAGTAACTTCCCGCTATCTTATATTTACAAGCAATATCCCGGACAGGCCGAGGCTTGCAAGCAACGCACAAGCGACAAAATAACAACGAATAATTATCATTTCTTTGAAGTTGTGGAAATGTTATAATACTCTACCGCAATTCCTGATAAAATTATTGTCAAGCAATATAATCAAATTTATTGAAAATATTATCTTTAATTAATTCTTAACGATAATTTGAAAGGAGATCACAGCACTTCAGTTCTAACTTGCAAAATTAGATCCATTTGCTATGGACTGAATGTATAACATAGATACTAAAACTTAGCCTCGGAACGGTAATTGGGAACAAGAAAAGTCTCATCTACTTAATATGATTAGGCAGTTTCAATCGAAACGTGAGAATTACCGTTGTTGTTGTGGTATTCAGTCCAAGACTGGTTTGATGCAATGTAAATTTCTCATTTTAAATTCTTATCCTTCGGGTTTTATTTGCAAAAAAATTAAAATTAGGTTGTCTAAGATTAAATATAAAATTAATAATTCACATTTCAATTACCAAGTAAAAAATATATTTATATATATTTCTCCCTTGTTTGAAAAACCTCTGTACAAACTTATTGACTTTGTAACGCAGTAGGACCCTCCCCAATATTAATTTCAATTCATGGAATTTTAAATTAGATCAAATTTCATAATAAAATCTCGCTGGCCAGGAAAAAAAGGGTTTTTCCCAACGCCGACCTGGCGACTCGGAGATATACTTGACTGCGGGGTTTTAACGGTATACTTGTTTTTGGCTGAGGGAGCGTTCACCTTCGGAAATTCCTACGGACACTTACCTGTGTCATGAAAAATCTCCCGAGCTTGATGGAGAACTCACGATGATTGGCAGGAAAGCGTCACGTGGGATAGCGTAACCCCTTGCGAGGGGGCATATACGGAATTTAGCTGTGAAGGTGAAACCTGGAAAATGGACAGTATGAAGAATGGACTGATCAGTCGAGGAAGCAGCGTAGAAGTATATTATGTTTTGACAGGTCGAGGAAGCAGTGGAAGAGTTGAGGTGAGAAATTGACAAGTGGAGGAAGCAGAGAAGAGCATGGTTTCACAAGTCGAGTAAGCAACAGTATGGTGTGAGACATTAGAGGAAGCAGCGAAGGAGTAAGGTGTTAACGACGACGGAACAACGACGGAAGAAGGAGGAAAAAGCTGTGTTTTCCTCAATTCCGGCAGCAGGACTTCATACCTTTATTTACCGGCAGATTCAGGCTTGCTGGACGTGGTTACACAAATAACTATTAACCCTGAGAAATTAAAAATAATCTCTTTAATTTTCTTATTTATTATGTATTTGTAATCTTCGCGCAGGACCCCATTTAAAATTATTGTTTTTTATATAAAAAATTGTATCCTAAAGTAAATTGATTTAAAATAATTAAATACCCCTCGTAATCATTACAAATTGTTTAAAAATTATGATACGTGGGCTACCTTCAAATATTATAATAATTTAAACTCTGTTAAAAATATTAAAGATAAAATTAAAAATAGCGATAAACAAACTGTTAACTGTTTAGATTGCAATTCCTGTTACATTGATAAAACCAAACTCTAATTAAAAATGCGCTTTAATTAACCTACAAATAAGTTAAAATATTAAAATGCGTTGCCGCAACAGGCTCCTGTTCTCACTCAAGAAGAGAAGCTCTGTTCAAGGGTTGTGTGCCGTAGCCGGCCTCCCTAACCACCCTGCCTCTCGGTGAATGTTACGTCCGACCGCTCGTCGCTCGCCGCTTTTATCGTGCACGAGGCCTTATAGTGCAGATTTAGTTTGAGGATGAGATTGCTGTGAGCGACGAGAGAGGATAGTGTGTTTTATGGAGATAGAGATGTGGTGGTTTTGGAGAGACGTAGGAGAAATTTCTGAGGAGGAATGAAATGTGGTCGTGGAGACGAGGCAGTTAGGTGAGAGCGGAAGGTGTGAAGTCTTGGAATGTAGATGAGAGGAGAGGCGCGGTGGCCAGGGATATCGCCAATCTGTTACGATTTGGAGCGTCAGTTGCGCAAGACGTACCTGTATTGAGGGATCCAGCCGAACCAGTGGACATCGTCGCCGCTGCCACGATATCGACTAACAGTAACTCCTCTCCTTCCCTTGTTTTTTACTTCGTGTGGTTGTGGCTACAATGACCGACAATTGCATTTCGGACGTGCCGTTGACGATTTTAATAGTTAGAAAATTTTAAAACCTTTTGATTAGCTGAGGAGTAGTACAGGTTTAAGTGAGAATGAATGTGAGGGTGAGTGTGTAAAAGCAACGTTCAATAATTGTGGAACTGTGAGAATGAGCTTTGCCCGCAATTCATTTCATAATTAAATTGTTTGAAATTTTAAATCTAGTTTAATTAATAAATAAACCTTCCCTCAAGTAATTAATTATTTAAAGCCAAGAGCCATGAGAGTCTCATGCTTGGCTGAAAAACTCGCGGTTCACGATTCCCGTTTTCTTTTATTATATATATATATATATATATATATTAATTCTGTTTATGCGGCGGCGCCCGGGTCGGCGTTGTAAGTAAACTTATCCGAGGGAGAGGGAGATCGTTACACATTGGTCTTCAAGCAAAGGGTTTCATTTTGAGAATGAAATAATTACGTTCCGACATGTAAGGAGGCTGTAAGATCATTGTGAAATTGGCGATGACTAAATTTTACTTCCTATTCCGGTTAATTGCTTCAGATGCACGTGACAAGACCAGCTGTCTCGGTTGACTAACAGGCGCAACGCAAAATAAAAACATCAACTACGTTGCACTTGCCCATTCTGCTCGTATTGCCACATTCATGATTCCTTAAACTCTTACTCGTTTCCACATACGAAAAAAACTAATTTCCCCGAAAATCGGGTTACGTAAATCGATGTTTATTTTGTCTTTAGACGAATAGACTTATTTTTCAGAATTTTTTTTGTACCACCAGTAGGCGGATATCTTCACTCTCTCGTACAAATACATTTACTCATCAACGTCATCTGTGACTAAATTAGTCATTTATTAACAGTTCTGATGTTCACAGCCTGAATACAAGAAGACAATTCTATACAATAAATAAAAAACCTTGTCAGGTGGTATCTCCATCTTTAAACAGATTTTCACGGAGAATTAAACAGTCATCAGGTAATTAAAGTCACTTTAGAGCAGAGCAATCTTCATTTCTTCTTCAATTCACTAAAAGAATATATAGAAGAATCTGAGATGTACAATGAAGTTATATTGTAAATAGTCAGCATGAAATATTAATCACAATCTTCGTCGTATGTTCATGTATAATACATGACTATAATTATATGACTATTCATCTTACTTTATCATTTTTATTAGTAGACAAAGACTATTCATGGGGAAAATACACACCCTGACTCATTCCCCATTGTTGAAGGTTGTGGAATGGGGTGTGTTGGAATAAAATTAAAGGATAATTTCTTCAAGGAATTTAATAAATTTTGTTAAAAGTCTGATTTTTATTTAGTATAGTAATAACTTTTCCCTATTTTAATCAGTCACAATAACCAAAACTATAATTTAATTTTGATTTCAAATTTATTTATCAGGAGCTTTCGGCATTGTCATACTCATCTACAAAATCAAATGCAATTTTTTGAAACGTTACAAATGGAGTTTGTTTAAAATCATGACAATATAAAAAATTTGTTTTTTCTATTATTTGATTTTTAAAATATTTTGCATACCTAATATAATATATTCGATAATTCGATTTGAATATTACGATTATTATCGACACTTTCGACATAAAATTTTGACGTGGCTAAATTACAAGATTTGGACGATTCGTAGTTGTATGTTGCCGATTGTGCTTGATTAGCACATGAGCAAAATAATTATTGAACTTATGGAACTCCGAAGTTCGATAATACTCTGTGTAGGCCAGCACAGTCTGGAATCACGTACAATCCATGAAGAAAGTTGGAAATTATATACATATACTAAATTACAAGAGGGCATGTACAATATTTTTAACATCAAATCATTGAAAAAAGAAAGTTTTATATTGTTCTGCTAAATAAATTTGAAATCAAAATTAAATTATAGATTTGAAATTGTGACTGATTAACCTAAGGAAAAATTATTATATTTTTAAAGAGTAATTAATGAGATAAACTGGAAATTTATTTTTAAAAAAATTAACTAAGAAAAATATTTTCAAATTACAGAGGTACGGCGAAGCAATCTGATCGTGGACGATACTCTCCCTAGCTGTCGAAGATTGGGAAACTTGACATTGTAACTTGTTGGAACGTAGCGACGCCTCTCTGGAAGATTTCTTTGTAGGATGCTTTCCTCAGCGTCGACAGATTGATCTCCTTCAACGTCCAGGACCAAACGACAGTTTTCTTCCTTCCCCTTTAACTTCAAAGATCAGCATCGCCGCCGTGTGAAGGAGAATAGAAAAATCGACCTTTTAGATCGATTTTATTTAGACCACGAAATCCCATGGGTTGAGATAACCACGTGGTATTTAAATATTTCATTGTTTCCCTGGTTCTCGTTTCCCACGCTTGTCGAAATGCCGACCATGGGGATTACAGCCCATGTCCAGATCCCAATTCTCGGTAAGTTTTTATTAATAAATAATTGCTTATAGCTCTTTATAAATTTAAATCCACTTTTGTTACGATATTTCTACTCCCTAGAAGATAAATTTAACTAATTCATAAAATCTCTGACCGTTTTCCAGCCAAGACGGAATAAAAACCAATCCAACATCTGTCAAGCATGATCATGATTCTTGTGGTTAATAAAAGAAAAGTCCGAATTACGAAATAAGTTACCCACATGCTATTACAGCCCATCTCAAATTACAATAGTTTTAGAGAATCTTCCATGTAAATATAGTTTAATTCCGAAGATTTTCGATGTTTCAGATATTAATTTTAGAATTTGGCGTGCACCAAGTCGAAACTGCAGCAGAGATTTACAGACTGGGAGCAGCCCAGCTGTGTAGGTAAAAGGGACAGGGACTTTCATCAGCACTAAGTTTAGAGGGTGTTTCACTCTAGACGCGTCCAAGACGCCGGCGCCCAGCGTCGGACTCACAATAGCGTGCGGTGCGGGAACACTGCTCAGATAATTAAATCCGTAGTATTATACTTCGTTAAAAATACAACAGAAAATTAACTATATTTTAGTAAATTCAAACATATTCTAAACCACAACAAAATAATGAAATGTCATATCTTAAAAGAAAATAACAATAATGTTACAAAGCAACATGAATTAAAGAAATGCTTAATTCAAAAATTTATTTCTACAAGTTATATTACATTTTTCTGAAAATTAACAAAATAACTTTCGTCTACACACTGAATACAATACTTTAATAAAGAAATGATTTCAACAATATCAAGATAGCATTTAATGAATTTACATATCACACCTGATTATTTTCGTAAATGTTACATATTAAGTAAAATAATTTTACTATCAACATCCAAAGCGAAACAAGGGAACTCAGCAGGATCTGTAACGTATTGCTTTCTTTAATAACCTTATTTGTTTGTGACGACCCATGCAAATATTTCATATCACCCTGGAGGTCCACAGATTGAGGAGAAAACGTTATGCACTAGAATTGTTTTTACTTTAATTGTAAGGATCTATCTACCAGCAGCTTCGAGGTTTCCTGGTAGCTCGATAATGGTTATTAGAGAAAAGAGAGAATAAGGAATATCAGTTGTCTCATATTCATTAATTATGATAAATGTCTGTTGCTTTGTACAAAAAACTGGTCTACCAAAAGAAAAATATCCGGAGTTACGCTATGTTGCAACATACAAAATTCTTAAAAAGACAAATACAGAGGAAAATGACTGCCAATCACCTCGACCATTGCACCCCAATCACTACAGAGAAGGGAAGTGATATTTCAAAATAATTGAATTTTATTTATTCTAATCTTCTTCTTAAAGAAAGAAATGACTAGAGCAGCAGGAAAAAATAGGAAAAGTAGCTCAGACCAATAGGAAAGCATTGATAACACAAGATATAATAATAATGATTTCTGAAACACGTAAATATAAAAACGCGAGAGGTGCAAATGGTAAAGAGCAGTACAGACGCTTGAAGAATGAGATAGATAGGAAGTGAAAATCAAAGAGGCTTGGCTACATGAGAAATGTAAAGCGGTTGTAGATTTCATGGTGAAAGGGATAATAGACGCAGCTTATAGGAAAATCAAAGAAACATTCGGTGAGAAGAAAAATACTCGCAAGAGCATCAGGAGAGCTGACGGTAAGAAGAAAAAGCAGAAAGATGAAAGGAATATCTAGAAGAGCTGTAGCATGGTGAAAATCTAGATAATTCAGTAATAGAAGACGGAGGTGGATGATGAAGAGTCGGAGGACAAAATTTTAAGGTCAGAGTTTGAAGTACTTGAGTAAGTGTAAAGTGTCAGGAATGGATAACATTCCATCAGAGTTGATAAGATCATCGGCGAAGAAGCTATATCATGGCGGTTGAGGATAGTTTGCGAAATCTACGAAACAGAACGAATACCAGAAGATTTTAGTAAAAACATAATTATACCCATACCGAAGGAGACACAGAACAATTAGTTTAGTATCCCATGCATGCAGAAAAATTAACTAAAATAGTATATAGCAGGATGAAACGTCAAATAGAATTCGAGTAAGGAGAAGATCAGTTTGGTTTTAGGAAGAATGTAGGGACAAGGGAACCAATATTGACTTTGCGACTAACTTTAGATGATAGGATAAGAAAAAACCAGCCTACGTTCATGGCATTTGTAGATTTAGAAAAAACGTTTGATAATGTGAACTGGAACAAACTATTAAGGATTGTGAAGAGCACAGGAATAAAATATCGAGATAGGAGCCTAATACATAACCTGTACGAAAGACAGCAGTAATTAGAATAGAATATCACGAGGAAGAAAACCGTAATCAAGAAAGGAGTAAGACAAGGATGCGTCTGATCGCATGCTGTTTAACTTATATATAGAACAGGCGATGAAAAATAGTAAAACGAAAATGGAAAAGGAATCATACTACAAGGAGAAGAAATAAAAACCTTACGCTTTGCCAATGATATTGTAATATTAGAGGAGTCAGAAAAACCATAACAAATGGCATGAACGTGGTTCTGGAGAAAGAGTTCAATATGAGGATTTAGAGGGAAAACCAAAGTAATGGAGTGTAGTATGGGAAACAGTGGAATCACAAGTGTTAGATTGGGAAGGGATATTTTGACGGAAATTAAGGAATTCTGCTAGTTGGGAAGCGTAATAACTAGAAATGGTAGAAGTATAGTAGACATAAAGAGTAGGATAGCACAGGCAAGGAAGGCTTTTGCGAAAAAGAAGAATTTACTTACGGGTAATGTAAGTGTGAATATTAAGAAATCGTTGCTATAAATGTTCGTATGGAGCGTGGCGTTATATGGGTGCGAAACGTAAACGATAGGAGTTGCGGAATGGAAAAGAATAGACGCCTTAGATATGTGTTGCTATAGGCGAATGCTGGTAATCAATTGGGTGGATATCATCACTAAGGAGGACGTTATAAACAGAATAGGGGAAGATAGAACAATATGTAGGACGTTGAGAAAGAGGAACGATAGATTAATAGGCCGCGTTTTAAGACACGAGGATCTTGTAAAATTAGCATTAGAGGGAAGAGTGTGGGATAAGATCAGAAGAGGGAGGTACAGGATGGAATACGCTAAGCAGATTAGGGGGTATGCGGGATGTGCTAGTTAAGAGAACATGCAAAGTCTTGCGCAAGAAATGCTGGAATGGAGGGTTGCAGCAGACCAGATTAAAGCTGAATACTACAACAACAACATTTAAATTGTCGTGAATTTAATACTGTAATTGTAAGTACTAAGAAAGGTGGTAGTGTCGATAGTTTACAAAACTATAAAAATAAATTTTAGGGAAGTGGGTTTGTAAAAGATTAGCTCCCGGGTTTGGCGAGTTTGATCATTCCTGATCTAACTGTCTTTAACTGCCCATTATTTGAGCTTAAGATCATTTCACTTGAAAATTATTTTTTGTTCTGCATTCCGTACCACGTAGTAGAAAAAATTGAAAACTGAATAAATTGAGAGGAAAACTGTAGTGTTGGTCGTCACCGCTTCGCCTCACAGAGGTCCGGGTTCCAAATCCGGCAAGGGCAAGGATGGATCCAAAGTGAATGTACCGTTAAAGAAGGCAGCCAAATAGACGTTCAGGAACCCCAAGACCCTATATTGGAGAAGGAAAGGAAGATAGGTATCCTAATTCCTCAAAAACACGTAAGCTGCCTGAACTATGCGTTTCATAAGTAGAACCACATTATGACTTATCTTCCGACCACACGGCAATTATAGATACCAACTGTTTTAAATGTAAAATGTGCACCTATATTATGCACAACAAACTTAGACTGGGTTATATACCGAAGCGTGATGATATCTAAAATCAAGTTTAAAGATTCCGACTCAAATAGAAGAGGCTGTCACCACGTTAATTACTGCAATGCAGCAAGCTTCCAAAAAAGCTGCACCTAATTAAAGAAATGTAGATACTGTGCCACTTGAAATTAAAAAAACTTATTGCTGAAAAGATAAGAGCTAGGAAAACTTGGCAACGAAGTCATATACCATCAGATAAAGTGAATTATAATCGATTAAGTAATAAACATAGAATAAAAGAAAAAAGAACTACGTGAGAAAAGTTTCCCAAATTACATAACACATCCGAGTAGATACGACAATACTATTCGGAGACCAGTTGAAGCCTCAAGAAAACCAGTAACAGCAATTCGAGCTGTACAAGTTGAGTCTCCATCTTCCGGACAAAGACATTTGCGGAAAATTTGGAAACTGTATTTACCCCAAATAACGATTTATTAAATACCGATATTAGATATTTCTTAAGAGACAACACTTTGAATGAGCCTGAGTTTAGAATACAATATTTCAATCGCAAAGAAATACGGAAAAAATATATTTACTTATTAACAAAAAAGCTCCAGGAGTAGACCAAATTACTCCAAAAACGCTCCCCAAAAAGGAATTCTAACATATATATTTAACACTTCAACACGCGCCACAAAAGCTTAAATTATCTGAAATTATTTTAATATCCTCGTCCAGACCAATAAGCCTGTTATCAACGGTGGCAAAATGATTAGAACGGGTTCTACTCACATCTCTTCAAGACATGTTGATGCTACACGAGGATCAAGTACTGTTCAGCAGCATTCCTTGATGTGAGTCAGGCATTTGAAAAGGGGTCTGGCAGCTCTGCTATAGAAAATGAAACAGTTACTACTGGAGCTTTTTTATAACCTACTAAAATCATACCTTGAGAATCGCTAACTCAGAAATAGAGTTTTTTTATTGCGAAAACTTTTATCCAAAGATAGTACAGTTTTTATTACATGCGTATATAGATATTTATTTGCTGAATAAATAATTTACATGGTTGCTTGAAGAAGTTGTAAAGTCCATTGACAATCAATTTAAAAGCGAGAGAATCGACAGACCATAATTATGTTATTGAAGTTGTTAATATTTGATTTGCTTAGTGTTGACGGTCAATATTAATAGAGTTAAGGGTAATAGGGGGAATCAGATGAAGAGAAGTAAAGGGATAGTTATTTGAAGAGCGGAGAATGAGGTTCCAGTTAACCGCGAGAGAAATTATTGTTAAGTCAAACAGGAGTGAGAGAGTGGAAGGATGTAGTCGATTAGTAGTTTTCGTTTGAGTCTGCGGTTGTGAGTAGGAGGAGGAGATGGCTATGGTCAGTGTCATTGGAGTGATTGATGGAGCTTTTCATTAAGGAGGATATGCATGATCTTATTGTGGTGGAGATCAATGGAATTTGGGTGTCATTGTGAATTACTGAGTTTCGAAGGTACCATGGAAATAATTATAAGGATTCTGTTTTGCTTTGATTAGATTTTATTTGAATTGGAATTGGCAGTAGATCCCCAAATGAAGCATGTGTATGGGGCGGATTAGGGAGAGTTAAGAAGTCTTTTGGTGGTTATGGAGATTGGTGCGTTTCTGTTCAGGAGTGGATAGAGTAGTTTTTTAGGGTTGATTCTGGATGAAAAGTGGGTAAGATGAGGTTTCCAGGAAAGTTTGGAGTCTGGAATAAGTCCAAGGTAAGTGATGGAGTTTTTTATTGGGATTTGGGAGCCAAAAAGGTAGAATGAATGAGTAAGGGGATATTTGGTTTTGAAGGTAAATGGAACTATTGCAGATTTTGACAGGCTTATACTGACCTTCCAGTTTTTTGCCCAGATTTCCAAGTCATTTAGAGCTATTTGGACGGTGCGAACACCCGAGGTGAAGGAAGAGGTTTGGTGCAGGCAAAAAATATTGTTTTATTGGATGGATGACGGGGAATGTCATGAGAGGAAATGTTAAATAGGAAGGGGGCTAATACGCTACCTTGTGGGACGCCAGAGGAGATGCGGAAGGTTGTGGAGAAATGATTGCTCAATTTGACAGAGTGCGAGCGGTTAGTAAGATAATTTGAAAGGATTCTGAAGACTGTGTTGTTAAGTTCATTTTTTATTTTGGGTAAGAGGGATGGATGATGGACTTTGTCGAAGGCTTTCCCTGTCTCAATAAATACGCCAATGTAGGAACTTCTATTTTCAAATGCATTATTGATAAAGTTGGTAGCTGAATATAGTTGGTGAATACACGAATGTTTAGGCCTGAATCCATATTGAGCAGATGGGATAAGTGATGATAATTCCTTATGGAGGAAGGGAAGGAAGAGTTTTACGAATAGTTTCGAAAGGATTGACAGGAGACTGAATGATGGGTCTGTAACTTTCGGGGAGCAATTTTGGTTTGTTAGGTTTGTTTATCATAATAATATTGGCATGCTTCCAGGAGGTAGGGTAGCTGAACTGGAGTAAACGGCGAAACTTTCACCTTTCACAATCAAAGCAGGCGTTCCACAAGGAAATGTCCTAGGAACCAGCTTGTATTTATTTTACTTACGATTTTCCCTCAACCACTAGTACAATTACAGGAACATTATGGTTATTATGACTACTAATGAATATCCAGTAAGAGCAAGTGCATTTTTGCAAGACCATCTTGATTTACTTCAGGAATGGACAAACAAATGGAAAGTATAAATTAACGAGATAAAATCCTTACAGGTTACGTTCACTTTACGAAAACAACAATGTCCATCAGTAACTATAAACAACAAACATCTCCCGGTATCAACGCATGTAAAATATCTCGGAATCCATCTAGACTCAAAGATAGCCTGGAAAATTCATATATAAAATAAAATAAAATAAATGAACTTGCATCTTCGAGGACTATACTGGCTACTCGGTAGGAGATCTAAACTCTCGTTAGAGAACAAAATAACTATATGTAGTTGTGGGGATGTTCTAGGAAGTCCAACACTGCCAAAATGCAGAGGGCACAATCAGAGCCATGGTTGATGCTCCATGATATGTGAGCAATCAAACTCTACACCAGGCATGCGTTTCATCCAGGATTTTATACAAGAGAAAGTCAATAAACACCACAAGAAACTGGAAAACCATAGCAACCCTCTTATACAACCACTGCAGGAATACAGAAACCACAGAAGACTAAAACGATGCAAGTCAATTGACCTCAAAGTTGGGGTATCAGGGGTCTGATCCCTGGAGAGGAGAGGACCCCATCAGGACACTTCCAAGACATCAAAAATACCTTATAGAACCTGTTATTCTGATTGCTGTTTCAATAAATAAATTTATAAAACCATGCGTTTTAGAAAATACAGTATCTCGACGGAATATAACACGCAGATAATTTTTCGTGAGATGAAATACTGGAGGATGAGAAAACCAATATCTTACCATTACACAATTTTAACTGAAAGAATAACATTTAAATTTTTTTGGCATATTCTCGACGACCTAAAAGCTACGTGATGCGTGAATGTTTGAAAGAAATTACAAACAGCCGGAATTTAGGCATAAACAGTTTACATATCATCGTGATTATCAAATGTTCAGCTTCTGTTTTGAAACACTTCTCGAGCAGTCAGCCGTATGTACAGAATATATGACGGGGAATGCAAGTGGAGACATGTTAATTAATATAAATGACTAGTGTAAGCACGGAAGTGTTCATCTTACAAGTGTTGGACATAAGAAGGCCATTAGTCTCCACAGATACTGTCATCCATGGCGATGCGATGAAAGGAACCTGTTCTCGCCACTGATGCAATGAAATCCTTCGAAACAGCCTTAACGCCGCAGGATCCCAGGACCTTCCATCTACAATAAATCAGTACGCCTTTCTAACCACCCAAATTCCTCTGAAATCCTTGACGTAATTCTTTAAATGACAACGCTTTCGTCATGTTATTTACAATCCGTTTCGGACGCAACAACTATGCATAGTTGAAATTGTCTTGAAAGCCACCATGTCAGAGAATTTATTTTGAGAATAGTTCTCGCAGAGTATCACCATCAGTATATTACAATTATTATAGAGATACGTTTTAATTACAAAAAAAACACATTTGATTTCTTAAAATTGTATCTTAAAACAGAAATTCAAAACTTGAGATCTACATACAATTTTACAACTACCAATTATGAAACAGACTAATTTAACTAGGAAGTAACCAGTTAATAGACTAAATTAACTGATAAAATAAATGCCACAAAATCATTCTGCAATTATTGTGACTTTCCCAAGAACCGGAAGAACGTCTAATTAATATCAATATTGTTTCATTTTAATTTTGTCTCTTAACTGCCCGCTAGTTCATTAAATTAGACTTAACTTATTTAATCAAACTTAATTTTCACCAATTGGAGTGTTTTACTTAATTTGCGTAATAATAATAATATACATTAAATAAAATAGTTCAATATTCTCATCCTGCATACCTTGTTTCATCAATGTTACTTCTTTATAAGTATCAGATTTTCACATTTACGCCACGATTCGTTCTTGTCTTTTACGAAACTACTTGTATTTATTAGTTCCGAGCCCGGCGTTGCCCGGATACTTATTTGTATTAGGCCGGAACAGCAGTTAATTCTTCAGCACTTATCTATTGGTGATCACGTAATTAAACCAGATTCCAGCGCATCACTTTTCTATTACTTTATCCCAACCGAATGTTTATTTCATCACAACTCACAGTAGGTACAGTACTGTACATTAATGGAGTCAAAAAATCTGATTTACATTCAAAGGACGAATACGCGGTGAAAAATACTCCCAGGAAAACAATCACGTATACTCCTGGTATCAATGCCTCTAGTCAACCGACGTTTTTTAGTTTTAATTCCCTCAATCTTGCTACGACACTCAAATCTTCCAATCATATCTCTTGTTTCCATAAAATTGGCATGAGCTTTCAAGGAACACAGATTTTCGCGTGAAAGTTAAAGTATGAGGGAAGTGTGTGGAGGTAAGAACAAAAGTAGGGAGGCCATTGATGGAAAACACTGAGCACATTAGGGACGATGTCGGATGTAGTAGTTATGTGCACAGACTTCCATAGGTTAACTTGGAGAGTTGCATCAGCTCAGTCTACGGACTCTCACTACAACAACGACACCATTTTCTCTGATTATCTATTCTGTTTTTTATATATTTCAGCAATTAGTGATTTCATCAATGATGTATTTTTCAATTTTTGTTATTTTATTTGTACTACTCTAATGTTTTTGTATGTAATGAGGTTTTCTTCTAAGGAGGAAAATTTTCTGTATAAATCTAAGCTATGATACAAAATTGTTCCTAAACAAAATAACCATTAATATACTCGTAATTACCATAAAAATACAAAATATGATATTAAGAAAATTATAAAATACTGCCTATAAATGAAGAAACTCAAGAACGGATTTAAAACTTAAAGATGGGAATTATAAAACCTGAAGCAACAGGAGGTGCTTCAGAGTTTCAAAGAAAATATCAGGAGTAGATTAATAAAGAAAGGAGAAGAAAACAAAATACATGAGATATGGGTACACTTGAAGGAAGAAATGACTAGAGCAGCCGACGAAAAATAGGAAGAATAGCTCAGACCAATACGATTATTCAGGAAAGACGGAGATGGAACTAGTAAACAGCAGTACACACCCTTGAAGAATGAGATAGATGGTAAGTGCAAAACAGCAAAGCGGCTTGGCTCCAGGAGAAATGGAAAGCAGTTGAAGATTTCATGGTGAAAGGGAAAATAGACGCAGCTTATAGGAAGTCAGAGAAAAAATATTTGCAAGAATACCAGTAGGTCCGATGGGAAGACAGTCCTGGATAAAGAAGAAGGAAGATATAGAAAAGCTGTATCATGGTGGAACTCTAGATCAGTTAATAATAGAAGAATAAGAGGAGGTGAAGAGTTAAATAAATCACTGACAGATCTTAGCAATTGTAAAGCACCAGGAATTGATCAAATTCCAGCGGACTTGATAAGAATCAATATCAGGCTGTTCAGAATAGTTTTCGAAATCAACGAAACAGGAAGAATACCAGAAGATTTTAGGAAAAATATAATTATACCCATACCGAAGAAGACTGGGACTGATAGATGCGAACAGCACAGGACAATGAGTTTAGTATCTCATGCATGCAAAATATTAACGAAAATAGTGTATTAGAGGATGGAACGTCAAATGGAATGCGAATTCGAATATCAGTTTGCCTTTTAGGAAGAACATAGGGACAAGAGAAGCAATATTATACAAGACGGGATAAGAAAAAACAGGCCTACGTTCATGGCCTGTGTACACTTAGAAATTAAACCTTTGACATTGTGAACTGGGACACACTATTAATAATTTTGAAGAACACAGGAAAAAATATCGAGAAAGAAGGCCTATACATGACCTCTACAGAAGGCAGTCAGGAGTAATTTGAATTGAAGGGCAAGAAAAGAAAGCAGGAGTCAAGAAAGGAGGAAGAGAAGGATGATGTCTGTCGCCCCTATGCTTTGCTTATGATATTGTAGTATTAAGGTGTAACGCATATAAAATTTCGGATTGTGTTCTGTTTTATTCAGATAAATTAAGTTATTTTGTGTAAAATTCTGTAGAGAACAGTCCTGAGGTATTCGCAAGGCAGGCACCATTCCGTGGAAAAACCATAACTTTTAGCCTGACAGGTAAGGTCTTTGTCTCAAAGGTATTTGCGTCTCACCGAAAAAACCCAGTTCCTCCAGGATTGCTAAGGTGGCTCCTCCCAAAATTTGAATTTTTGGAGAGGAAGGGTAGGAACGCCAACCCCATTGGAGGACCTGGGGAAAATAGAAAAAGCAGGGAGACGAACCACGTTTGAGGAGAGGTTAGTTTTGAGGTAGAGAGGACCTCGTAAAAGGCATTCGGAAATGAGAGTTGGAGGTGAGAGGACGGCACGACTGACACATCGATTCAGAGCTAAGAGGAGAAGCGGCCTGGCTGCAAGGACAACAAGGAAACTACACCAAAATTTGAGGCTTGCTGCTGCCTCTATGCTGACCCTGAAGCTGCCAGGACTGCCGGTCAACAAAGAAACTTGGAAAGACGCATGTACAGTAAGGAACCAAGGCAATAATCTCGCTCTGATATGTGTATAAACACGTGATACAGCCCTGAGGGAAAGTAGATTGTATTTACTAAGTCTCTTGCAATATTATTTCCGGTTAGGGCTCAGCTAGGAAAATTAAATTGATTAAATTTAAATATTGTAATCTTGTTTTTCAGTTATGTTAGGAATAAAAACTGTTAAAATTTCAAAGTAGATATTTATTGGCGCCCACCCATCTAAACATAATTAACATTTAATATATTTATAAATAATAAAAACCACGTCACAAGGGGAGTAGGAAGAAGACTCGGAAAACATAATAAATGGCATGAACGTGGTCCTGGTGGAAACATGAGGATTAATGGAGGGAAATCAAGATAATGGAGTGTAGTATTGGAAACAGTGGAATAACGAAGGGCTTTAGATTGGGAAGGGATATTTTGACGAAAGTTAAGAAAATCTGCTTCTTGGGAAGCGTAATAACTAGGGATGGTAGAAGTATAGTAGACATAAAGAGTAGGATAGCACAGGCAAGGAAGGCTTTCGCGAAAAAGAGGAATGTACACACGGGTAATATAAGTGTGAATATTATGAAATCGTTGCTAAAAATGTTCGTATGGAGCGTGGCGTTATATAGGTGCGAAACGTGGACGGTAGGAGTAGCGGAATGGAAAAGAATAGAAGCTTTAGAAATGTGATCCAATAGGCAAATGAGATAGTTGGATAGAGTAAGTAACCAGGAACCTCTAAGCAGAATAGTGGAAAATCGTACAATATGGAGGACGTTGACAAAGAGAAGGGATAGATTAATAGGCCACGTCTTGTAAAATTAGCATTAGAGGGAAGTGTGTGCAGTAAGAAAGGGAGAGGGAATAAGGATGGAAGACGCTAAGGAGATTAGGGAGGATGTGGGTTGTGGTAGAAATGTGGAAATAAAAGTACTTGCGCAAGGTAGGTTAGATCAATCTTAGGACTCGGTACCACAATAGCAACAAATTAATTAATATATGTGTAGTTAATTAAATATCTTTTCGTATTCTTTTTTCTGTTATGTTTTCTCAAGTGTAAATTTAGAGAGGATGGCTTTTGAATAAAAAAAACAAGTGAATTCCATGAGCGTATGAGGTTTGTATTGTACCTGGGGACGTGTACTGCTACTCTGGTGTACTTTGCATTCCTTTATTACCGTTAACACGGTTTCCAGGCAATAACAACATCACATTTGCATAATACCAACCTGTAGCTTCCCAAACTTGCTAACACAAGTATATGGCACTTATATCACGTACCCGTGTTGCTACGCCTGTTACAGGTCTGTCCTTTATACGCCAATTAAAATAACTTTCTGACGAAGGCATTGTTCTAGTATCGTCTTTCTATGGACTTTAATAGCTTGTTACTTCTTCGTCTTATCTTTAAGGAAATATTCTCGCCTTGTTTTGACAAACGTAATTTTTTACCTACCAATAAAATGCCCGACAGAAGAAAATAAAGAAAGACGTATGTCTTACAGAAACTTTATCTTGTAGATAAATTTTAACAAATTTTGGTACGCATGTTCTAATAAACATGGAGAAAAACACTGTGTAGCATAAACGAAGATGGAATTTAATTTAAAAATGTGTAAAATCTGGCTAAAAACATCCCCGATGACAATTTGTGACGTCACTACACAGTTTGTGTTATTGATTGAATTAAAAATACAATTATACCCGCCAATACCCCAGGATACATCGAATGATTACGAAAAGTAACACTAAACATTTTCGATTGGATAAGTTAATTTTTAGTTTCTTTGTTAGCCTTTCAAACAAATTCAGGGAACCCATATTATTCTTTTCTTTAAAAGCATACACGCCTTTTGTTGTATTAAGAACCACCCGTGACTGTCATCCCATTTTCAATGTGAGCAACATAATCCGCACCTCGTGAGCCGGTTCAGGTGGAGAAATGCCTCGGAGCAATCCTTGGTTAATTCCACTCGACTGGTTTTCAACTGATGCGTGAGTACCTTAGGCGAGGAGTCCTCCGGGTCTGTACGCGATAAATGCGCATTCACCCCTTTCCAGTAATTCCTGTAATCAAACGACCAACTATACCGCAACTAATTATTCTGCTACTAAACTTGATTTCCGACCAATTATATCTGGAAATGAAAAGTCCGGGAAACATCCAATGATGGGAAGATGCAATAAAATAGATTTTTATAGTCATTATAATTTAACGGTTTTTATTGAAGATACGCAAAGACTGACGGAATAATTTCAAGTGAAACTTCTCGAGAAATAGCAACATTGCGCAGAAATGACACATTTCTACTGAAGTATTGGCAGATATCGTTGTTTTTCCATTACTTATACTTTCAGCTTTAAATTGAAAACAAATAGATGGTACGTTTGCTACCTAGGTACTAACAATAGTTAAAGAAAACGCTATTTTAATCCTTTCCAATATAGAAACTATTTGGTAATCTTTCGGTAGGCGTCAGTAAGTTTCTACTTGTCAACCAAAAATTTAGTGGCGAAGTGATTACTTTTCCGGTCTAATATAAGTAGCTACCTGGGCAACGACTTCTAGTTAGTAAATATATGAAAAGAAAAACAAATCAGAATAAATGTAATAAAAGAAACAAAACATTTTTCATTTTCTTCTTTGGAAATAAAATTAAGTTGTGAATGTATGAAATAACTAATTTTATTGATTAACTCTGCAAGAATAATATAAACTCGATATTGATTAATATCTAAAAGTTTACAGAAACCAATTTCCGTTGAAGTAAAATGCAATATCCAATATTTTGCAATATAAGAAGGTACGAATACATCACAAAATTAATTACAATTTATTTCCTATTATTTCAATAAATAATAAATGTAGGACGTGGCAGTCGATGCAACCTTTACTCTTCCCAACTAGCAGAATTCTTTAACTTCCGCCAAATATTCCTTTCCAGTTTAAAAGCATTTTTTGTTCCACTGTTTCCCAAACTACGCTCCGTTAACTTGGTTTTCCCTCTATTAATCCTCATATTGAACTCTTTCACGTTCATGCCATTTATTACGGTTTCCAAGTGTTCTTCTGGCTCCCCTAATACCACAATATCGTCGGCAAAGCGCAAGTTTGCAGTATGATTCCTTTTCCATATTCAGTTTTAACTTGCTTCATCGCCTGTTCTATATATATAAGTTAAACAGCATGACGACAGACTGCATCCTTGTCTTACTCCTTTCTTGATTACGCCTTTCTTTCCTTCATCTTCTATTCTAATTACTGCTGACTGTCTTCTGTAGAGGTTATGTATAAACTTCTTTCCTGTATATTTTATTCACGTCCTCTTCAAAATCCGTAATAGTGTGTTCCAGTTCACATTATCAAACGCTTTTTCTAAATTTACAAATGCCAGTTTTTCCTAAAATTAACCACATAGTCAATATTCCTAAAGCCGAATTGATCTTCTCCTAAGTTGCATTCTATTTGTCGTTCCATATTCCTATATAATATTTTCGTTAATATTTTGCACGCATAAAATACTAACCTAATTGTCCTGTGCTGTGCGCATCTATTAGCCCCAGTCCTCTTCGGTATAATTATGGTTTTACTAAAATCTTCGGGCATTCTTCCTGTTTCGTAGATTTCGCAAACTATCCTGAATAGCCTTGATATTGTTTCTTCGTCCGATGATCTTATAAACTCTGATGGAATATTATCCATTCCTGACACTTTACAATTACTCAAGTATGGCAAACTCTGACCTTAAAATTTTGTCCTCCAACTCTTCATCATCCAATTTCCTTTACATTTCTCATGTAGTCAAGCCTCTTTGGCTGATTTTCACTTCCTATCTATCTCATTCTTCAAGCGTCTGTACTGCTCTTTACCATTTGCACCTCTCGCGTTTTTATATTTACGCGTTTCAGAAATCATTATTATTATATTATGTTATCAATTTCTGGTGGTTTACGATTGCTCAGGTCACCGCCCTACCAAATTGTGACCTTAAAATTTTGTCTCCCAACTCTTCACCATCCACCTCCTCATCTTCTTCTGATACAGCTCTTCTAGGTGTTCCATCCATCTTTCTCCTTTTTCCCATCCACTCTCCTGATGTTCTTGTTAATATTCTTCCTCTCTCCGAACGTTCCTTTGATTTTCCTATAAGCTGTGTATTTCCCTTCCCCATCAAATCTTCAACCAATTTGCATTAGTCTTGTAGCCAGCCTCTTTCCCTAATTTTCACTTCAATCTTCAAGCGTCTGTACTGCTCTTTACCATTCTTATCTCTCGCGTTTTATATTTACGCCTTTCATCAGTAATTTTTATTATGTCTTGTGTTTCCATGTTTTCCTATTGGCGTGAGCTATTCTTCCTATTTTTTCTTCGGCTACTATAGTCATTTATTCCTTCAAGAGTGCCCATTTCTCTTCTATATTGTTTCTTTCTCCTTTCTCTATTAATCTACTCTTGATATCCTCTTTGAATGTCTGAAGCACCTCCTGTTGTTTCAGTTTTTCTAATTCCCATATTTTTGTTTCTTCATTTTCAGTCTGCATTCCATAACCAGCAGATTATGGTCGAAGTTTATATCTTCTCCTGGGTACGTCTTACAGTTTAGTATCTGTTTCCTATACCTCTGTCTAACCATTATATAATCTAATTGGTACCTGCCCGTGTCCCATGCTTCTTTCATGTGTAAAGTCTTCTTTTATTAATCTTAAACCAAGTATTACTCACGACTAATCTGTGCTCAATTCTCCACGTCTCTAACTACATCACTTTCTCTTCCCTTTCCTATTTCTGCGTTCCAGTCACCCATTACTTCAATATTTCTTCAATTTCTTCAAATTCCTTCTTCCTCAGTGGCACTTGTGGGCTCATAAACTTGAATAATTTTCGTTGGCTGCGGTTTTGTTTCTAACGTTATTGTAATTAACCTTTCATTATATTGCATATAATAACTTATTCGTTGCCCCAACCTTTTATTGATTACAAGACCTACTCCTGCATTTCCTCTGTTCGCATTTGTGCTGATCACCCTATGTTGATATCCGACCAAAAATATTGCGTTTATAAAAGAAACTAAATCCCTGCCAAAGAAGTCAAACTCAGGTATTAGAACGTTCGTACATCACTCAATCTCCAGATGACGAGTGGCAGTTTAACATTGCTACGACTGCATGTGGCAGAATATAGTCATCGATAACTGCCTGTTAGTTCATCCGATAAACCAAAATCTCGTGATTTAGCTGCATAATAAGTTATTAACCGTGAATAACGTATTTGTGGAGTGCATATGTAAAGGGGCCACGCAAAGGCAAGACGACAGTCTGCAGATAAACACCGGAAAGAGTCGCAGATTCGTGGTTTACACAGGCATTAAAACAGACGCCAACTGAGATAACAAACTTCCCTGAAGCAGACGGCGACTGTCGCAGCTAAATATAATTACTTGGAAATGAGAAAATCTCTTCTCGCATTGCGGTTGGGTTCAGTCAACCTATTACGTCAACGAGTTGAACTTCGCTGATAAATTACAAGGCTTGCGTAATATTGCAGAATATGGGTTTCTCTTCATTTGAGATCATTTCAAATTACGGCAAGGAGTAAAAGGTTTGAATAATTTAAGAGCAATCAGATAAGAGAAAAATGTTGTGTCAAGTTTCTTCATTGTAGCTTATTACCATACTGGCTCAACAGGTGAAGGTTTCTCGACTTCCATTTCATTTTAACATTGGAAAATGTCTTTACAAGTTAAAATTTTACTGTCTAAGTTTCATCGTTAATTGACCCCCTACTCTTTCCCTCATACCAATAAATCACTATGTGTAGTGATCTGGAAGCTGATCTAAAAGTAGCTCAAAGCCTCGAGAATCGTCTTAATTATACATATTCTACTCATTCGTTTCCTTTGCCAATTTTCCGACCAACACATGGATATAAAACTACAAACCCTAGAGGTTCATAAATATACTGCACTGGCTACGTTTCCCACAACGATTTAGAAGGAGATCCCTTAAAATTTAGGAAATGAATGACGGCCCTAATATTGTTAGTTGTATTCTACTCGTTTTAAGTAATAATTGCTAGGCGATCAGTTCGTCTGTACTTGCTTTGTTAAATCCCATGAATATCTTAAGAGTATTGGAGCTCGTTACGTTAATAGAAAATATACAGGCATAAAAACCGACGCCAACTGGTACCATAGACTCCACAATTCAGGTAATGGTGGACCATTAAATTAATCTTCTCTAGCTAGTCGTAATCTCGGAGAAGAGAGGCTTTGGAGGAGGGAGCGGGAGCTTTGGAATGGAAAAATGTTTCGGGCTGACAACAAGAAATACTAAAAGCACCAATAGAAAATCCATTACAGATTTTCAGTTCTAAATATATATTGTTTTTGTATGGCTGTGACACTAGACGTATAAATAATAATATTTTTTCATTTCCCACACAAAATTGTTATCATTTGCATCGACATAGTAGGACCGGGTTATTACATTCTGGTGATCCAACGTGGGGCTGAAAATAAATGAAAGAATAAATCTAGTGGAACAGCCGAGAAGTTTTGAATAATCTAATTGAAAGATAAAGAGAGTATTTGAGACAAGGGTGATGTTCAGATTTATTGTTTAAACCTTGTGTAACTGTATTGGTGGTACGAAAATCCGTATTTGACGTGACGTCAGAGAAAGAGAGAGTGAAATTTTAAGAGAATTTAAAACTCAGGAGGAGGGAGAACAGGAAATAGATATTTTGGATGAAGCGTATGGTCAGGAAAGGCCATTGAGAGACATGTTAAGATTTTTTTTGAAGAAATTAGATGAATTCGATAAGTTTGAACCGCATGTGTTACAGAAATTAAAGATGTTAGATAAATTTGAATAGAATGTGTCTGAGACATTAGATAATTTTGAACAGGATCTGTCAGAGAAATTAGAGAAGTTAGACAAATTTGAATAGAATGTGTTAGAGAAAACCAATTAGAAGATAACATTTTGGGATGAGAAACTAGAACATACATCGAAGATTCATGTCAGGAGAATTGAAGGGATGGAAACGAAAATTGATGAACGGAAACTGGGCAAGAGATGTTGCGAGTATTATTGAAGTAAGTCAACAAAGTTGAAGATACTAAGTGGCGGCTGTTCAAAGTAATTATTATAGTAGATGGTATAACAACTAAAACATAAGGCAAGCAAACTTTCAAAACAAAAATAATATATTATAGTATAATAAATATTAATGTCTGTAAGTTTAATATAAGTTTAAATAAAGTCCTAAATTTTCTATACACACCAAAAAATTCTACAAACAACATAATTTTAATCTAATCAAAAGTCTAGAGTCCAACATAATTTATTACTCCAGAAAAAGGCAACATGAAACACTGATTTCAAATTGCAATACAGATTAAGACAGAAAATTTATCAAAAACTAAAAAATTTATCAATGGAAACAATGACATTTTCTTTACATCAGCTGACAAAGGTTCCATAACTGTAGCCATTAATCGTCATGATTATGTTTTCAAAGTAAAAGATACCTCTGTATATCGTATGTCAGAAAGATGTCATCAACACAAGCATTGATAAATTGAAAACTTTGCTCAAATGCTTGAAAAAAATATATTTTTTGGATTCAACTTTCCATAATATTTCTGCTAGTATTTCCAGTCTACGCGCAACTGAAAATACACAAAGAGAACATTCTTTATAGACTCTTACCTTCAACATATCTTTCCACCTACTCTACATGACGAAGAACGTAGTGCCATTTCCAATTTTTCAGTTTTGTACAAGACATTAAAGAAGTCATCATTCCCAATCATCTACTCATTTCTTTAAATGTTGTGTCTTTATTCACTTCAATATCACGTAATATCATTATTCAAAGTACCAAAAAACGCTGGGTCCACCTCCAACATTTAACTTTATTAAATTTTAACGAGATTTCCCGCATCATCAATTTAATTATAAATTCTACTCATTTTTGTTTCAACAATTCTATTTACAAACAAATCTGTGGTTGTCCTATGTGACGTCCTCTCAGTCCCTACTTTGCTGGAATTATTTTACGAGATTTAGAATCTGATTGTCTTTCCAAACTCAACTTCAAACCTTTTTATTACTGTTGTAATGTTGATGACATTCTCTGCATTGTTCCTAATAACAAAATAGATACTAATTTATGCACTTTTAATAATTATCATACTTCACTTAAATTCACACACGAGATAGAAAAAAATTACCCTTAACTTTTTAGATGTGTCTTTTTCTTATGTTAAGGATACAATTTACACAAACTGGGATCGTAAACCAACTTATTCAGGCAGACTGTTAAACTACTATTCTTCTCATCACATCCAACGAAAAATAACCTTACAGATAAAGCCAAAGTGCTGTCTCTTCACAAGTTTCACCACAACAACACTGAAACAGTCAAAGATATATTAAAAGCTAATTTGCACAGATCCTGATTAGTTTCAGAAATGCTTCACATAAAACACAACGTCAATACTCTGAATGTAAAAACGGACACTGATTTGCTCAGTAGTATATATAATATCTTGATTCATGAAATGTAATGTATCAAACGTATAGTTATTATCTTTGTTTTTTGTTTATTTTAATTGTCTTTTGGTTCTTTATTTACTGTATTCTTTGGTTCTACTGCAATATCTTTGGAATGTTATAATTTCGTGCATTGTAATTCAGTTCAACTTGAAGAGGACCAAAACATGTAGTTGCTTTTAAATTACATTTTAGTTTCACTAATTTTTGTCTGTTTTTGGCCTATTTAAATAGTATAGACATTTTCAAGAAGTCATAAGATTTGTTTGTTAATGAAGACAAATTGAAAGTGTGATACCAAGGAAGTTAAATACTCAACACTAATTTGTTTTTCTAGCGGATATTTACTTTGTCTATTTTATTTTCATTGTCTGTGCCTTGTATTATTTATTAATTTTGTTCCTTGTAACTGTCGCTAAGTGACAGTTGCAGTTACAAGTCTAATCTTCTGTTAATTTCTAATCACCTGCTTAGCACAGAAAATTGAAACCGGAATTTCTATCCACTAAAGAAAATTCTGTTGAATTGTTGATTTTGTTGTAGATTACGTTTCCGAATAATTATTTTCAAGAGACTGTATTTCTTGGCCCTGAATATAGGTTTTAGTGTCACGTCTTCTGCGTGGTGATGAATACTAAGTAATTTCCAAAGATACGGCCAATGATTATGGGAGAAAATTTCGAGGTTAATGGAGGCAATTAATGTTTGATTACGTTAGTTGGAGCTGTCCCTCTTGTGGCCTTTCTCGAGACGAGTGGACAGCTGTTAGTTGCTTATGCAAACGTGCAATTAATGATTCCTTCTTCACGTTGAGCCGTGTCGTTGCGTCATGACGCGTGAGGTCGGCGGCGGCGTGTGTGAACGGAACAGCGTCTCATCTCTCCACCATAAATCACCAGCCTGAAACACGGCAACACAAACCATTATACCAGCGACGGTCAGTCACTGTCAGTGCAGGGAACCGAAATTGCCCGATAAAACACGATCGTGTTACAGAAACTATGCAAATGGTTATTCCCGAGGCTGTACGTCTCAATCTAAATACATTTTTAAAGAATGGGGGTTTATTTTGCTGACCTTCTGTGGTCTAGTGGCTTGGTCCGGGTTCGGATCCTGGCATGGGCTTGGATGTTTGTGCCGTCATGGTCACGGAGATTGGGACTGAGACTACTGCAGGATCGATACGCTGACCACGTATCACTCCAAATTCGGAATTTGTCATGCAAGATGACAGTCTGCAGTCGACCAGCCAAGAAGAATGTAAAATTACTATTATTAGAATAGTTAAGAAACCACTCTATAGTCCTCAAAGTTTATTGTCAAATAAAATTAGGCTAGCTTCCGACCATTATGGTTATCATCAGGCTGTGAAACGACAAAAACAGGAACATTAATGCTCAATCTACATTCTATATAGCTATAAAATGAAGAATGCATCAGGGAGAGTGAATCTCAGAGAGAAGGAATCACCTATTTTATACAGTGGTGTTACAACCTACACCACACGTTACATCTATGAGGCGTAACGCCCCGAGTCAAACTGTAACAGGCATGGCTTATATAGTGGTGCATTGTGTTAATGCGCCTCTGATGGCCAAAATTTGCAACTTACTAATTACAAAATGAATATCTAAAATAGGAATAATAAAAATGTTCCATTTATACACAATTATATACATGTATATAGCTATATATTAATATCTAGTCATAAAAGATAGATATTATTGGTCATAACAGTCTCAAAAATATAATATAATGAAGGTTAGGAGTGAGGAAGGAGTAATGAGAACTCTATATGCCAATTTGGTCTTCTGTAGGGCCAATATATTTTAGTAGTATTATGCAAATTCCATTATAACCAATAAATTATTCTAAGGAGATTCTAGTATGTATTCTCTGCAGTTATATTTTACTGGTGTATATAATTCTTTCTGTTATACTTTTGAGACATGTATATAATTGTGTATAAATGGAACATTTTTATTATTCCTATTTTAGATATTCATTTTGTAATTAGTAAGTTGCAAATTTTGGCCATCAGAGGCGCATTAACACAGTGCACCACTATATAAGCCATGCCTGTTACAGTTTGACTCGGGGCGTTACGCCTCATAGATGTAACGTGTGGTGTAGGTTGTAACACCACTGTATAAAACGGGTAATTTCTTCTCTCTGAGATTCACTCTCCCTGATGCATTCTTCATTTTATAGCTATATAGAATGTAGATTGAGCATTAATGTCCCTGATTTTGTCGTTTTACAGCCTGATGATGACCATAATGGTCGGAAGCTAGCCTGATTTTATTTGACAATAAACTTTGAGGACTATAGAGTGGTTTCTTAATTATTTTAATACATAACAAAGTCCATTTTTAATTTACATTATTGTTATTATTTTACAAAATATCTAGGTGTATGCCCATCAAGATGAATAGTTGTACCAGCCTTTATTCAGGTCGTATTGCCACTCGCATGTTAGTATCCCTTCGAGTAGTAGAACGCTTTATTCTACATAGTAATTCTTAAAATGAAGGCTTCGACATTCTATAATACTTGAAAAACTTTCCGGGGTCATCTGGAAGTGTAGGAGGCACTGAGAGCGACTGCGAACTGCGGACCCACATCGAATTTCACTTATTGGTGTGAACTGATACCAACATACGATATTAATGCAATGAACACGAGTTTCAGTTGAAGTTGTTTCGAATTTGGCAACTTTAACGTTGTTGCTTTCAAAAACCGATAGATATCAATGGACCGTTTCTGCTGTTCACCCGACGGCCTCTGCACATGACACGAGTTTCACAACGAGGAACTTGTGCATTGAAGAAAGTGTGATGTGATTGTGCAGTGACCACCTGGAAGTGTAAATCAGTGCACAAATGAATTGGAAAAGTGTGGAGGAGCAAATGCATGGTTCGTTGTTTTTTGCGGAGAACCTTTTTGTATGTGCAATGACATTTTTCATATTCAGGGGCTTCCAGAAATACCTTAACTGTAGAATTTGTTCCGGGATGAACATATATAGTTTTTCATAAGGAAACTCAATTAATATATAAAATATAAACTACCTTTATTTTGTGTAATCAACGAGAACGAACATTTTCAATTTTATATTGAAAAACAATTTTTTTGGGCCACAGAATCTTGTTCTTCAAGAAATTGCTTCGCCTCTGCATACTATTGCCCATAATTATCCTTATTGTCATGTATAAACATTTCATTGATGGGCGATTATTCATCACGATTAGCAAGCACGGTGATGATAGAGACAAACGACATTCCGTGATACTGTAGAAATTATTTAGGACCAGATTTAAATTTATGAAATATGCGCTGACTGTTCTGCAAGGACCAGTTACTCATTTCATTTTCCGAAACATTTTTTACGAACAGTTCAATTTATCATTTCATCAAACAATGTCCGATTCGTGAAGAAAATGCGATGCATTGCAGGTAAAGATAACGAGAAATAGAATTTCATCAGCAAAAAAGCCAAACATGCACGGGAAGGTCTGCAGAGTGATTCTATGCTTATCAAATCAGATGGCACTGTACAGTTATAACTTTTGATTCAGTGAAAACTTTGCCAACACCAGTGACATCAACTGGAGTTTGCTATTACAAACGCCATCTGTGGACATCTTCCTTCGGCATCCACAATATGCAAAATGATTATTGTTCACTTGGAATGAGTCCATTGGGTCCAGAGGGCCGCAAGAATTGGTTCCTGTTTATTCAATTTGGACGCAAATTTGTAAGAACCGAAAAATGATCACGCACTCTGATCAGTGTGGAGGACGGAACACTATGCCAGTATATTGCAAGCGGCCCAATTTATTCTGTAAACGAAATAGAACATAAATTTTTAGTTAGTGGACACTCTTATCTGCCCTGTGATCAGGATTTTGGCCTGAATCAAAAAAGAAAAATTTATTTTCCTTTCTAAAAATTGGAAAGTTGTTAGTGTCCGCCAATAAAGTTAATCCATTCAAGGTAATCAATATGAATGTAAAATGTTTCTTTTGAACAAAACGACTTGAAACGAATATCACTAATAAGATGTCCTCTAATAATAGTAAAGTGCAATGGTTGAACATACAATGGCTCCAATTTGTGGCAACAACCCGATTCAAAAATTTTATAAATACTTCAGCCAAAGCGAAGAGTGAATTCAAGAAATTAATGTGGCCAAAAAAACATCGAAAAATATCAGTAATTTAGAATCGCTGTATCCAAGTGGAAATTTAATTACAGAGGCAGAAAAAAGAACTGATCACTTCTCTTGAGTTTTTAGCCCTAATTTATCACTATTTCTATATTAACTTAAAAACCACTATATAAAGGTTGCCTGTCCTGGATTTTGGGGGTGTTTCTGAGGTATAAAATCTTGAAAATATTGTCAAACAAATAGCAAACAATGTATAATTCATATTTTCATAATAAATGTTGACTGTGTGTTATTGAATGTGTGTTAATATTCATTGTGCAAATGGAATTTTCATTTTTAATATAAAACCACTCAGGGCGCAAATAGACTAACCAACAGAGAAAAATAATCTATCGCTGTATAAAGAATATTTTTGTGAATTTTGTATTTCAGAGCGCTTCAATAAATCCAAAGTTAATTGAATTAACTTTTAAAAACCCAAATGGTAAGGGAAAAAAATTCTTTTTTAGCCCATATTAAGATGGCTATTTCCTCCACATTGACTTCCCTGGGGTCAGTCCACTTGTGCTCTCAGTGCCTCATATGTTCTGTTGAAAACCGGTCATTGATTGCAAGATGCACCCAATATTTTTCTCACATTTTTTCTCTTGTAGCATTGACTGCGTTTCCACATTTAATACAAACCGTTACACAACATCAATTTTTATAGGTATGTACTGCACCTCACCGGTGCTAAACTGAAAATGAAATGCTCATCAATTGTGGAAAGTTGGAATCTTTACGATGGAGTGGGAAGTATCGTTGGTGGAAAACAGCACTCGTGTCACAATCTTTGCATTTTCAGCGGACAACCTGAGAGCTGATCACTTCTACGTACATCACGCTCGTGTAAGAAAAGCTTATTTATTTCTCGAATCCAATCTCAAGGCGGATAGTTGGGTAGGGGAACTTGAGGAGAGAAATTTGAGCAACATAGTGCGAAATATAATATATCAGAGGCGTCAAACTGGCGACCCGCTGAGAAATTTTTTTGCCCCTGATTACCTATGTCAGTAAATAAAATTTTAGTGTCTGTTTGTAAGACATTAATATAAATATTTATAAATCCATTGAATTGCCGCGCGAATGGCGGCGTGAAAACCAACTGCGAGTTGCAAATACTATTTGGCCGTTCCTATACCATTCTAACCCACTTACTGTGTTATTATGACACACTATAATAATAATGAAGATTACTGAAGAATTGTTGGAAATTATTCCTCTTTATGGAACTACTTCGGGTGAAAACATATTCGACGTTGTATAGAAAACTTCAGGAAATTATCATCATTCCCTTGATAGGATTGTTTCTGTAACAACTGACGGTGCTCAATCGATTATGGGTGAAAGTAAAGGATTTGCGCCAACACTGATCGAAACATTACATGATATAACTTACATCCAAATAAACCAAAAAACCTTCCATTGCCTTCTTCACCAACAAATTCTCTGTTTAAAAATAATAAAAATGCATGAAGTAATAACAAAAGTAACAAAGACAGTTAACTTTATTCGATCGAGAACTCTCAAACATCGACCATTTACTTCGTTCCTTCAAGATTTAGATTCCGAATTCGAATACATTCCTGATTACACAGCAGTTCGTTGGTTGTCATGTCACAAAGCTCTGAAGACTTTATATTAACTTTTGGAAGAAATAATTTAACTTCTTGAGATAAAAGATGAATATAACTAAAATATATCCATTATAAAAGATTTTTAACAGATATTACAGGTCATCTGAAAATCTTAATATTACGTTGGAAGGAAAAGATCAATTAATAAGAAATATGTACGATCCAATTGCAAGTATCGTACAAAAATTGATTTTGTTCAAAAATCATCTACTGAAATAACGTTATCACGTCTTTTTATACTTGCGAATAGATAAAATAACAAAATAAAAGTTTCTCATAATGATTTTAAAATAATCACTTTTTACTCGGCCCTTTTACATTGAAGTTTAAAATGCCCTCACTTCAGTACAACTGGAGTTATTTGATTTTCAGGATGATTCGATTTTAAAAGACGAATACCCAAAATATATTTTTATTTCTGTGACGAATACCGAGACTTTAAAAAAATTTTCTGCACAAATTTAATACTATATTGGGAATACATACTAATGTGAGCAATATTTTCATCCATTAAATTAAACAAAACGGCCTACAGATCAAGATTAAGAAATAAAAATCTATCTGTCATAATGAAGACTGTCTGTTTTATGTCTTTCAATCTAGATATTGTAAAACTATTAGAAGGAAAGCACTCTCAAGTTTACGGTAAAAAAAATCATTTTACTTTTTAAAATGTAAAGAAAATAATGTTTAAATAAAACAATGATAATTACGTATCAATATTATAAATGACTAATTTTCAATTCATTTAATTACATAATGTGTTTTAATTATACTGTCTACATTCCTTAATCCTCTCTATAATTTATATTTTTAAGAATGTGGCCCGTGTGAATCTTACCAGTTGCATGAAATGGCCCCTATATTAATTGAGTTTGACACAGCTGTAGTCGATGGTCGTTCTGGCTTGTAAAGACAAAACAACGTCTCTCAAAGTTGTGATGGTCCGGACATGGGCCATATGGGGTGTACCTGGCTCGTATCGGCAGAAAGAACAACAACCTATACGATTGTAGTGAAATTGGAACACCAGAACACACGCTTCTGGATTGCCAATTAATAGAAGTAGACCAAGATAAAAGAGATATCTTAAGAAGAAAAACACTAAGGGATGTTATGCAGGATATAAACCTAATATCAATTTTGGAAGAATTAACACTCAAAATATCAGAGATAGAACTTGAAAAATATAAAACACAAAGAAAATAGGAATATAAACAAATAGCCACTATTAATAGTTACTACTTAGTGAGTCAAAATGAGAAGCATGTCATGGTGTTAGCAGGTGCATCCATCATAAAATGATAATTTTTTTTAAAAAAAGTGCCTCAATTACATGATCCTGTAGCCGGACTGTGGTCCCTGGAACCGGATGGTACAAACAGAAATCATAGTTATTAAAAAATCTAATAGCAACTATAAATAAGAAAGCAGTTTGCAGCTATTACTTTGTGAAACATGAAGTATGGGGGCTGCTACCGGAATCTCGGAACTGCAATATCATAAATTGAGAAGTGGAAATGCAGGGAGGAGGGTTTAAGCTTGAATGCAGGAATGTCTCTGATCAGGAGACAGGACTTTTTTTTTATTGATAATAATTTTACTTGACCTGTTTTCTAGATTCAATAACAGGTCTGTTTAACAATATTTTTCTTTTGTTGGTACATTTTTTTACATAGATATAAATATGTATGAATACAATAATAAATTATATGCGTATATTTAAATTTGTTTTAGCATGTAAGATCATCATCTGTTACACTAGTTTTATTATTATATTATTTTCGTGGAGAGACTGAAGGAGAGAATTCTTAATTTCTTTGTCTCCTCATCCTTTCAACATTTATACATTTTGTTTGTGAAACATCTCCGGTTTTCCGGTTACGACCCACGTTTCCGGATCTCCATGACGCGTTGGTCGAGTAGTTGTAGGTTCAAATTTTTTTACTAATTTTATACTCTAATTATTTATGACTGTATTTGTATTAGCAGAGTTATGTAATTTGTTTAAGATAATTACTTGAATAATCTTACTATTACTATAATTTATATTCTATTTTATGTTGTGATGTCTATATTTTGGTCCTTATACTCATCCGGTTCCTGGATTTGAATGTCCGGTCCGATGATGAGTATATTAAGTCTTATGATGTAATATTTAAGTTTCTATATTTTTAGTCCTGTATTTTGTCAGTTCTAAAGCGGATATCAGGTTTGTCAAATTTTCTAGAGCCGCGGTGAGTGGTGGGTTTCTTATTATTTCCCATAGTCTTTCTTTTCTTAAGGTTTCTCTTATTGTCTTGTCTACCTCATAATTGGGGCATTCCAGTATGGCGTGTTCCGGTGTTCCTATCTCTCCACAGGCACATAGATTGTCTGGTCTGCTATTTATTCTTCCCAGATATTGTCCGTATGGACCATGACCAGTAAGAAAATGTATAAGACCCTTGGTTGGGTTGAGGTGTCTAAGCTGTAATCTTTCTCTTATGTTAGGTAGAATTTCGTACACCCTTCTCCCTTTATTCGATGAATTCCATCTTTCTTGCCAAATGTTTAATATTTCTTCTTTAATTTCTATTTTGGTATTTGCTTCCTTGCCTAAAATTTCTACGACTTTGCACTGGTTCTCTTTTTTGAGCCAGTACTGCGCGGACGAGGACTCTACTCTCTCTCCTCTCCACGCACTGAAAAAGAAATGGATAATCTGCTTTTTGGTACACAGAAATATCTGTGCCAAGATGCGCTACTGGAGCATGCAGTGAATGATCATATGCTGCGTGCAAAACGCATCCAAATGACACCGTTACATATATAGATAAATAATTTGCGAGGGTAAGACAACAGTGTCGACCTCCTGTGGTGTAGTGGCTAGCCTCTAGTTGCTGCCTCACAACCCAGAGGTCCCGGGTTCGAATCCTGGCATGGGCCTGGATGTTTCTGTCGTCATGGTCGCGAGGACCGGGATTAAGACTGTTGGAGGGTCGATACGTTGACCACGTGTCACTCCAGATTCGGAATGTTTCATGCAAGATGACAGTCCGCAGTCGACTCGGTAGGCCCAGGCCTTCAATGAGCTGTAGAGCCATGGAGAAAGAAAGAAAAAGACAACAGTAAAATATATAAAGTAAAAAAAAGAAAAACTTACCATTCAATTTTGTTATATATATTCTGTTAATTACTTTTGCTAATGTTAATTATTGTAAAAAATGTGTACAAAACAGGTGTAAAATATTGTAATGAAGGCCTGCTATAGGAAACAAGAAAGCAGGCAAAAAATAGAGAAAGTTGGATCTAAGTACAGGAAAAAAATTAGATAGGAGTAAGTCAAAGAA
Source organism: Eucriotettix oculatus (assembly GCA_034510155.1). Lineage (NCBI taxonomy): Eukaryota > Metazoa > Arthropoda > Insecta > Orthoptera > Tetrigidae > Eucriotettix > Eucriotettix oculatus. Next base: position 494,931 of record JAEMUL010000010.1, read on the forward strand.
GCGGCATGTGTCCCATGATATTTTAGTTACACATTTAACAGATGCTAAAAACGAAAAAAAAATTTGCTTATAAGTAATTAATTTTAATTGGCAACAATTACAAATCCGTGCATAATCGGATTACGTGATATTCTTCCACTGTATTTGTTGCAAATAATTCCATCACAACTCATACGTAAATGATTATTTTACATCTATAACTCATTAACGTGATGGTAGAAAAGAAGCTGTGCCCGAAGGTTAGGAATTATTAAGTATTTGCATAAGAGTAGCTGGAAGGCGTCCTCGATGATCAACCTTTCCTATCTGAAGCCGATGCAACATCTCTTGAGCAACAGTTGTCGTCACCGACATCACAATCTCCATAAGTACTTCATAAATAAAAGATTTTTCGTGACGAAGCATTTGGGAGTAAAAAATTTAATCGTCGTCAGTTTCTAACAATATTTGAGTACAGCATAAATAACGGTTTGAATTGGTATCAACTCATCAAAATTTCACATAGAGGAAACAGTTTTCGAGGAGTCAAAATATTTTATTATATATCCTTTTGGCAAAATATTTGTTGTGCTTCTTCTAAGGCAGCATTAATCATACGTAGCACGATTCTTTAATGATTATTTAAAGGAAGAATTTTAAGGGAATAATTAGGAAGTGTAGTGAAGTGTAAAAACATATCAACAATGTAACTATTCACATTGCTTATTACCGGTGAATAATTTGGATCAAATCTTCACGGTTAACCAACCGAGTCAGGTTTTTAAAAGAAGACGTAACTGCGGCCATTTTCTGCCACCGTATTCAGGCTATGAACACGGCTTGGTTAACCGTGAAGATTTCATCCGTATTTTAAGCTTATTTTTTGTAACTTCCACCGAGTGTCACTCAATAGCAGTATCAATAAATTCAATTCATTAAATTATTTAAGATATATGTAATTCCGTTTAATTTTTCCGGTTTGTCGACGTGCGAATCCCTTGGGTGCAAGAATAATCAGACTCGTTTTTACCCAAGGTGCGGAAACGTGGAAACGAGATGATATCATAACGTTTAAATTTTGGAGAACACTTGGTTGCTTAGCCACGACGTTGCCCATCAGTCATCGAGGTTCGACCGTTTTTGAACTGTTTTGCCCGGTTGTAACAATTTCTACGGTTCATATAAATTTCACCATATTGAAAAATAATTCGAGAAAAAAGGATCAGTTGGTTTCCATCTTCATAAAACAAAAAGTCGATCACTTAACGCTATTCCTTAATCAAAAGCTCCATCAATCACTCCAATGACACTGGTCATAGTCCTCTTCCCCTCCTCCTCCACACAACCACAGACTCAAAAGAAAATTACCTATAGACTACATCCTTCCATTCTCCCACTCCGGCAAATCCTAACAATAATTTCTCCCTCAGTTATCTGACATCTCATTCTCCGTTCTTAAACCAACTATTCCTTTACTTATCTTCATCTGATTCCCCCTCCTACCCTAAAATCTAATAATAATCACCGTAAAACACTAACCAATCAAATATTATAAACTGAATAACTTGTTACGTCCACAGCTCTGTCGTTTCTCTCGCTTTTAAATTGATAGTCAATGGATTTTCAATTTATACAAGCAGTTATTTATTCTGCGAATAAATATGTATATAACATATCAGAGAAGCTGTAATATCTTCTGATAAAAGTTTGCAATAGTAATTAAAAAAACTGAACGCTGTTCAACTAACTTCAAGTGGGGTTATAAACAAAACAATATTTATCCGTCAGATGTTCTGAGCACCTAACAAGTCCTACAAAACGTTTTTTCTTTATTAATGTGTCTCTTTTATGGTTGAATGTTCCTCATATTTTAAGATTATAAAATAGAAAAATTTCGCAGGAGTTATGGATAGTGTAGGATGCGGCAAACGTCTTAACTTTTTAAACGACAATTTTCACCACTGTTTAAGTTTTCGGCGCCAAATTTTCAGCCCTAGGAACGATGGTTTATGACAACGAATCGATTTCGGACATAACTTCAAAGTCCAATTACGTTTAATTTTAATCTTCATAGCAATAACTAATTTCAATAATTGGGAACAAATATATTAATCATTGGTTGACACAGATGAAGTATTAATCTTTCAGACTAGTGTTGATCGTACAGTGGACCGTGGTTGGTGAAGATACACTCAACTCTTAACATTTGGTGCGAGTAGGGCCGGGTCATAGGAATGAAAACGTAGAACAGCTAGGTTGGGAGATATTGTCATAAAGGAGGGAGAAAGCAAGGCTGCATATGCTATTCAAAGTTTATACGGGGGCAAAAACCATGGATTGGAATGAGCTCCAAAATGCAAAAGCCAAGTTGGGATCATCAATTCAAAGTGAAAAGTAGAAAGCAAAAAACAGATGTTGGCAAATTCTCAATCCTAAATAGGACCATCAACGACTGGAATAATTTACCCGTGGGAGTGTTTGGAGGAAATCCTCTTCTGGAAAATAAATTCAGGACAAATCTCAAAAACGTATGAAGTGAAGTGGCTATTTTGAATAATATAAATGTATATTCGAATTTTAAAATTTAAGTGAAGTGTTAAGTGTAGTGTTTCTCTTTTTTCTTTCAGGGCTATAGAAATTTTGAAGAACTGTGATTATTTCTCTTTAGATTCGGAGTATTTAAGTTTAAGGAATTTCATTTTGTATCTGCCACCGGGCAACTGTAGACTCGCAATAAATACAATAAAAATACAAATTACTACTCGGGCAATTCAATTGAAGGAATTGTTCTTAAGCAGAAGATAAATCAGATCATAAAATTTTTGAGAAATGTACAATTTGAATGTGGTTTTGCAGCCCCAGGTCTCGGCTTTGTAAAGCAGTTTCAGGTACGTGCTACAAACGTGTAAACACTGAGACAAAGCGCAAGTAATAAAGCAAGTGGCTTCGTGGAACCTCGGAGTGATTCATTACCTCTTTCGCTACCGAAGCAAAACGACCACCTAACAGGAGATATGCACGTGGAAAATGCCGCAAATTTGAATCAACAGCGAAACAAAGGTTCAAAGACTGGCCGTGATCCTTTGCTGACGAGGCTGTTCAATTACCACCAGCTGTGCTGATGAAAGGAAATTTAAGGACGGTCGGCTCGGCAGTCGCCATCGGCAGATTACTGTGCAAATTACATTATTTAGGAAATAAGATTAATTTTTATGTGGCTATTCCGCTAATTTTCTGAATAATGTTCCGTTACTAATATCCAAGTATAATTTACTTTTAAAATTAGTATTTCGTCTCACGTAACGGGAATCATATCACCTCAATCATCAAAGAATGTAAAACCCGTCTATACATCTTAAATGTAATTGCTGGTAAAAATTGTGGAACAGATATATTCATATTACTTCTCACCTATAGAAATATACGCAACAGCAAATAAAGAACTTTTATGCAAACTTGACACCGTACATAATACAGCTTCCATACGAGCCCAACAGGTAGCAGCATCCTCATGGAAGCTCAAGAACCCTCCCTTGGTCACATCCTATGTGTTAAATACGCATTGAAAGCATTACTCTCTCCCAACCCAATAATTAGGAATGTAATCCTCCCCAGGCATCAAACCTGCAACAAGTATTCATCTAGATACATCCCTTTTTGTACAAGACTCAGGAAAATTTGCCATCAAATATAGTATTCTCCGCCAGAGATTAAACCAATACAAAATCGTAAAGACCCTCCGTGGAAAACATTCCCAAAAAACCACACCACAGATACCACAAATGCATTTAACGAATTATGGACAAAAGCCAAAAGATAACCTAACACAAATATGGAATATAACATGGAAGTCATATAAAATCAGCAAAATCCATCATGAAACAAACTACTTCCACGCAATAAAACACAACAAAAAAGTCGAAAGAAGAGATCAAATGATCCTATCGAGAGTAAGAACCGGACACACATCTCTACATCATAACAAAAGATCCCCCACCGATTTGTGATCAGTGCAATATACAGATCACAGTTGAACACCTGTTGAACTACTGTCCAAAATTTGAAGAAGAGAGGAAAGAAATTTTAAAAGAAAATGATCTTAACCATCTTTCAAAAGGAAAAAAGACACAGGAAAACTTAATAAAATTCTTAAAAAACGATTAATACCATAAAATGTCAACTTTTAGTATATATTCTTTTAGGTATATTTATGGTTAGCACTGAAAATATAAATTCTAAGTAAAAATGTTCAAAATTGTTAATTTAAAGTCCAAAAATGTAACGGATATTGTAATTTCGTATAAGTTGCTAATGACTTTTTTGTTTATGCGACTGTAAATTATATAAAGATTAATTTTTATGCGGCTATTCCGCAACTTTCCTGAATAATGTTACGTTGCTAATATCCAAGTATAATTTACTTTTAAAATTAGTATTTCGTCTCACGTATAAGAACACTTCACTGCGAGGAAGTGTGATCGGCCCACTCATGTTAACGTTTAAACCATAATAAAACTGAATTAAAAATTCACTTAATTTTAGTTTTGGGTCTCATCTTTAACATTTAATTTTGGATAGTAATTACTCTCTTCGTCAATAACTTTCACATTATTCCAACGAAATGTTGTTTAGTCAAGACATTGTTTTAAATCAGGGGTGGCCAAGTGCCAAATTTTTGATACAGGACTTCATACGCTCCATTCTCCAGAACATTTTATGGCGTCTTCTTCATGGTAGGGGTTGGTAAATAGATATGGGGATGGATCAGATAACTTTGAAGCAGTTAAATTAACTAATTTACGCCAGTTTAATGAAGCACAAATCAGAAAATGTCAAGAATGACGTTCTTGTACGAGAAGGTGATAGCTTCATGATGATGCTATAGCTTGACAGAGAGTCAGGACTACAGTTGTTGGCACTGAGAGCGAGATCAAATTGGAACTAGAAATTGATGTTCTCTCTGTTTGTCAGATGAACTGTTATTAAATTATTCAATTTCTGAATTTTGGTCATTCATTGCACTTATTTATTTTTATTCATATACAAACTTTTATCATAAAGATTATCAGTTTGTACAATAAATGATCCAGTATATACAATATTAAAATAATGAATACAAAATTAAAATAATTAATATGGAGACACGGAGGTGGGTTAATCCATTTAATTAACTTAAATAGATGGGTTAGGATTTTCTGTGTGTGTACCAGAGCGGCATACGACGTGGGTGGGTAAGGGTTGACAGGCAGTGAACTGATTATTGGAGGATATATGAGGATGTGGCATGATGGTAAGGTGGGTTAGGGTGTGCCTGAATGATCAGGGGGAAGTATGAAGTCGATTGGGAGTTTTCTTTTGAGCCGACGGAAGCGTAGAGATGGAGGAGGATTGTCATGGAATTGCTGGATCGTGGGGATTGGGTGGTTGAGGGAACTTTTAATTAGGAAGGTTATGGATTGGGGCATTACAGAGTTTACTTTGGGAAGTTGATGTTATGGTGGATGACGGAATTTCTAAGGTGCCAGGAAGAGTCTGTAAAGGTGCGTAGGATTATGTTTTTTGTTTGAATTTTGGCCGAATGGATTTTGGCTTTTGTTCCCCAAATGAACGATGCGTAGGGCCAGGTGGGTTGTGTTATGAAGAGGTATAGCAGGCCTTTTTTGTGCTGACGGTAACAGGGGCTATAAGGTTCTGAATTCATGGTTGATTTTGGAGACGAGAAGATTAATATAAGGTTTCACCGAGAGTTTGAATCAAACATGATTCCGAGGAAGTTGGTTTCTGTTTTCGTAGGGATTAATGAGTTGTTTAGATAGACATGGATTTGGGGAGGAGGGTTTTTTGTTTGTGTGAATGTGACGGTTATTGATTTGATGGGGTTGATGCTGATTCGCCATAGTTTTGGCCATTGCTCTAGGTTGTTGAGCGCTGATTGGAGTGAGATGAGAGAGGAGGTTTCATAGGAGATGGCTATGTCGTCTGCTAGTGGTGGGATGTTGTGGGATATCGTGGGAGAAGATGTTGTATAGGAACACTTCATTGGGGGTTGAGTGTGTTTGGGAGAGGTTGTTATTTATTTTGACAGAGAAGGTTCTCTTAGAAAAGTAGTTTAGAAGTATTCCGTAGTGAGTATCATTTAGGAAGTCTTTAATTTCGGATAGTAGCGAAGGATGGTGGATTTTATCAAAAGCTTTTTCGATGTCAATAAAGGTGGTGATGAGGGATTTGCGTTGATTAAATGAGATGTTGAAGAGACGCCATATGTGAAGGGCGCAGGAGTGTTTTGCAATCATTTATAATACATGTCTAATTGTACAATTATTTCTATCAATGTAAAGGACTTCTCGTCCGAAATAAAAACAGGTTCAAAGATGTAATGCGCCACTTTCAATCGTCAAAAGCGCCACGTTTGGCGTATGCTATGTGGTTTGGCCACCTCTATTTTAAATTAAATAAATCTTGTTTTCTATTTTAGTCTTATGATATCTATTTTGACTGGTTAGTATAGCTTCGAATCTAAACAATGTGTTTGTTAAACTTTTATGTTATGCTTCCGCTGAGGGAGTGGAAAGTGTTTGAGGAGAGGAGCTTCCTGTAAACACAGAGGGTCAGTGGCTAGATTCGGCCTTGTGGACTGGAGATGGAGAAGATGCTTCCCCCATGACAGAAGCAGAAGCTCTCTCCAAGGACGCAGCCTTCATTACGTCCTTACGTCACCTCACCTTACTCGTAAATAGGCAAACAATTTACGTACCACGCTTGTGTACGAACGCCGAAATAAACTTCTATAATTATTCATGTTGCGTAACAGCTTTATATAGCACCACACATCATCAATTATTATCACTTACTTACAATACAGCTTTTCCACTTAGAAACAACTGACAAACAATGGATTCAGGATTCATTCACAATAGTTACAGACAAGGACTTCGTCGTAATTCTTAAATTACATAAATGAATTATAATAAATGAAATTGCAGAAATATTATTAATTTTGTGCATAGAAAACCTGTTGCCTCTAATCATTTGCTTCATTGAATCTCAAATAAAAGCTTATTAGTTAATTACGACGAATCAGAGTTTCCTACAACAAAATTTAATACCAATCAGGAGAATTGAAGAATAAATGCAAACGTCAAATTAAATTAGATTTAATAAATTATATTTAACTCACTTCCTGGAATTATAAATGAACAATCCAGAAAAATTTGGAAGAAATATATTTTTTAATAAAATCAAAAATTAGAATTTGATTTAAATTTTGTGCATTGATATCTCACGCGACAGTAATAAATTTTCAAAAAAAACAAATCAGTCAATACTCTACGACGTTATACACAGATTTTTGAACTTATTCAGACACATAAATCAGGTCCTTCAATTTTCAAGAAAATTAAACTATAAAAACTTACTCAATTATAAATTTAAATACACAATATTTCCTTAAAATGTAAAATTTACAATTTGAATTAATTATAAAAAATAATACAGATTTACATTTTGAATGGATGGAAATACATAAACGGGAAAAGAATATTGCCTCCTGGAAACTGTCCAGAAACGGTTAAGTCCAAAATTCAACACTGTATTGGAATTTTGGACGTTTAAATTTCAACAATAAAAATGAGCTAATTAAAGAAATACAAAATTTTAAGTCAGCGTAACAACAGTATATCGTAAATTTTATTCCAGTTAGTATGGGTTTGACATTTATGCATTCGGATTACACCTGGTGTGATTAAAAAACACTAACGACGTAGTCAATTAATCTATATTTACTACCTGAATTCCTGGCGTTGCCCGGGAATTAATTTATATTAGGCCACAAAGTATTTAATTCAACAGTAAGGCCTTTCTCATTACACGTGATTAAAACATATGTGAGAGCATCACAATTTTTAAAGTGTATTGCATCTGAAAGAAATTATTTTGAAGGGGACAAAACTAAATTTGATTAATTAATGAGAAAAACTAATATTTCCGTAATTTTTTATCTTCCTCGTACGGTTCATTTTTCTATTTACGAAATGTAAACTCTTTTCTCAATGACAATTTTTTGCCACCTGACCTTAATTTGGAAAATATATCTCAAAATAGTACTGTGTTACATATTTGGAAAACAATGAATGAAACGATTATGCCGTCACTAATGTCTTATTAATAGAATCGTGATATGCTGTAAGATCACCGACAGTTTGAAGATTAATATATCAGAAAACTTACTTATAATTAAACTGATGAATGGCTGTACTAATTACTTTATTTCAATTAATCTGAAATTTATAAAACAAACATCAAATTTCTAATCAGGCAGAATATTTTATTTATATTGCATTATATGGAATTTTTCGTGGGACTTCTTCGGGTATAACAAACGTATTCAAATTTCTTCTGATTAAATTATAAATGGATGAAAATACACATGAATTAAACGATTGCGTCCGAAATAGCATTTCTCCTCTTTAGTACAAATTCTCTGACATGCACATATCTGCCGATTAATACTTATTATCGTTCCAGGCGTTTAGATTTGCATGCGCCACATAAAGACGGGAAAATATTCAGAAACAGTCGATTATATAATTAGTGTGAAATTATGTGTATATCTAAATATATACGAAAAATAAAATTGAATTAATGCGTCCCGGTCTTTATATAATCAATTTATTCTGTGACATAAAATATTTTGCTATATTATTCATTAATTAAAGCGTATAATTACTTAGATAAAATATTAGTTACGCACTACTTAACGCAATTTAATTATCTCGTTTGACAAGCTACGTGACGTCATAATGATGGCGGGACCTTTTTTGACCTGAAAGGGGAGAAAGAAGGTTCTCACGTGCCGAGACACCTTCACCTATGTTGGGAGGTATTTGTACTGGGATCGAAGACCTTGGGCATATGGTAAGAGTTGTCCGCTGATCCCATTGGATCAGTCGGCCAACTGCCTCCTAAAACTGGTGAAGACACGGAGAAGGGAATGCTGCGATCCCACAGAAAACTCGTCTCCGGTCATTCGGAAGGGCGTGAGAATAGTACCCAATGCCCGACCTACCTGATGCAATTTTTCTAGGGTTTTCCTGTATCTCTTTAGGTGAATTACTGGGTAGGATCCTTAAACCATAGCACGGTCGCCCTAGTCCACCTTTGGTTACCTTGATCTACCTTCCACATCCCCCCTTTAAGGGCAGTTTCCTGTTTCAGGATCACCTACATGTAGCCTGTTATCTCAGAAAAATCTAGGGTTTTCTGCGGTTTCTTTTGGATCCTCAAACAATAGCCTGTTTTAGGATCACCCTCATGTTAGCCTGTTAACTAAACCTTTGTTTACCTTCTACATCCCCCCTTTTCAATTTTCTTCCTATGCTATTAAAGATGAGTAGCCTGTTTCAGGATCACCCCTCGGGTATCCTGTTACCCTATAACCCTAGTCATTCCTTGTCTACCTTTCTTTACCTTCCACATCCTCCTTTTTCAATTCCCTTCCTAGTTATTAAAGGGGAGTTGCGTGTTTCAGGATCACCTTCATGTAGCATGTTACCTAAAAACAATTATCCTTTTTGGTGCTATTGGAGACAAGCTTCTAGACAGACAGACACTTCTATTTTATTTATTGGCGTAGATGAACAGATTGAATCCATGTGGACCTTTTCTCAAAACTAACGGAAGTGTTCGTAAAACCGTTAGAGTATTTTTGTAATATAGCAGCTTGTTGGCGGGTCTTATTCGGTTGTATTGTGTGCAAATGTAGGAGAGGGAGAAGAGAAACGGAAGCGGAAGTTTACGTGCCTCACGTCTCTCAATGTCCGAGTATTCTTCGGAAGTGGCAGGTGCAATGACCACGGAAGCCCGCATCCGATGACATATTAGCCCAGTGCATCTGCTTTCTACTTCTTACTCAGTGTCAGTGTCGATGCATTTATTAAAACGAAACTTGAGCCCGTGGCAACCACAGTTAACAAGAGGCATTCCTTAGAATTTTTAAAACAAATAGTACTCAACCTAAGTCATGAATAAGTCCTCGGTGCTTCACTATTACTACACTTGTTTAAATTACCTTTCGACCTTGGTTCAGTAACAGGAAATGAGTCAAATACTGCTTAAATTCCAAGCTGGCAAAGTTCTCTATACAAATAAAAAATATATCCTAATCTGTTTATTTCATTCGGAATTTAGTTTTAAATCCGTATTATTCCTAAATAGATCCTTGTTATTCAGCGAAGTAACAATCAAAGTAAGTGGAATAGAGATGCCAACAGCCAAACTAAATACAGTAACAAATGGATTCATATTTCCAGACCCTTCAGATTATTCCCAGAAAAAAAAGTTGTGACTGAAAATATATTTTATCTGAAGTTAATAACTACGTTTTCAGAGATAAACTTTAGCGTTAAACCATTGTTAATCAAATAAAGCGAATTTTGCAAAGTATTTAACTGCCAATGATAATAATATCAAGAACAGCGAAATACTACGAAACGCATAGTGCTCAAATAACAAGAACTATATTAGATTTTAATTATTTTATTTTATTTTAAGTCTATTTTTAATTATGTAGAATACAATGTAGGAAATGACGAATAGCAGACAGTTTATCCAATAAATTAAATATTGTGGTGTTACTTCTTGTTAACATCGACAATACTTTTACAATAATAAGGAAATTATAAAAGAAAGAATAATTAACTTTAATGTAATTAATTTAATTATGATAAGATCGAAACTGTGTTAATAAAATATAAAATTATTTACTGAAGAATAATATAACTCAAACTAAAAGTTTCAGTAAAAATAAATTTACGAATAAATTTAATATCAAATTGACTATGACGGTGGAGCAAAAAGAATCTATGCAGATCCTAAACGACTGCTCTCGGGATCGCGGGTGAAAAACGATATTAATGAAATAAAAACAATCGCGAATCAAACAAGAATGGTTTTCAAGGAAAAACCGGAAGAAAATTCCGTTACCAGATGTTAACGCCTGGTGACGTCGTTCTTCGTTCCTATTCGTACGCCGGCTGCTCCTCTGCTGTATCACGTCTTCTTCTGATTAAGATCCTCTAGCGCCTCTCCTTCAGATTAAATCCGCATCAAATGTTATATTTTTATTTTCTGTACTCCCACCATTTGAATCTCTCTTCTTCATATGTGGAGAAAACTAAATTTTATACATATTGCTTGTTCTGCCACTGCTTCCTCTCTCAGGCAGATTCCCTGCACCAACTGTCCAACAATCCCAGGCAGACTCTGCTACATTTGCTCAACATTACACTCCACGCAATAAACAATGTCGTAATCGGCGAGGTGTCACCCCGACTTGACTTTGACCATCCTCGCTTTCGTCCTGCTGTACGCGACTCAATAGAATATTAAACTAAATTATTTTTTCTTTACAGATTAAATGTAGGGGGCATGAGTCATTACAGTATAAAATCACGTTTCGGTACCTATTTGAACCTCCCTCAAGTTGTAACTTGATTGTAAAGTTATGTAGTAAAGTTAGATAATACTAGAATAATTAGTATCCACGAAGCAATCTTTATTAAGCAGCCATAGTGAACGTTTATATTTTTAATTTTCTCTAGCTTCAATACTTTACGAATGCTGCAGAAACTGTAAAAGATACCGAAACGTTATTTTCAACTGAATTTATTTAACTGTCATTGGTCATAAACTACATTTTAAAATAAGTAATGTAGATCAAACTAGCAGCACTTGTTATTTGTTAATGAAACTAATGTAAGGGAGAACGGGTTTGGATAGTTACAGGGCTCGGCAGTAATCCTGCCCAGATGTGTGCGAAGGACAACCTTGCAAAACACCTATAATTTTTTCATTTTTTCCTCTGACTTCAGCTAACGGAAGTTTAAACTCGCTTTTCTCTCCCAAAATTGTTTACATAAAAAATATAATTGGGTGATCAACATTGTATTAGTGCAATACTTGGTAAAATTGGATGTTCTAACGGAACACTAGGCTTATTTTTTAGGACAAGAATTAAGTAAGTAATTATTTTTAAATATAGGCCTGTAATATAATTTAAATTAATAAATAATTGCATATATTATTGATATGAGGCACAATATTTGTAAATTGAATTGTAATATCTGGTGTGGCGTCGAACCTGTTTCTGCACTTTGACTTCATTGCAGCATAATAAGAAAATCCAGCTTCGCATAAATAGGTTCTTGGAAACGGAAGTAAAACAATACTAGCTTTTTTAGAAATGTTGGGATACTCTCCTGTCAAACTCGCCCAGAAATCATATAAAGACTGATCATTGTATTTTTCTTTCACCGATTAAATCAAATAGATTTTCATAGTTACTAGCTGTCTCAGAAAATGGAGTCTGAACTCAGGAACCGTCCTTACTAGTTTTCGGAAAATATTGCGAAAGAGCTTGTGACGTGAAATTTGGAATTCATAGAGATATTAAAAAATAGTTACATTTAAATCGGTGGGTGCCAACTTTGAAATTTAAACAGTTTTATTGTTAACAAAATTAAAAAACAACATTGTTACAAGATTTAAATTTATTGAATTTTATTTGCCTAGCTCTGTACGGAATTTTGTACAAAATGCTTAATATTTAAAATTTATTTGTATGAATAAAACAGAAAATATGGTGAAATTTAAAGTTATTTAGACGTTCTAATAACATTTTGGAAACTTCATCTACTTCATACCTGATATACTTAAAAATTTAATTCATTCAAACATTCATGTATGGCATGATTGAGCTCATGAAATTCGATTTTTTTATCGAAAGATCCAATTTTATCTCTTGTATTAAATTTATACTTTCTCCTTGTAATGATAAGTTCATTGAACTTTGTAAAAACATCTGACAGACTGTGAACTTAATCAACCATGAAGGATTTGGTACAAATTAAACAAAATGTTGTCCGGAATTAGTTTGTGCCTTCAGGAAGACCAACAACTCATTACGAAGTTCAAAAAGTTATAGTAGTACTCCATGACTTACCCCGGACTTGTTATAGACCACAAAATTTCCTGGAAATCCCATCTTACCCACCTTGCATCCAAAATTAACACAAAAATAAAACTACTCTATCCACTCCTCAACAGAAACGCACCAATCTCAATCTCCACCAAAAGACTCCTTTGCCTCTCCCTAATCCGCCCCATATGGTCATACGCATGCTCCATTTGGGGATCTACTGCCAACACCATTTGGGAATCTACTGCCAACTCCAATTCAAATAAAATCCAAACCAAGCAAAACAGAATCCTTAGAATCATTTCCAATTCCCCCTGGTACCTTCTAAACTCAGTAATTCACAATGACATCCAAATTCCACTCATCTCCACTACAATAAAAACATGTATCTCCTCCTTAATCACTCCAATGACACCATAGCAATCCTTTTCACCTTCTCCTCCACACAACCGCAGACTCAAAAGAAAATTACCAATGAACTACATCCTTCCACTCTCTTACTCCGGATACAATAATTTCTTTCTCAATTAGCTGGCATCTCATTCTCCGTTCTAGGAACAACTATTCCTTTACTTCTCTTCATCTGATTTCCCCTCCTACCCTAAACTCTAGTAATATTCATCGCAATCACTAAGTCAGTCAAATATTATCAACTACAATAACATAATTATGTTCACAGTTCTGTCGATTCTCTCGCTTTTAAATTGATTGTAAATGGACTTAACTAACAATTTCTTCAAGCAATCATGTGAATTATTTATTCAGTGAAAAATATGTATATAAAATGTAATAAAAACTAATATCTTCGGATAAAAGTTTTCGCAATAAAAAATAAGTACTTTTCCTCTGTACACGTCCGCACTAGTTCATACGTTTCCTATTGTAGCGTTGTGATTCGATTTTTTCCCGTTCGATTCAAACGGAGTTTTAGTGTTATGTACTGATTATTTGGTATTATAACATGGTATTATAATAATAGTGTGGATAGGATCAGTCCAAATTTTTTCGGAACACCTATTAACACGCAGGTTCCGCGGAACACAATTTGGGAAATGCAGTATTAGTGTATCATTACGAGTTTTGTGTATAAAGTTTCCAAAATTGCTTCCTTACATGTTATTACAATTTGAAAGAAGCCGAAATCGATTTGAATGTGTCCTTATTTGTCTGTCTGTGCTGGAACGTTTGCGGCGCCAAGTTGGCTCCTGTCTGGATTAAGATGGTAATAAGGCGTATTAGAGAGGCGGCGCTGATGGGGAACCCGGACGTTGGCCCTTTAAATAACAGCCTGCCATGAGATAATACTAATGCTTGGTCCGGAAATTACAACAAATAAATAATTCTTTTTCTACAGAACAGTTTCATGATGTTACCGAAACATAAGCAAATATTGCAATTAAATATGGAACCAGCTCCAAACAGTTTCCATTGTTGTTACCGTATTAAATTTAAATTCTTTTGCAAATAAATTAAATATAATTAATTGAATCCTTTTATTTTATATTGTACCTTACATTATAAATGCAGCACCCATAAAACATTAATCACATATTATAAATTGTCACTAAACTGCGGGACTTAATAAAATTGTAAGTAATTACAAATGAACAATGTGATTACATCTCACTTCAATTATACCTTCAGTCATTATTAACATTAAAACTGTTAAATTCAGATGATTAAAAAATCATATATATTGCTTGTAATTTAACCTTATTTCCGTGAATAAATATTAAGAGGTTGCAAATAAAACGGAAATATACATTTTAACATATTTAAAAACCTTTTGTATTTTTCTCAACTTCTTCCCATGTATGTAATTGATCAAATGTGATATTACGCAGAATCAAATATGTGCATTTCCCAGTATTCTGTGCCTCTCAATATACGATGATTTCACACTTTGCATGTTGACAGATTCGCGTATTATGAGTAAGTATAATTCCTACCGCGCTTGAGCTATGGGTTTTCTCACCTCCCCCGCCTATCCTCCACTGTTTTTCCTCGAGTTTTTGAGAATATGTTTATCAAGTTATGTATCAATCTGTCCGCAAATGTATAAAGAATATACAAACAAATATAAATCCTTTTTTTACTGCGTAAAGGTCGAATTTAGTCCAACTAATAATGATTGCACAAACATTCATACAAGTTAGGATTACTCTGTAAATATGCATTTCCGGACACATGTTGAAATGCACTTTTTACTTCTCTTAATATGAGGAATAAATTCTCGCAATTTTGCCATTAAGTAATGTTGCACTATGTACTCTCTGCTTTTAATGTATACAATAACACTTCGTTTAATTGATGCGGCCATCATACGTCTATCATTTGCATTTTATTAATAAACATAATTATTAACATTTTACAGACATTGATTTATTCAATTTAAAGATAAACAGCTCATTGGAGTATATTCACAACTTCTTCAGGTTTTTATTTTTAGTTATTATAGTACTTGGTCTTGCTTTCGAACACGGTTTGGTGTAATGTGTTGCCTCGGATCCCACTTTAATTTTTTGTACTTTTAACTCAATATGTGTTATCTATGTTTGGATATTATAATAACGAAAGAAAAATCTGGAAAAACGCCGTTTATCTTTAAATTAAAAAAATTAATCTGTCTGTAAACAAGTTAAGAATTATGTTTATTAATTTATAACAGACGTTAAAATAGAACATTTGCACGCCAACAGAATGCGTTGTTTAGTGTCCAAAACAGAGGGAAAATTTTTTAAAAAACCATAAATTCCTATCTCTGTATGATTTTATTTTAATTTAGAAGTTTACAAAATAATTAAGGCATAAGTAACTGTATGTTTTAATTCCCCATACTTTTAGTTTGTCGAACAAAACATGTTTTGCAATAAACTGGAGCACATTCCTCCAAGATATTTCTAGAGCAAGACTTTAACAAAGCTGATAGGTGTTATCAAATCTTATCATCGTGTCAACACGCCCAGTACCTGACGTCTAGGCCCTTTCTAGGAATTGATTTATCTCAGAGCTAGTATTTTTCCCAAGCAACGAAAGCATCCCCCTCCCAGATATTAAAATAATCCGTTATTAAGTAGGCATAGTGACCTATTTACTTTGGTTTGGTGTAATTTGTACATCAAGTCTTCATAATGCTTGGGTTCAGGGACTATGCTGTTAATTTCCTTCACATCATCGATAGAGTAGGTCTATAGTACATTTTTAAATATAAAAAGAAAATTAATTGTGGAAACAATATGTATTGTGTGGAAGAGAAATACAAAGTACAAAAAATTATAGCATTGATGATGAGCACGTATAATCAATATAATCCTTTAATAATGAAATCAGTCCCGCTTTCATCTTCATGTATGAATATGAAGTATCCAACTGTCCAAACGTTGTGCGTCAAGCTAACTGGTGATCGAATGAATTTTTTTTAAAAAATACGAACTAAAATCTTTAATATATAGTCCTCTAATTACGACATAGTTTTCTTACTTTTTATTATCATTCATATAAAAACTTTTATTGTAAAGATTATCAGTTTGTACAATAAATGATTCAGTATATACAATATTAAAATAATGAATGCAAAATTAAAATAGTGTATATAATTTGCATGTTGACATGGATCATTGGATTGATCCATCCTTTAGTAGAAGGGTTAAGTTTTTTTTTCTGTGTGAGTACCAGAGAGGCATATGACGTGGGTGGGTGAGGGTTGACAGGCAGTGGACTGATTATTGGGGGATATATGAGGACGTGGTCTGCGGGCCTGATGGTAGGGTGGGTTAGGGTGTGCCTGAATGATCAGGGGGGAAGTATGAGTTCAATTGGGAGTTTTCTTTTAAGCCTAGGGAAGCGTGGAAATGGAGGAGGATTATGGGGTTTGGGTGGTTGATGGCGATTTCGATAAGGGAGGTTATTTTATTTGGAGATTCCGGATGGGATGTTTGATGTTATGGTGGATGATGGAATTTCTAAGGTACCAGGGAGTATCTGTAATGGTGCGTAGGATGTTTTGTTTACATTGAATTTTGGCTGAATATCTGACTTTAAAATTTACAATAAACAAAAAGACGGCCAAAATGTCAACATATATATTTATCACTATTTATTCAAAAGCGACGTTTCGTCTCCACTTTGTACTGCAAACATAATATAATAAATTAAATTTAAAAACTTAAAAAAATTAATGACAGAAAGATGAACCTTATACAGCTAACATACAATATAAACTAATTGACTTGTTTCATAATTACGGTGTAGATGTTGTTTTTAAATCAATTTAAATTTAGTTCAAAATATTAAAGACAGAATTCACTTTCTGAAAGATTTAATGTTATTTACAAAATTAATTGTATAGATTGTAATGCATTGTATATCGGACAAACAAAAAGAGCTTTAAATACTCGCATTAAGGAACGTCAAATTAGACATTCAAAAGTACACAGTTGTGTCCAAACACATACATATTAATCACAATTTCGATTGGCAAAATGTGGAAATTTTAGTCGAAGAAAATATTTACTTCTCGAGAATTATGAATGAAATGTTGTATACCAGATGTAACCCTCATACAATCAATGTTAAAAATGACAAGAATAAATTGAACAAAATTTACGATACTCTTTTTTTGTAGTAGTTTAACATTCTTCACATGTAAATTCAATAATCTTTTCGGCTGAGAGTCAAGGAGTAAATATAATGTGTTGATAAATTTGTTAGTTTTGAACATAGAACCCATATTTAATTTATTGTAATATTATGTTTTTAGTACACCTGAGGAAGTCTCAAAATGGAAACGAAACGGCGCTTTTGAATATATAAATTTATATGCTGACATTTTGGCCGCCTTTTTATTTATTTCCTCTAATTGTCCAGAAATCAAATTTAGTATTTTGTGATCTACTAAACTCTCTGTAGAAGGTGAGCAAATATTCCACTTCCTTTTAATTTCTCAACCAGAGAGCCATGAATTGATTGCAAGAAGTCGTACGTTGCGAAGTTAGATTTCCCCACGAGGAAGTGTTGCTGTTCTTGTGATATATAATTTTATGTTTTACTGCGGAATTTCCCATCCCGAAATGGCCTTGGAAATAAGTTTTTTAGGAAGGGGTCTTCATTATAATTCGTTGCATATCTGCAATTTGGTAATAAGTTTCTTAAAGTTATTTGTAAAAAAAAGATAACGGTATCGAAATGTTTAGGTGTCGTAAGATAGGAACAGAGGAGTAGCAACCGTGTTCCGCGACAGATGAAATATGAAGCATGAGGAGCGGCGTGTCTGTAGACAGGCTGCTCTTACAATGTCAACCCGAACTCATATTTCATGAGAAGGACGCATAAACTATCCACGCAGTTGTCTCCTCTCATAGCAGGGGGCAGATCCCATCCCAGAATACTCGTCCCTCCGTAGGCGGCTCCGACCGGCACAAATTAAGGGAATTGGAAACGTTTACGATGCATTTCAATCACGCAGAAAGTAGGTCTCAGCAAGACGCTGATGAGATACGTAAATCTCTGTCGGGGGTCGAAGCCGCTGCCAGCAGCGCGTAGCGCCCTTCTCCTTCTCCTCCGATTATTCAGTTTCAATTAGCTGTTAGCTCGTCTGACGTTGCTAAATGAGCGCTCCGTTGCTAAGTCATATACCGTGTCTAGAGAGAGAGACAGAGAGACAGACAGTCGGGTTCACTTCTAAGTGGCTGTAGATCAAAATCAAGAGTATCATCACATTATGGTGTTCATATGACGAGGCTCGTGCTCAATTCACGAATAATTATTGCATTAATAGCTGCTTTAAATCTTTGCAAATATTCCAGGAGTGCGCAGACTTCGAACAAACACAAAAAATATATACGGAAAATAATCGACATAATAAAAATAATGATGCAAATTAATTGGGATATGAACATGTTTATGGTTTTCATAGCAGCCTTTTCTGTTGTCGTTGAAGGAGTTGACAGAGCTGCAGAGATGTAAATTCGACTCTTTACGTGACAGCCCATGTCACATGTCAAGTGACTTAGCTGGCTGGCCATGGAACTGGACCAGCGTCGTCCTTCTAACTTTCTTTTTCGTTTACCAATCTGTATACAACAATAAGCAAATATTAGACATGAAAGAATGCCATGAGACAGAAACACATCGGTTTACTGTACAGTAGTTTTTCGCCGACCTCCTGTGGTGTAGTGGCTAGCCTCTAGTTGCTGCCTCACAACCCGGAGGTCCCGGGTCCGAATCCTGGCATGGGCTTGGATGTTTTTGTTGTCATGGTCGAGAAGACCGGGATTAAGGCTGTTGGAGGGTCGATACGCTGACCACGTGTCACTCCAAATTACGAATGTGTCATGCAAGATGACAGTCCGCAGTCGACTCGGTAGGCCCAGGCCCTCAATGGACTGTAGAGCCATGGTGAAATAAAGAGAAAAAATGCTACTTTCTCAGTCTTCCTTGTGGTAATAATTACTTAATTAGATAAATGTATGAGGTAAGTCGAACGGTAAAAGTCTATTGAGCCTTTGAATGTTTGCATATCTGCGATTCTTACAAAATATTGTACATCACACATAGCACGTTGCACTTTACAATGAAATCTCTCTAATATTTGGATGTTACAGTTTGCATCAGAATACCATATGTCCAGATGACTGGAGCTTGTTGTCTAATGATATTTTAGATTAGCCAGTAGTATATCCGGAGTTTCAGATCAAGTTGATGACGCTTTTTCCAAATGTGGGGCTTCCACGTCAGGCCCTTATTTAGGTGTAATCCTAAATATTTAATTTCTGTTACTTGGGTTTAAGGATTGTTATGAATAAAGACCGCTGGAGAAGTTCCCTTACATTTTGTGAAATTTATCTGAAATGATTTTGTTTCACTTCATTTTACTCTCCATTTCTTTGTCCGTTTCAGTACTTCATCAATATTCTCCTGTATAAATTTTACAGCAACATCCGGATCAGTATAAGATACCATAAGAACCTCTTGATCTGGAAAAGATGCAGTAAAGGTGTCCAAAATGTTTGGGAAGTCTTCTGTATGTAATGGGGCCAAGTACACTGCCCTGTGGAACGCTTGATTTGATTGGTTGTAGCTCCGTCTGGTGTTACTTGAAAGTATCGTTCCTCAAGATAAGATTTAAGGATATTAAAAAACGGATGAGGTGGAAATGCTTTGAGTTTGTACAGGAGGCCCTTGTGCCAAACTCTAACAAAAACTTGGCTCTCATCTAAGAAGACAGCTGTACAGTATTGTTTTTCTTCAAAGGCTTGATTAATTGTGTCTACAGTACTATGAGCTTGTTGAATAGTTGAATGTTTAGTACAAAAACGGAACTGATGATTTGGTATAATATTGTGTTGTGTTATGGCTAATAACTTTTCAAGCAATTTGGTTAAGACAGGCAACAAACTAATTGGCAGTGATGGGCAAACTACGGCCCGCTGACCAGAAGCGGTCCCCTGAAACGTTCTATCCGGCCCGCGAGACATTTTACCTAACCTGACGAAAAAAAATACAGGCTATAAGGAAAATAAATATTTTCCTTCTTTTCCTCTCTTTTGTTTTGTATAAGTGTCAACATACAAATTTATTGACTTATCCTAGATAAAGGAATATTATTTTGAGAATGGGAGGCACTGGCTGCTGGAAACTTTGAAGGGAATAGAAAATTGGCACCGGAGCCTCCTCGCAGTAGCTACCCCCTCCACCGCGGATAGATATCGATAAACGTTTCTTTATTCCGACCTTTATTAGTGTTGTTGGTTTTCTAGTTTTAATCTGCATATTGTAAAAAAAATTTAGCAGTAAGATGTTATCTAAGAAACGTAAAGTTGGCTCTGAGTGCCGTGTTGTCAAGCGCCTGGTTCATAAGATTTCACGGTTTGATAATAAACGCTGTGTCTCAGGTACGAAGAATGCTCCCTTCTTCCTTCTCTTAACGCTGCAAGGGTTCTCTGAAAACAGCATCCGTTTGTCCTTCCACTCTAAATTTCATTAGTCCGCCTATAGTTTTTTTTTCATTTCAATTTTCACCCTCTTTAAAACGTTTGTCCATCACTGGCCTATAGGAACTAACTTCATTGGGAGGTTTACCAACCAGGCTTGGTGCTTCTAACTGTACTTCAATATGATTTCTAATTGTCAGGAGTAGCTCAGTAGCATTTCAAGAACACGTTAATATTTACTGTACTAACGTGTGCATGTCTAATTGAGAGAATAAGTGCAAACGAAATATTTCCACAACAAATTGCCTCTACGTTTCGGCGTATAATGCTGCCCCCCTCCTTTTGTTTTTGTTACTATTGCAAGCGAAGTTCAACGTGAATTTAACGAATTACAAATTTAAGAAGTAGCGATTAAATAAAACGTGAGTGCCAAAAGAAACAACACACAATCAAAGTGACGAACTGAATAGGAAGTTCTTTGCTTTTGCTGTCCAGTAGTATAAAATGAATTACAAAAGTAGTAAATTAAATAAAACGATTAATACTGTCGCACTTGGTTAATCGTTAATTAAAAGAGGAATAGAAGATATTTCTGATTGTACAGGATGAAATAATTGTTTTATGATGGTTATTCCTGTAACCAATTCTACAGTAAATAAAACCCTGACTCATAATAACTAAACATTAAAAATTGTAATTATTATTTTAAATATCTTTTTGTTGTTAAAGTAATTTTTTCTTTATATATATATGAGGACTAACAAAATTATAACTACGTTTCTTAATTTTAAAATAGATAATTTCAAATTCACGCTGAGACCTAATAAGCACATCCGCAATATCTGCTCTACATTAAAAGACAAAGTTGAAGCGATGGATATAAATAATGCAGTTTATAAAGTTGACTGTAAAAAGTATACAAAAGCGTACATTGGCGATATTACTCAAAAATTTAAAAATAGAATTTATCAATATAAATTAAGTTTAAAAGCCAAGTCAAAGATTGACACAGGTTTATCATCACATATTAAATCGTATCAGCATGAGTTTGAATTCAATAATTGCAGAATTTTACATAAAAATTTATCCAGATGTAAACTTAGATTTGCTGAAGCTTTTTTAATTATTTTTAACGTGGTTATTTGGGTAAGTTTTGAAACGTTGTTGTTGTGGTATTCAGTCCTAAGACTGGTCTGATGCAGCCCTCCATTCTAAACTATCTTGCGCAAGCCTTTTCATTTCCTTAAAACTAGCACAACCCAACATCGTCCCTAATCTGATTAACGGATTCCATCTTTTGCCTCCCTCTTCTGTTCTTACACCACACACTTCCCTCTAATGCTAATTTTACAAGACTCTCGTGTCTTGAAACGTGGCCTATTAATCTATCCCTTCTCTTGGTCAACGTCCTTTTCCCCTATTCTATTGAGAACTTTTAAAATAAGAGTTCCGAAATCGGATCATATTATGCAAATGTCGTCAATTCCATTAAACATACAATGTATTAGATTATAAGTTATGTTCTCGTATATATATCGTACTATATTAGCCCTTAGGCTAGATGTAGAACTATGTTTACTTGGACATATCGACCAGCATCTGTTAAGAGACGCCTGATGTTTGTAATGTGCAAGAGCTATCACGCTCTATACATGGAACACAATACCTCCATATGATAGCTATGTTTTCTGATTATCATGCATCTAGTAGTAATAGTTTTCATTTGTCTCCTTTTGTTTTGATTTATTAGACGAGTGGCACTTATGTCGTCAGCTCCTGTTCCATAATTAACGATTAAACAAGTGAGACTGTATTTCTGGTTTTATTTAATTTCGTAATTGAATATTAACATCAGGCTGTATTATATAATTATTATAATGAATTACAAAAGTTCGGCTCTGACAACGATGAAAGAGAAGCTCGATTCAACATTAAAGAAATTTTCACCTCCGTTTTGATGCATAAGAAAATAGCTGACTGATTAAAATTTTTATCTATCCTCCATTTTTCACGATGGGCGTTGAACAAGCACGAGTGGGCGAATGTACAGTTAAAATTGTAGTTTTAACATGTATTCTCTTGGAAGCCACCCATGAAGTATTAGACGCGATTATTTAAATCCGAATGACCACGCATATATAAAATCCTAGGCCCCACGTACACCGCATCTACCTCCCAGGTTGCGAGTCAAACCATTCATTATGAAGGAAAGCACAATGCTCCAAATCTACAGGAACTCAAACGCAAATGTCATCGGCACGCATTTCTATATGAATAGGACGTAGGGTTTATTTTTGCTCACTTTGTTAATCTTTTCGAATTGTCATTCATCTTTAACTTTATTTTCATTCATTGTTTAATATATTTTTATTACAATCTGCCTTCTGTTGCGGCTGTACATGATAAAAGTTGTTGTTTTGGTATTCACTCCTAAGACTGCAACACTCCGTGCAAAACCTATCTTGTGCCTTTCCATTATCTCATAACTAGCACATCCCACAATATCCCTAATCTGATTACCGTATTCCATTCTTGGCCTACCTCATCTCAACTTAAGCCACACAGTTCCCACTAATCCTAATTTTACAAGACCCTCACGTTTTAAAACGTGGCCCATTAATCTATCCTTTCTCTTGGTCAACATCTTCCATATTGTTCGATCTTCCCGTATTCTTTTTACAACTTCCTCGTTATTGATTCTATCCACCCATCTGATTTTCACCATTCGCCTATAGCACCACATTTCAAAGGCTGTTATTCATTTGCTTTCCGCAACTCCTATCGTCCACGTTTTGCACCCATATAACGCCATACTCCATACGAACATTTTTAGCAACGATTTCCTAATATTCACACTTATATTACCCGTAAATAAATTCTTCTTCCTTGCCCGCGCTATCCTATTCTTTATGTCTACTAAACTTCTACCATCCCTAGTTATTTCGCTTCCCAAGTAGCAGAATTCCTTAACTTCCGTCAAAATATCCCTTCACAATCTAACACCCTTTGTTATTCCACTTTTTTGCACACTACTCTTCATTACCTTGGTTTTCCCTCTATTAGTCCTTATATTAAACTCTCTCCAGGACTATGTTCATACCATTTATTATGGTTTTCAAGTCTTCTTCAGACTACCCTAATACTACAATATCGTCGGCAATCGTAACATTTTTATTTCTTCTCCTTGCAGTGTGATTCATTTTCCATATTCCGTTTTAACTTTATTCATCGTCTCTTATAAATATAAGTTAAACAGCATGGGCGACAGACTGCATCTCCTTTCTTGATTAGCGTATCTATTCTAATTACTGCTGTCTGTCTTCTGTAGAGGTTATGTATTAGCCATCTTTCTCTATATTTTTTTACAGTGCTCTTCAAAATCCTTAATAGTATGTTCAATTTCACATTATCAAACTCTTTTTCTAAATCTGCAAGTGCCAAGTCTTCTAAAATTATATGCAAATTCAATATTGCTTCTCTTGTCTTCTTAAAAGCAAATTAATCGTCTCCTAACTCGCATTCTATTTGACGTTAATATTTTGCATGCATGGGACACCAAACTAATTGTCCTGTGCTGTTCGCATCTATCTGCCCCAGTCTCCTTCGGTACGGGTATAATTATGCTTTTACTAAAATCGTCTGTTATTCTTCCTGTTTATTATATTTTGCAAACTATCCTGAACAGCCATGATATTGATTCTTCGCCCGATGATCTTATCAACTCCGCTGGAATGTTATCAATTCCTAGTACATTACAATAACTCAGGTCTTTCAGCCATGGCCCTGTCAAACTCTGACCTTATAATTTTGTCTCCCAACTCATCATCCACCTCGTCTTCTTCTTCTATTACTGAGTGATGAGATTTCCACCGTCATACAGTTCTTGTAGATATTCCTTCCATCTTTCTGCTGTTTCTTCCTTAAGCAGAATTGGCTTCCCATCCGCTCTCCTGATGATCTTACTAATATTTTTCCTCTCGCCGAATGTTTATTTGATTTTCCTATCAGCTGCGTCAATTTTCCCCAAACTTGAAAAAGCTTTGCATCTCTCTTGTAGCCAAGCTCTTTCACTTCCTACCTATCTCATTCTTCAAGCGTCTGTATTGCTCTTTACTATTTGTGTCTCTCGCGATTTATATTTACGTCTTTCATCAATGGTTTTTATAATTTCTTGTGTTATCTATGCTTTCCTATTGGCCTGCCTATTCTTCCTATTTTTCTTCTGCCGATCTAGTCATTTCTTCCTTGAAGAATGTCCATATACTTCTACATTGTTTCTTTCTTCTTTCTCTATTATTCTATTCTTGATATCTTCTTTGAAACTCTGAAGCACCCCCTGTTGCTGCAGTTCTTTTAATTCCAGTCTTTTGGTTCTAATTCATTTCATGAGTTTCTTTATTTTCAGTCTGCATTTCATAACTTGCAGATTATGGTCGGAGTTTATAGCTGCTCCTGGGTACGTCTTGCAGTTTAGCGCCTGATTTCTATAACTCTAAAGTAAACTTTTATCAAATAAATAATCTGTAACTGATTATTATACAATGTTATTACTAAATACATATTTTGTCAGAATTTGATTCCAATATATTAACGATTAGAATTGAAATGAGTTATTCTACACCTCTGAAGTTAACTTTTATCAAATAAATAACTGATTATTATATAATCTTATTACTAAATACATATTTTGTCAGAATTATGATTCCAATATATTAACGATTAGAAGTGAAATGAGTTATTATTTACAATCAATATACAGCTTTCAAAACAGGTATGAATATAATTGTAATAGATTTATTCCTCTCGCAAGAAATGAACCAGAGTGAAGAGTTATTTATTGTGAGGGTGTTATACAGCATTAGAAACTGTAAAGAAAATTAGACGTAAAGTGTGAATTGTAGTATGAATAGTAAACTAAAGATTGAATGTTTTCCCAGTGTAATTATTCAGGTTTCTATTACATGTTTCGAGTGTGCTGTTGTCATCTTCCAGGCGAATTGGAGGATGGCAGTGCAGAGTTTCGTCCAGACACCACAGTGTAATTGCTCTTGTACCCGAAAGGATCATATATCACCCTCTCCCCAATGATAAAAATAACGCCACTGTTTCTACGGTGACGCTGATAAAGTGGGAGAGTTCACGAGCCTGATGCGTCATTTACGATATAGAGAAGTGTGAGCTGGAGATACAAAATCAATCAATAACATTTACTACGTAAACAAAACACGCACTAAAGAGTCGTATATCAAATTGATATCGGTCAACAGATAGCAAAGATATCTAATTTTAAGTATGTATCGAACATAATGTAGATATATGCTCGCCATACGAATAATTTCAATCAAATTTCGTATACTTGTTACGGTTGGGGGAAAAAACGCTGAAGGGATGATATCCCCGCAGTACCCTAATATGGAAGGAGTTGGTATTTTTAAAACATGCGAAAACGGCTGATATTCGCGTAAGGTTTATAATTTAATGAAATCCAAGATGGTAAATAGAAAATTGAAGTTAAAAATTTACAAAACCCTTATAAGACCAATAGTAGTATACGGTTGTGAAACGTGGACCCTGAATAATAATGATAAACACTTACTCAGAATATTTGAACGCAAGATACTGAAAAGGATGTATGGACCTGTATGTAAGAATGGAGAATTAGAACTAAAGCAGCTCATAAATAACGAGGACATTGTTAGGTATATCAAGAGCAGACGGTTGGTTTGAATAGGACACGTACTTAGGATGGATGAAAGCAGAACACCTAGACTGATTATGGAATGGAGGAGGAAAAGGGGAAGACCCCGGAAAAGATGGGTAGATGACATTGAGAAGGATATACAAACCATGAAAGTAAGAGGATGGCGGAGATTGACACAGGTGAGGGCGGAATGGAAGAACATTGTTAATAAGGCCAAAATTCACATTGGGCTATAGTGCCAATAAAAGAAGAAGTATAATTTTTAGACAAGATGATCTGCGTTAATAATAGATTAAAGAACTCCTTTTCTTTGGGTAATTTTGAGCCTCAACTATCTGCTCACACAACTTTAGACAATTCGGTTGCAGGTGGAGACGGTGTACACTAAGCAGAAACAGTTTTAGCAAAGTATTACACAACTAAACAGCGTAGAGTTCATACTTTCATGCAAACTTACAAATAATTCTTCTTCTCACTATTAATCATCAATCACTTGCTCTCCCCAACATCATTAACTTCCGTTCCCACATCTTCACCTTCAGTTTGCGACTGTATATTTTTGTGCACCATAACTCACCCCACCCCCACCCCCCACCATAGGAGTTGTTAAAATATCACTCTTTACTCTCAATAATTCATATAATTTTTAGCTAGGGACACTAGCGCACCTAAATTACTGACGGACACGCACAAAGATGCAAACGGGACTCCGCAATTGTTGACGGGTCTCGGGACAAAATCCGTCATGAATGTTCCAGCAGCAGAAGACAGGTGGCTCGTAACAGTTACGGGCGGAAACTTTCGGGAAAAAAGTTAGTGACGGAGTTGTTTGTGAGGGCAGTTAGTGATTGACGGAATTGTTGAGAGGAGCTGAGAGTTCGTGTGTCCAGTTGGGAGACGGGCAAAGAAGCACACACAAGAGTCAGTGAGCAATTAGGTGTACTGATACTGATCTAGTGACGTACGGTCTGTGCTTCGTGGCTCAGATCCTGTCACCATTCTGGATGTTGGTGAGACAATAACCAGCAAAATGTACAGTAAAGACTTCGGCAATCATTGTTAGTGTAAGAATGCCATCATTTTCACTATTCTCTCAAACCACTGATCGAAATAATTGACTTCCAATTTGGGTTTAGAAATCATCATTCAACTGCCGATCAAGTCCACAGGATAACATCTGTGATTGAAAGGGCGTTTGAAAAAAAATGAATATGGCCCTGCGGTGTTTTTAGTCGTATCACAGGCGCGGACATTTGATAGGGTGTGGCATCAGGGACTCATTTACCATTTGGGTTAAATTTTGCCGCAAAACTATTGCCAGTTAATCGAATATTCAGGGTATCACATGAATAACCCTATTCAGGGTTTAGCCAATCTTAGCTGGAGTGCCTCAAGGAAGTGTCTTAGGACCTTTCCTATACCTACTTTACACCTCAGATATTCCGACAACCGAAGAAACAGTGATAATTGTATTTGCCGACGATACTGACACCAGATGCATCTGAAGAAAAACCAATGGGCAGCTGGGAAATGAAACTGAATGATTTAAAATCAGTGCATGTTAGCTTTGCGTTGCGTCGCGAAAATAGGAACATTAATATTTATATTGATGGAGTGCGGATACGCCACAGTAAAATATTTAGGTCTTCATCTTGATAGAAGGCTTAACTGAAAACACCATGTTGGACAAAAAGCTGAACAAATTGGACTGAAAGGGCGCGAAAACTACTGGTTGATTGGTAGGTGTCCTAATATTAACCTAAGCTCCAAAACACTGGTTTACCAGTCCATCATAAAACCCATGGTGTACAGCTGTGGGGATGTAATAAGAAATATAATCAACAAATAATTCAACGGAGCCAAAACAAGTTTCTTCGTATGATCACTGGAGGATGTCGTTACGTGACCAACAAGGAGCTGCATGAAGACCTTCAAATCAAATGGATCAGTGAAGTGATTTGTGATTACGCCGAAAAAACATGAACAAAGACTGACAAACCACAAAAACACAAGCCATCAAGCTCCTTGACAATGCTAATGAGCTAAGGCGACTTAACCGAACTAAACCAAAAATTTTCACTATTACTGCTAAATTGCGTGTTCTTCAAGGTAATATAAAATTGTATGTTTTCTTGCACATTTCAAAATTATTTTATTGATGGCCCACAAGATGTCGTGGTACAAAATTAAGGTCTTTGCAAATTTGTTTCTCACTTTTGGGGGTGTTTAAATATTAATAACACGAGAGTGTGTCGCTCTAAACATTGCTTCTGTTACAACTACAGGACGTTTTATGCATGATAATATAGAGGTTCCCTTACTTTACTTCTTCTTCGGCTCTACTGTCCATTCAGGGCCTTTTCTTACCTGGTCGACTGCAGACTGTAATCTTACATGCCACATTCCGAATTTGGAGTGAAACGTGGTCAGCGTATCAATCCTCCGGCAGTCTTCGTGACGTCACGAACACCCAAGCCCATTCGAACGCGGGACCCCTGGGTTGTGAGACAGCGATGCTAGTCACTAGATCACAGGAGGTCGGGCACTTACTCTACAGGTATAGTGTTTCATGATGAGATCTGCAGGTCAAACAAAAGCCGTCGTTGAATTTCTGATAAAAAGTTAATACCCCTTACAGTCTGTTGAAGAAAGTAGATGGGGATGTTAAATCAGACATTAGCAATGTGCGGCATTAGGTGAAGAAGTTTGGTAACGGAGAAGCAGAAATTGAAGAGAAACAGTGCAGCGGCCGGCCGACATCATCATTACATGTGCCAGGGTTTTCCAAACCTTTTCTACAACGGAACACTTCGAAAAATCAGACATTTTAACGTAACCCTTGACTTACTTTTAAGATTGGGTAATTCCTACTGGTAAAAATTTTTTGAAAATTATTATTCAGTAATTATTTTTAAATATAAAACTGAAATACAACATAAACATAAAAAATAGTAAATATAGCTCTTAATGACTTTGGTGATTTCCCCCTAGAATTGAATATCTTGATATCAGACAAAATATTTGTGGTGTTGCATTCCAACATCTGGTGTTGTGTCGAGCCTGATTCTGCACTTTGACTTCATTGCAGCATACTAAGAAAATCCCACGTCGCATAAATATGTTATACAGAAATGAAGTAAAAAAGATAATAGCTTGTTTTGAAATATCGATACTCTTCTGACAAACTCACCCAGAAATATTTGTATATTTGTTTCAAATAAGTCACTGATAATACATTTATATTTTCACAGTTACTTGCATTTAGTTACTGGTTTAGATGTCTCAGAAAATGGATCCTGAACCCAGGAAACATCCTTACTATTTTCCAGAAAATATTGCAAGTTTGTAGGTGTTCTAAAAACATTCTAGAAACTCATCATCTACTTTAAAATTAATTCATTAAATCGTTCATGTAAGGTTCGAAAACAATTAAAATTATCAGATTCAACTGATAAAATCCGAAATTGTATTTTTGTAACAAAAAAATGTAACTTTATCTCTTCTATTTAAAATTGTAATACTTGCTTGTCCATTGTAATGATAAGTTAATTGCACTTTGTAAAAATATTGCTATATATGCAAGATTTATTAACCGCGAAGGATTTGTTGAAACTTCAACAAAATACTGTCCTAAATTATTTTGTGCATCAAGAAGCCCAACAACTCATTTAGAAGTTAAAATGTCTTAATAATTATTAGTGTTCACTTCTCATTTCAGCGCACAACATTTTATTTAATCTGTATTGAAGTGATATTGCTTGTATTAGAATAACAAAGGCTGTTAGATAGTGAAGGGATATTTGACGGAAGTTAAGGAACTCTATTACTTGGGAAGCGTAATAACTAGGGATGGTAGAAGTATAGTAGACATAAAGAGTAGGATAGCACAGGCAAGGAAGGCTTTCGCGAAAAAGAGGAATTTACTCACGGGTAAGATAAGTGTGAGTACTAGGAAATTGTTGCTAAAATTTTTTGTATGGGGCGTGGCGTTTAATGGATGCGAAACGTTGACGATAGGAGTTGGGGAAAGGAAAAGAATAGAAACACTAACAAGGAAAATCAAAACAGGATAGGGGAATAGCGAACAATAGGAGGACGTTAGGCCACGTTTCAAGACATGTGAAACTTGTACATTTGAATTAGAGGGAAGTGTGGGGAGTAAGAACAGAAGAGGAAGACCAGGGAAGAAATACACTAAGCAGATTAGGGAGGAGGTGACATGTTCAAGTTCTGAAGATAGGTTAGCATGGAGGATTGCATCAGACCAGTCTTAAGACTGAATACCACAACAACATAATGTTTGTATAGTTTATCACTTTCAGGGTACATTTCTAACATTTTTTTTTAATTTGTGGAAATTTTTTCGCAAATCAATTTCAGATCCCCATTCGCTCCACTTGATTTGTTTTACT
Source organism: Eucriotettix oculatus (assembly GCA_034510155.1). NCBI lineage: Eukaryota > Metazoa > Arthropoda > Insecta > Orthoptera > Tetrigidae > Eucriotettix > Eucriotettix oculatus. The sequence goes on from JAEMUL010000010.1 coordinate 525,927, forward strand.
GCTTTGTGAGCTTACCCAACAATACATCATTAAAATAAGTTAGAAACCGCGAAATTTAATTAATATAATGTATAAGGTTGGTTTATTGGTTGGCCACATCTGCTCATTGTCAAGTTAGATAAAATATTCAATTATAATTTTCTGTCTGTAACTTTGAAATAAAAAATATGTGTATAACTGTGGGCTATGGTAATCCGTATCTCAGTATTCTACTTCACAGAGCACGTCCATTCCTGTTTATTGTTACCCATGTTTCCTATTGTAGCAAGAAACAAGGAACGGGGTTTCTTTGTTTCCCAACGTTGTTGAATCGGTTGCAAAACAAGTTAGAAACAAAGAAAGACGTGAGAAATTATTTCACTTTTTCCCGTTAGACGCAAACGGTGTTTTCGTCTTACGAACTGTTTAAGTGGTGTTATAACAGGGTATTATAATCCATAGTATAGATCAGTGATGGGAAAACTACGGCCCGCGGGCCAAATGCGGCCCCCTGGAATGTTCTATCCGGTCCGAGGGCATTATTCCTAATCTGACGAATAAAGAAATAATACAGGCTATACGAAACATAAATATTTTCCTATTTTCCCTATCTTTCGTTTTGTATCAGTGGTGACATACAAATTTATTGACTTATCGTAGATATTGTAATGTTATGTTTCGAATGAGAGGCACTCGCTGCTGGCAACTTTGAAGCGAAGAGTAAAATAGGCAACGGAGCCTCGTCGCAGTAGCCTCCCCCCCCCTACCGCGACTAGATAGCGAAAAGTGTTTCTTGATTCAGACCTGTTGTTGGTTTTCTAGTTTTATTCTGCTTATTGTAAAAAAAAAATTGGTCCCAAGATGTTATCTAAGAACGTAACGTTGATTCCGAGGGCCGTGTTTTCAAAGATGGAGTTGGAAGTACTTTTCTGTAGCGCAACTTATGGGTACATGGAATATTGGTAAGTAAGATTAATAAATTTGGGAGATGGGAATGTGCAGCAGCTAGACACGTACGCCTTGCTCTCCTGCTCCTTCACTTAACTCTGCAAGGGTTCTCGGAAAACGGTCCCCGTTTGCCCCATGCTTACGTGACGTAGAAGGATAAAGCTTTACTGATTCGTTCTCTCATAAATGCGCGGGTAAGTAGGAACCAAACAGAGTCTTTTGACAATCACTGATACAGGGAGAGGTGATCAGACATTCTGCGGTTGATGATGACAAAGAGGACGTAGTCTATGAGCAGGTCGCGTTGTAGCGGTAAGATCAATTTGTGCAAAATTCGTTGATATCCTATTTACCCCTCGCTAAACTTCGAGTGTAGAAAAAGTTTGCATATTTAGCTAGCCGGGAAATAATTTTTATTTTTTTATCACTTTTTCATAAAAAAATATTGTGTTTTATAATAAATAGATATTGGTCATCGTAGAACCTTCAATATTTCCTACGTCTCAATGGATAGAAAGGCAGGCTACACCACTATGTCTCATCTGCAACGAAACTGTAACACTTTACGAATAATATAACATTTCATGTTGCTTCAACTCAAATTATATTTGCCTGCCTAAAGTTTTGTTTCCTTACCTTTGGCCCCCTCTTTAAAACGTTTTCCCATCACTGATATAGATAGAATCACTAGATATTTTCGCGGAACACCTATTCATGGCTTGCGGAACACAGTTTGGGAAACCCGGACATATGCCAATCAGAATACATGCTTATCAAATGATTCGAGGAGACAGACGCGTTAAGGTTCACGTTGTTGCTGCTGTATTGAACGACTTATTCGGCCAAACCCAAGGAATGATTGTTGACTTGGGAAACTTTAAAGTGTTTGGTTACCAATTATTGGTTATCTTTCAATAATCGGAGGATGCGAGGGAAATGTGTGAAGAATTTCTGGGAGCTGGACCTGGACTCACCTTACAAAGGTATAGAACACGTCTCCACGTCCAGAAAACTTCAAGGCTACAAGATCAGCTGAGTGTTTCGGCAACAGTATTTTGCGACATGCAGGGTGTGTTTTTTATTATTCATAAAAAACTTTTATCATAAAGATTATCAGTTGGTACAATAAATTACCTAGTATACACAATACCAAAATAATGAATACAAAATTAAAATAGTGTATATAATTAACATACAGGCATGGAGGTGGGTTAATCCATTTAATTAACGTACTTTAGTAGATGGGTTTTTTGTGTGTACCTGAGGCATACGACGTGGGTGGGTGAAGGTTGACAGGCAGTGAACTGATTGTTGGAGGATATATAAGGATGTGGCATGATGGTAAGGTGGGTTACGGTGTGCCTGATGATCAAGTCAATTGGGAGTTTTCTTTTGAGTCGATGGGAGCGTGGAGATGGAGGAGGATCGTCATGGAATTGCTGGATCATGGGGATTGGGTGGTTGAGGAAACTTTTAATTAGGAAGGTTATGGATTTGGACATTACGGAGTTAACTTTGGGAAACTTGATGTTATGGTGGATGACGGAATTTCTAAGGTGCCTGGGAGAGTTTGTAATGGTGAGTAGGATGATGTTTTGTTTTGTTTGAATTTTGGCTGAATGGATTTTGGCTGTTGGTTCCCTTATTGACGAGGCTTAGGACGAGGTGAGTTGTATTACGGAGAAGTATAGGAGGCGTTTTGTGCTGATGGTAAAAGGGGCAATGGGGGATATAGAGTTCTGAATTTTTGGTTGATTTTTGAGAGGAGAAGATTAATATGAGGTTTCCAGGAGAGTTTTGAATCAAACATGACTCCGAGGTATGTGTTTTCTATTTTTGTAGGGATTAATGAATTGTTTAGATAGACATGGGGAGGAGGGTTTCTTGTTAGTGTGAATGGGACGGTTATTGATTTGGTGTGGTTGATGCTGATTGGCCATTGTTTGGACCATTGTTCTAGGTTGTTGAGCGCTGATTGAAGTGGTTGTAAACTGGAGATGAGAGAGGAGGTTTAATAGGAGATGGCTATGTCGTCTGCTAGTGTTGGGATCTTGTGGAATATCGTGTATAGGAAGGGGGCAATGACACTTCCTTGGGGGATTGAGTGTGGTTGGGAGATGTAGTTTCTTATTTTGACAGAGAAGGTTCTGTTAGAAATGTAGTTTAGGAGTATTCTGTAGTGGGTGTCATTTAGGAAGTCTTTAATTTTGGATAGTAGGGAAGGGTGGTGGATTTTGTCAAAAGCTTTTTCGATGTCAATAAAGGTGGTGATGAGGGTTTTTGCGCTGTTCAAAGGAGTTCTTTATGAGGTTAGGGGCAGGAGCGTTTTGGGTGAAAACCGTATTGTGTGTCTGGAATCAGGAAGGAGAGTTGATTTATTAGGTGAAGGATTAATAAACTTTCGAACAATTTGGAAGCAGACTTATTGGACGGTAATTCTATGGTACCGTTTTCCATTTGGTTGGATAATAGGTGGTTCTGAGGATGGCGTTGAAGATATAGATGATTGTGATTATTGTTTTCTTGGTGTGTTATTCCTGTTGAGTATCTGCAGCATCGTGCCACAATCAGTAGCGAAACCGATGTGAACACATTTAAGCAATGTGAGGTGACCGTAAGAAAGAAGATATCACGATAACGCACACGCCCACACATCACGTTTCACAACCCAGGCGATTGGTCAGTGGTGCTCATGCACCCTACATCTCTGATTTGACCCCGTCAGACTTCTGTTCGAAATTCCTTCGCTTGCAATAATGGTGCGTATTCTGAAGCAAGACTTATGAAATAAACTGGCACTTAAATAAGTCGTTCAAATTTTTTCCTCTGTAAACAACCGAAATTATTATGTGATGTAGAGAGACGTTTTAATAAATGAATATTAAGCACATAGCTCCCTATTATATACTTGGAATTATCTAGAAGACTGCAAATAAATAGTCTAGAATTATTATTGTTTAAGAGAAGAAGAACTTTTCTTTTGCTACAGAATCGTAGTTGAAGTCCTCAGCCAATTGCGATTGGTTGTAATCCTTGCAATGGGTCACGTGTCTCGAATATTAATTACCTCGTGGAAATTTCACTGATAAAAAACCTTGTGTTTGTCCTTGGTTGAGAAATAACGTGGAATTGTTAATGTCACACGTCTGTTTCGACTGACTGCAACCACAAGTTGGATTGCAACACAGAAATAGCAGTGATACTCAATGAAATAACACATCTGAGCAGGCGAACTTGGAGATGAAACCCAACGTGGTCAACGCTTGACGAGTAAGGCTTCCACTGAAAATTAAACAGGATAATTAATCATCGTTTTGTTCCATTAGAATTATAACCAAAAAATTCAATGTGAATTACAATTGCAGAAAGGTTTGAAAGTTTTTACCTCATTTCTCGTCGATATCATTATACTTCTAGTGGCCTTATATAGTTTTAAAATTTAAAACAAACTTTAATTTAGGAATTTTGTTAGTTACCAAGCTTTGACTCTGAAGATCGTACTGGATCATACCGGATCGCATACGTCCTCTACGTGTCCATTCAAACTGAAGATTTTAGAATTTCATATTATTTACAATTGTTTCACACTTAAAAACCTCATTAAATATGGACGTACGGACTGTCATGAAAATAATTTTTGATTACCAAGGATGATTTACTTGGTGGACGATATGGATACACGTTTAGCAGAACAACAATGCTAACACAAAGAAATTCGCTCGAGAAGACGTTCATAGATAAATTATGTTATTGAAAAGAGAGCACGTGAAAAAAAATTGAGTATAATTGTATAAATTACCATACTTAGTTTTTCACAGAATGATTAAATAATCATAAGATTTGTCTGCACACTTACACTCATCAACAAAAGGATATGAGTTTACAGAAGTATTGTTACCGTAGTATGCTGCCATACAGTTTAATTTTAATCCTTTCTTGTTGTTTCATTAGTTATTTGGCGACGACATAAATTTTTAAAGTTAAATAAGTTAATTATATTTAATTTGAGCAAATATAAATTTGATATATTTTTTATAATTCCCTCTTCTTGCATGATCCAATTTGAAGGTTAATTATTCTGTCGCGTTCATTTATTCTTTGTCATTTGTATATGTTAAGTGAAAGCATCCAATACGCGCTAACGGTTTTCAAAGTAAAATAAATGTAATATTTACACAAGTTGTAAACAATTAAATAGACTACTATTTTATGCGCAATTTAAAAAATAATTTAATGATTTCCAAAATATAAATTACAAGTTTACTGTATTCTGCTATGCATAATCTTTCTCTGCAGAGGTGTACGTCCGTATTTTAGGGTAGGTTAACTGCAACACAAATAAGTCAAAACGGAATATGGAAAAGGAATTATACTGTAAGAAGAAGAAGAAATAAAAACCATACGCTTTGCCGATATTGTAATATTATTGGAGTCAAAAGAAGACTTGGAAAACATAATAAATAATATGAACGTGGTCTTGGAGAAAGAGTTCAATGTGAGGATTAATAGAAATAAAACTAGGGTAAACAGTGGAATAACAAATGGTGTTAGATTTGGAAGGGATATTTTGAAGGAAGTTTAAGAATTCTGCTACTTCGGAAGCGTAATAAAAAGGGTTGGTAGAAGTTAGTAGACATAAAGAGTAGAATAGCACAGGCAAGGAATACTTTCACGAAAAAGAGGAATTAACTTTAATTTAGTGTGAATATTAGTAAATCGTTGCTAAAAATGTTGTATGGGTGCGAAACGTGGACGATAGGAGTTGAGGAAAGGAAAAGAATCGAAGCCTTTGAAATGTGGTGCAATAGGTGAATGCTAAAAATCAGATGGGTGGATAGAATCACTAACGAGGAAGTTCTAAACAGAAAAGGGGAAAAGCGAACAATATGGAGGACGTTGACTAAGAGAAGGGATAGATTAATAGGCCACGTTTCGAGACTTGGGGGTCTTTTAAAATTAGCATTAGAGGAAAGTGTGTGGTCTAAGAACAGAAAAGACCAAGGATGGAATTCGCTAAGCATAGTGGGGAGGATGCGGGGTGAGTTAGCTTTGCAAAAATGAAAAAGCTTGCGCAATATAGGTTAGCATGGAGGGTTGCATCAGACCAGCCTCAAGACTGAATACCACAACAGCAACAACTACAACATACAACCAATATTTGAATTGTGTATGCTGTACGTATATGATATGAAATGACTGTAGTTGTAGCTTACAGTTTTTCTTGTATACCAGAACATTTCAAAATATAGACGTGAAAATTACTAGTACGAAATACTAAAAATTTATTCCTGGTCTGTTCACAGACCATGGCATGGTATTTCAGCCATAAAGTTGTTATGGATATCAGTGGTGTCACGGAACACCATCACGCATGGGACAGAAGCATTACAAGACGCAATCAAAATTAAGAAATTATTAATCATTTCTTTAAAGTCTAATAATTTTCACACTCTTTAATTTTTATATTCCTAGAATATTCGTTGATAATCATAAAGGTGGCAATGAAGTAATTGTCCTTTCAATTATGTATTCCTAATGCGTAACACAATAGGAAAAATACAACTATAATAATATGTTTACTTATTAGCGATATTCTGTTGTAAAGGAAATATAGTTACTAAGAAAAAAACAATTGACTGTGATAGGGTGGTTACAATATCTGTGGGTATACAGTCAAACCATATTAAGTGTTAAATTTTGAAGTATGTTAATTAAGCCGACCATAAGCCTTTGTCTCTCAGGTCCATTGGTTACCGAACTTTTTCTGTTCCTCGGGCAGCTCTCAGCTGTTTGCGCGTTATCCACGGTGCATTTACGTCCTTAATGGTGCTGCGTGCAAATCCTAAATTGCAGGCAAAGCAACAGGTAGCCTCTTCCGCCGGACAAATGCCAAGGCCGGGCCTCCCACGCGGAAGTCACAGTGTGCCCAACTATTTAGCTCAGGGCTCTTATACCATTTTGCACCTCAACTATAATCGGCTTTTTTTCGCCCGAACTCCTCAGACGTTCTCAAGGTTAATCTGTGGCTAAAGCGACCTTTCCCAAAAAAAAATCCTTAGACTGTGTCTCATGAGTTTTGAAACATCGAATTTCTTTTAATAAATTAAAATAATTATAGAATAATCGACTTATCAGAGTAGATATACAGTTCTAAAATTAAAATAAGCTCACGTTAAATAGTTTCTATGCAGCTGATTAGATACGACGGCGCAAGTTTGAACCTGAGAGTAAAAAACGCTTAAGGCCGGCTGTCGCAGATTACAGTGCAACAAGTGCATGTCATGTTTCTTATTTGGGTGAAATCTATTAGACGATGAAATCACGAATTATAGAGAAGGAACGATACATTATTCACCGCCAGCACAGCTTAAATTCACAATCAACCTGCATTTAGATTTAGATTTATTGTTGTTTCCATTAATCCTCGATTGAGGAAATAGGAAACGTCATACATTAAAAATTAAAAATGAACAAAATAAAGTACATAATTAAAGACAAATAAACTTAAAATAAATTAATAAAAGAAAATGTATATAGACAAAAGTCAATATAAACACAACACGGACACACACTGGGAAACACAAACAAGCACACACTGAGGAACACGGAATGGAGTTTTAACTACTTGGAGCTCTGCGACCAGGAAACTGTCCTTGCTCCAGCAGCTATATACATGAAACAAACAAACAAAAGAGCAGAAAAAACTGAATAGAAATTTTAAGATATGTGATGTGCTATTTTATAAGGCAGCTCATTCAACACTTGCAGCAGGAACCTTGATTTAAATACTAGAAGGACGATTAAGAAAATCCTGTACCGAGTAAAACGCGCCATTTAAAAGAAGCTTTTGTAGGTACTATTTTTAACCTCTGGCGGAAGGCTGTTGTATAAAATTATCCCGGTATTGTGAATACTTTTCTGGTGTAGAGCAAGGCGATGTTTGTCCGACCTTAGAGCTGAACGATTTAAAAACTGTCCAAATATACAGGTATCAAAACATTTATGAAAAGCATTAAAACGCATGATTCTTGACGTCATTTCCTGATGTTAGCTTCTGGAAGGCGATTTATGAAGTATTTTTCAGCGGATCAGTTTTCCCGTCAACAGGGTTGAAACCAAACTTTCGAATGAATATATTTATGATTCGGTATATGAGTTTCACCACATTACATTAAGATAAGCCAAAGATTGATTCCTTTCCTATCCCAAAAAAATTATAAAACTGAGTTCGATAGCTACGAGTAAGCTCTTGCAAAAATCCATTATGACTGAGTTTTCTTTGCCGTAGTTCAATAGTATTCTAATGACGTCAATTTCATTAGCTACTTCACCAACTATCTACGATTGTTTGATTTTACTCGTAAGGAAATAATTATGGTTGTTCATTCACTTCTCTTCAATATTCAATTCTCTACTGTCAACTTCGACTCTTGAATGGATGTTTAATACACTGTAACGAAATTATGGGTGTCGTATTTGCTTTAAATTAAATAAACAGATAGAATAAATAAAAATAAAGCACACAATTTTAAAAATATATTTTAAAAACAAATAAAATAAAAACTTATTTCCCTGCTCTTTAAAAAACTATATAATATTTAGAAAATTAATTTACTTTTTAAATTAAAATTGAAAGCAAATTGATTGTGTATCTCGGGGAAATGTGGACTGAAGTACCTTGGTTTTAAATTCTGAAAAATACTGGATGGTGGCACTTGCTACTGTGGCTTTCAGTAGACGGCATTGATGGATTTATGGTTCATTTGTACTTTACCAACGACGTAGGTAGGTATGGCCGAAACCTTTGGAATTTATCAAAATTTAGTAAATCTATTACAACTTAAATACTGAATTTTCGAAAAAGTATTTAGTTTATCAAAATTTGAATTATCTGCCCACGGACCATTCTTGCTGGAAGTGGAGGCTCATAATCTGAGGGAGCTCCGAATGTAAGGCTAAATCATTTTGTCCAATCCATCGTAGAGGAAGCCTATAATTTAAAAACTCTCCCATGTACATACTCCATTGTGGGAAGCCCGGTCCGGCAAAGCTGAATAGATAAGAATTTTTTAAATCGTTTAATTTATTTTGAAACACCTTATATTTGCTCCTCTGTTCGAGCGTTAAGATGTAGTAAACCAGATGTAGTGGACATTGGATATTAAGTAGTTATTAAGATAGATATGTACTAGGCGTTAAGATATTAGTTATAAAGTAGTTATTAAGATAGATAATTGTTTTTATTATCCGGCTGACGACATGGAGTACACGTTTTTTGTTCCATGTACGGGTGGAATGAGAAAAATAACGTGAGAACATCGATCTGGAGATTTTTGCGGGGTAGGTGTGATCTTTTCCCGTACAAAGAGGTGTGAAACACTGCGTATACCAGGTTGCGTGTGCCCCCGCATAAATTATTTTTCCCCAACAAGTGTCAAAATAGCAATGGTTGACGAAATTCGCGCGTAATTGGGAGCGTGAACTTCACAAATTTAAAAATATGATTGGTGATCAAAGTGGGAAGATGAAATGACGTATCTCGAAGAAGGTAAGGAAAGAAGACAGTTCGTGTGGAGAACGAGAGGAGAACGGAGAGTCAGAGCTGGCAAGCCGAGAGGAGAAGTTGGACATTAAGTCCAGAACCAGCAATTATTTATCCTGGGCGGTAGAACTTTGCCATCAGGAAAGGCAAGGTAGAAGCCAGCCATCCACCTCTACTACGTGGCGTGGAAACAGTAAATGGACAATCAGTTGGTGAGTCCCATTGATCTGAGAGATCAGAGGCCATCAGTGAGACACAGCACAGGAGGTCCTGGCTCCATCGTCTTCCTCCAACACATACGATCATTCAAGACGGAGCAGCCAACAGCTCAACCATAGAAAGAGCCCAACCAGATTAATTACAAAATCTTCTCACGTTGACGCGGTACCTTTTTTATAATTTATAAATATGGGTACATAGGTTTTTCTTCGCACAATTTCTAAGGGGTTAAATTTAACGGAGAGGTATATTTTCTCTTTTCAAGACCTGTAAGTACATGCGGGTAGCGGGAGCAAGTTTAAAACATTATTATAATAATTGCAAGTATTTGAATTATATGAAATAGCACACATATACCAATAATTGATATAAGAATTTTCTTAAGTCGCCGCAACTTATAGCCTATATTTCCGTACGAAATACCTGCCACCTCGATCACATTTTTATAATTAAGGTAATGATCTGAGTTCTTGTAAATAATTCCTTCCAGTATTTTCCTTTTAATGAATTATTCTATTTAAATTTTGAAAAGAAAAAATCACATGAGAGCAAAGGCTTTCCCGGTGAATTTGCTTCATATACAATTCTGGGGTTTCAACCCGGGTCAAGGTTTGCTTACACAACGTTTCGACAGAAAACTCCACCATCGTCGTCTCGTTACTTAGTAACAAAATGGCTATAAATTATTTTAATATGTTATAATCTTTTGTATAAACTTGAATAATGTATTTAGGTTAAAAAATGAGCCTAATTTTAATATAATCAAAAAGTGAGCCCTAAACCTAAAATTAAATGTTGTGTATTCTTTAAAAGGTAAATTGCTAACAAATATCCACAAAGTTCAACCACCGATAAATCTCTATTTCAGAAGCTTTCGGCAAACTCGTTCACTCTTAAACTCCTTAGTAATAAGATAAATCATTAACGGTGTCTTTCATTGTCTGCATTTTACGATTCTAATAATCTTGGAATTCCACACGAGTTCACATATGTGTTTATCACTTACTTATGCATCCTATAGATCGCCTTTCTCTACTGACGCTGGGATCGTGTGGATAATATGCTGTACGTAAAAGCTTGAACGGTCTATTATAAGCATTGGGTGGACTGTTATACTTAACAAATGCCATTTCTTCAGATAATTAGCCTTAGGAAAGTCATATACTTGTCAGTACATAGATATAGTTTTTGTAGAATTATACTAAGCCTCAGAGAGGAGGATATAAATGCGTATGCGTATGCGTATGTGTATGCGGAGGTAGTGCAGCTACGAGACTGGACTGGACTGGACTAGACAAGTGCGTGGTTGGAGCTGGGCGTGTTTATTGTTTCTGCAACACGACCATCTCATGGAACCGGTACTCAGGTCATGCCTCCTTTATGGTTTAATTGCATCTACACAACTCGCAAACGAGAAAGTTTCTCTTTAACAAGTTGTCTGCTTGTAAGAGTCACGCTTAATCGCATCCACAGAACTTCCTACGTCAATTTAAGCGATTCACAGTTAATATTTATAGCTGCTCTCAATACCAACAGATTTAAAGGTACCAGTGTAAGACTGCTTTCTTTACGTCCATATTTCATTTGAATTAACCGAAATCACTTCGTCCATAATTTAATTTAATCTTTCAAATTTTATTGTAAGAATATTAAAATAATGATTCACCGTTTATGGGAAGTTTAGTGGGCCATATTTGCATATATTTACAAAGTTCTGTGCATATTATTTTCAAAACGCTTATCTGATACTTATGCAGTCTTTGACTGCGTTCCCTTGCCTCTTACTTTTTTTGGCGGGTAACAGGTAACGGAATATGTAAAACGAATCAAGGAGAAGAAATAAAAACCCTACGATTTGCCGATGATATTGTAGTATTAGTGGAATAACACAGGGTGTTAGATTGTGAAGGAATATTTTGACGGAAGTTAATAAATTCTGCTACTTGGGAAGCGTAATAACTAGCGATGGTAGAAGTATAGTAGACATAAAGAGTAGGATAGCACAGGCTAGGAAGCCTTTCGCGAAAAAGACGAATTTACTCACGGGTAATATATGTGTGAATATTAGGAAAACGTTGCTTAAAATGTTCCTATAGAGCGTGGAGAAATATACGTGCGAAACGTGGACGATAGGAGTTGCGAAAAGGAAAAGAATAGAAGCTTTTGAAATGTGGTGCTACAGGCGAATGCTGAAAATCAGATGGTGGATAGAATCACTAAGGAAGAAGTTCTTAATAAAATAGTGGAAGAGGACGTTGACCAAGAGAAGGGATAGATTAATAGGCCACGTTTTAAGACATGAGGGTCTTTTATAATTACCATTAGAGTGAAGTGTGTGGGTTTAGAACAGAAGATGGAGGCCAAGGATGGCAGATTAAGGAAGATCGATCACGACCCAAGTTATTCGGAAATGAAAAGGCTTAGGCAAGATAGGTTAGCATGGAGGGCTGCGTCAGACCAGTCTTACGACTGAATACCACAACAACAACAGGCTACACGAGGATGATCCTGAGGCAGGTAACTCCCCTTTAATAGTATAGGAAGAGAATTGAAAAGGTTATATGCAGAAGGTAAAGAAAGGTAGCCAAGGGTTGACTAGGGACCCCGGGCTATAGTTTAAATATCCTACACGGTGTTTAACCTTATGAGATGCTGGGAAAACCCTAGAAAACCTGCATCAGGTAGATCGCGCACTGGGTACTATTCTCACGCTCTTCCTAATGATGGGAGACGAGTTGGTGAGGGGTCACAACATTCCCTTCTCCGTGTCTCCGTCTGTTTTAGGAGGCAGTTGACCGATTGATCGAATGGGATCAGAAAACAACTCTTACCGTATACCCAAGGTATTAGACCCCAGTTTATACGCCTCCTAAAATAGGTGAAGGTACCTCGGCACGAAAGAACTTTGAAAAAATCAGAGATTGTATGAGGTATTCCCGACGAAATCAGGTGAGCCCCGCAGTCAATCTGGTGAAAATATTCCTGCGAAAGAAAACTACCACAGGCCTTTCAAGTCCGTTGCTGATTGTACATTGTAAGAAAGTAATGTAAAAATTGTTGGGAATGGAAGGATTGTTTATTTTAATATATCAATGAAGAAGGTTAGAACTGATACTTTTTTAAGCCTATTTCATTCAGAAGAATATCTTTGTAAGGGTCAAACACATCTGTTCGGACTTTGGCAGTGCGGAGTCAAAAAAAGGGATACAGCATTTGAGCCAGGGACAATAAAACCCAGGCAACACGGCGTGCCTGGTGTCTTCTCCAAGCAAAGGTGAGATTTGGCGGCATCGGGTGGTGTTTTTCCCCAAACGTATTGAAGGAGAGGGGCAAACTGTGACTCCTAGAGAAGAGTAACCATAAATGTTCTTGGTGAATATTCATCCCTGCCAGCTTGTTGAAGTGGGGAATAGGTATTAATAAGGCTTGTACAGAGGTTTGGTTGGATATTTCAAGACAGATTGCGGGACAGATGACTGGAGTTTAGGTGAGGGAGATTGTGGAGACGAGGAGATGATCGGCATCCTTGGACAGATTGTCTAAGGAGACGAGGATAAACGGAAATTCTTCCTGAACCAGGAAGAATTGTTCGGCGGCTCTGAGTTGGATCGATCACGACCCAAATTAGGTGGAATCTGCAACGAGGAAGACGCTGGAACGCCCATTACGGCGCCATTGTAATTTCTCCTGTAACTGTTTGCCGATTTCCTATACTGCCAGGTTGTAAGAAATATTCTAGTCTATGAGGAGGCCCATAATATACGAACCTGCGTTTAAAGATATAGAATTATTAGTTTTAAGGAATTTATATGAACTTTTTTATTTAAATATACATGCAGTGTAAATGAATAAAGAAAAAGTTAGGTTAAAGTAAATTGTTTTATTTTTATCGTAAAAACTAATTGTTTATATTCTACTAAAATGATTACCCCCCTATTCACCTTAATCGTCACAATATTAACACGGGAGGTCTAATCCATATCTGTATAAAATAAAACATTAAAATGTGGCGATTTCAATATGTATAACCTACACATTATTAAAAACAACTGGAGCTGAGACAGTCATCAACGTTACAATATTACATGTGCAATGGTGGTTCCATGGTATATATATATACATTTTACAGCATCTACTAAACCCTCTGACGTCGAAGAACACCAAAATTAACCTACGTTAATTTCTATTAAATCAGCAGTAAAACATTTACATAAAATACCCGTTAAAACATTATTATAATAATTGCAAGTATTTTAATAATATAAAATACCAAATATTGATATAAGAATTTTCTTAAGTCGCCCACAACTTTAACCTATATTTCCGTACGTAATACCTACCACCTCGATCACATTTTTATAATTAAGGTAATGATCTAATTCTTGTAAATATTAATTTCTTCCAGTATTTTCCTTTTTGTGAATTATTCTATTCAAAATTTTCAAAAGAAAAAATCCCGCTGAATTTGCTTCAAGTACAATTCTTGGGTTCAACCCGGGTCAAGGTTTGCTTACACAACGTTTCGACAGCAAGCTCCGGCATCGTCGTTTCGTAGAAGAAAAAGATAATTTATTTTGTACAAGTGGCGCAAGCTTTTATCCCGTTATTAACGAATTCCCCTTGACGAGTTTTCGAGATAGTTTCAGTGAAGGAATATTGACTATAATAAAAAGAAAATGGCTCAAGAAATTCACAAAATTGATATTCTATTGGCCTATGTTGGACACTGTCCTTGAATACTTTCGGATATGTAACCTGACTAAGTATTCTAGTGTTATATTATTTTCTTGGAATGTATCTACTAATTTGAGTATGAATCGGCCTTGGTGAACAAAGTTAGCTGTGTGGAGTTGGTTAATTTCATCGCAAGTGGAATAAAGAGGGGATCCTGAAGTACAACAGGGAAATCCGTAAAACTCTAATAATGACTCATAATGTCTTTTTCTGGCATTCCTCAGATAATCCAGTCTGAAGGCTAACAATAACAATACAGTTTTCCTCGTTGATTTAGTTCAGGACAATAATGTATGTTTAGATTTATTATTCAATCCGTTAGTCCTCGGTGGAGGAAATAGGATGCATCAAATATAATATTACAATAAATAAATAAAATATTACAATTAAAAGTTAAAGAAAAATAGATAACAATATTAGTCTTCAATTTAACGACCAATTTTCAAACATTTATAATTAAAAAGAGGTATAAAATAAAATTATTACACAAATTACATACTTGCAATGGTATAAAGGACAAAACTTTTTGTTTATTTAATAATTGGTTAACTTATGGTTATGTAACTTATATTTAAGTTCATATGCTCTGAGAATGTGGATAACGTCCGAGTAATCGGGAGCATATTTCAATACGGAGACTTTAGCCAAATCATGTGATATCTGGTGTTATAGTGGAATTAAATTATTATTTTAACAGTTGAAGAAATAAATTCTGTGACTTGGAGATATCCTTGCAGTCTTCTTCTGACTCCCCTAATAATAGGGTTTTTATTTATTCTCTTTGCATTATGATTCCTTTTCCATTTTAACTTTCTTCACCGCCTGTTCTATATATAAGTTAAACAGCATGGGCGACAGACTGCATCTTGTATTACTCCTTTCTTGATTTCGGCTTTCTTTTCTTGGGCTTCTATTCTAATTACCGCTGCCTGTCTTGTGTAGAGGCTATGTATAAGCCTCCTTTCTCGATATTTTCTTCCGGTGCTTTTCAAAATCCTTAATAGTGTGTTCCAGTCCACATTATCAAACGTTATTTCTAAACCTACAAATGCCATAAACGTAGGTCGTTTTTTTCTCATCCTATGTTCTATAATATTGCTTCTCTTGTCCCTATGTTCTTCCTTAAAGGCAAACTGATCCCCTAATTCGCACTCTATTTGACGTTTCTGATCTATAATATTTAGGAAAAATATGTAACTTTTAGCGCCTTAACTACTGAGAATACAAAAAAAAACTGTACAGAATCACTTTTGTTGCAAATTTTATCATCTTTCATTTTGTATATAATCAACGTTTGATGTATTCATCACTAAATACCTACAAGTAAGTGTGCAAAGATTCAAAAAGTTTGGCTTTTTTTCGAAGCTAAGATGTGGTGTGCTTTTGAGCTTCGGTGATTGTACTTTAGAAGTCTCAGTTGTCAATCAGCTGTCATAAAAATTAATATTCCACATTGTTGGCGTGTTTCATTCAGTCTGTTTCGTGTAAATATTATTCAATATTCCAATTATGATATGTTCAAAGGAAAGAAACCATTGCATTTATCACGCAAATCTGTTATTGTGGGACGTGGAGGATGGGTTACAGACACATAAAAGAGAATAGAGTAGAAGCGGCAGGTGAAGGGAGACCTCTCCCCACTCCAATACCCCCATAAAGGTCTCACAACGTTGATGTTTCTTACTAGGTAAACACTTTGGCATTGCTGCAAATCGCAAAGTTTTTAATTAGACGAACGTGTATCGTTTCCGATTCAAATTCTTCATTATTGTTTCCCTTATTTTTATCTCACAAGTCATCAGGTTTCGTTCACTTAGTGCGTGAGCATAAGTGAAGCAATTGAAACGTGGCATGCTGCACCACAAGGGAATAGGACATAACTCTTCACAGTTAAACAATTATTCATCATTGTGAAGGCCAATTTATTTCGTGAAGGTGATTAATAAATTATTTGACATACTCAATTCATATTTATATTAGTAAGTAAATTTCCTTTTCTGCGAAAGCCTTCCTTGCCTGTGCTATCCTACTCTATTTATTACTCTGCTCAAGTAGCAGAATTCCTTACCTTCCTTAAAATATCCCTTTCCAATCTAACCTCCTTTGTTATTCCACTATTTCCCATTACCTTGGTTTTCCCTTCATTACTCATTATGCTGTACTCTTCCTCCAGGATCACGCTCATGCCATTTATTATGTTTTCCAAGTCTTCTTCTGACGACCCCAATACTACAATATCATCGGCAAACATTAGGGCTTTTATTCCTTCTCCTTGCAGAATGATTCCCTTTCCATGTTCACTTTTAACTTTCTTCATCATATGTTTTATAAATAAGTTGAACTGCATGGACGGCAGACTGCATCCTTGTCTTTACTCCTTTCTTGCCCTTCAATTCTAATTACTGCTGTCATCTGTATAAGTTATGAATAGCTCTTCTTCGTCGATATATTATTCGTGACGTCTTCAAAATCCTTAGTAGTGTGTTCGAGTTCACATTACCAAAGGCTGTCTCTAAGTCTACAAATGTCATGAACGTAGACCTGTTTTTCCTTATCCTCTCTTCTAAAGTTAGACGCTTCTCCTCCTAAAACAAAACTGATCTTCTCGTAATACGCATTTTATTTCACGTTCTATTCCCCTATATACTATTTTGCATTTATGAGATACTCAACTTAAGATATTTTCGTATACATATCAGGTAAAAGAATGGGGTAAAATACAAATTGGTAATAAAATAGGAATTGTCTGCATTCTGTAGATAATTACATTACAATGAATTATTAAACACCATATGTAATACCAATTAGTGTTTAAGCTGATGTATTTTCTTGAATTACAGGATTCATAGTAAGAAAACTAAAAATGATGGTGAAATGTGAAGCCTGTTTGGAAGCTATTGAGAAAAACGTCATTACTAATGAGAAAGGCCTACTTACAATAAAGCACCACGGAGGATTGATGTTACCAGATGTGTGTGTTATTAATATTTGTAAAGTTTGTAACAATATAAATATATAAATGAGAGTGGGAACTACAAAATACGGGGTCACACGCATCCAAGCTTCCACCTCCTTTTATCTTTCCAATCTTCATCTCGCTTACATCTGTCCTCCATTGCTTGCATCATTCCTTCATTCCATGTAAGTTTAAGTCTTCCATTTTTCTTTCGTTTTGGGGGTTGTCAGTGAAATATTCTTAATGGCCGCCGTTCCTCTGCCATTCGTCTCAAATGTCCATACCAATTCAGCCTACCTTCTATTGTACCAATTATTACAAAAAAAGAAGTGATGCATTAGTTATTTTTGCCTATAAACGTAGAAAAATCTTCGCTTGCAGCACAGCAGTGGCTAGCTTCTACTCTATTCTATGTTCTGTGGTTACATAAATCGCCAAGTGAGAAAAGATGTTTGGGAAGCGAGAGCCAACAAATTTGGCAACGGGCGTTTTCTTAAATATTTCATTTAATCCTTCCATTAAAGCTATGCATTATGGGAGGGGGGTTGATTAATTAATTACATGATGATTTAGAAATATTGGGAAATTTATTTACATAGGGGAATTAAATAGGGAACACATTATTAAGGAAATATTTACAAGGAAATCAAGTGTTTAGTTAAACAATCTGATCTCTTTAATTCATGGTTAATATTATGGGCAAACCCCCCTTAAACGATCTGGATTGGAAAGCCTGGCAGCGTACCTCTTTACAGCTTCTATCTTCTTCAGCATCTGCAAAGTCCAGCCCAAGTCATCAGTTCCGACCGTCTTCTCTTAATGTCTCAAACCGAATACATCTGCACAGCCTCTCCGCTGTGTCCTCCACCTCGATAAATCGATCTTTTTCATTCGATTTATCTATCCGCGAAACCCCACTAGCCGAGGCCACCACGTGGAAATTTTAAAATATTGTTTGGTTGTTTTTTGGGATTTCTGAGAATAGCGCAGGTAATTTCCATACGTGACCTGACAGCATCCCATAGGATTACAGCCTCCTATCCCTGCCGACATGAAGGCGCCGCTCAACCTTCCACTGCGCCATCGAGGAGCCACTCAACCTTCCAATCCTTTGCTAATTTTTACTATGCAACTTAATAAAATAAATATTACGCTACAGCATGCTTCTCGAAAGACGTGCGAAATCGGACAGTAGGATACTGAATAAATAATTCAAAGATTTATAAGGGTCTCCTGTGGATAGAATCAGAGCAAAGTTCGAGAACTTCTGTTAGCTGAACTATCTAAGTGAAGGCTGGGAACTAATATGACCGGGCAATGTTTTAATTTTTTCGACACCTCATGGAGCTCACCAGCAGCACACCGGCCAATAATAAGTTGAAATACTGGCAACATTGCCGGAATATTGCCGGGTCTGATTAGTAATTATTATGAACATTTTTGTAGTTTTCTTCCCTGCAGTATTTCCGTATTCAGTATTTACAGCTAGCCTACGTGCACTGCCTTACAATACAGTGCTCCATCCTTTTTGTATGAAAAGCCTCTACTTAAATGATTCTAGATAAAGTTAATAGCTGGGCTCTGGAAAATAAAATGAAAATTAATGGAAAGAAAAGCAGCTCAATCTCGTTTACTAAACGCACCTTGTTAAATGAGACAGAATATAGAATAGGTGGGGAACTAATTCCAAGGGTAACGAGCTGCAAATATCTGGGGACATATTTCAACAACAGACTTGGGTGGGAGGAACAAGTGAATTTCACGGCCCGAAAAGCGTGGAATTCCTTACATTTCATTATGAGGAACTTAAAAAAGGGAAGTTCAAAAACAAAGGAGGTGGCATACTTATCTCTAGTTAGACCAATTTTGGAATATGGGGCGGCTTGTTGGGATCCTTATAGAATTAATCAAATAGAATCATTAGAGAAAGTTCAGAAAAGGGCTGCTAATTTTGTGCAAGTAGGGCCAGGTCATAGTAAGGAAAAAGTAAAACAGCTAGGTTGGGAGGTATTGTCAGAAAGGAGGGTGAAAGCAAGAATGCATTTGCTATTCAAAGCTTATACGGGGCAAAAACCATGGATTGGAATTAGCTACAAAATGCAAAAGCCCAGTTATATAGGTAGATGGGATCGCCAATTCAAAGTGAAATATAGAAAACAAAAAACAGATGTTGGCAAATTCTCATTCCTAAATAGGACTATCAACGACTGGAATAATTTACCTGTGGGGGTGTTTGGAGGAAATCCTCTTCAAGAAAATAAATTTAGGTCAAATCTGAAAAAACGTGTGAAGTGAAGTGGATATTTTTTAATATAAATGTGTTTCCGAATATAAATAACTAAAGTGAAGTGATTCTCTTTTCTCTTTCAGGGCATCCACAGAACATGTTTATCTTTCTTTAGTTTATAATTATGTACATTTAATTATGTCTTACTTCCCTACTTTATAACGCAATTTCATATCTTCTCCGTTCTCAGTATTTTTCTGAAACCAGAGGAATCAGGAAAAATATATCTAAAATATTAATTTTCTAGTTTCTGGCGGAGAATAAAAATGTTTGTTTGAGGTATTAAAGAAGCAAGGCAGTCGACGAGATTAGCAACTGCTTGCTGGAGCACGTTGCCGCATGTTGTGAAACTGCGGATCCGACGCTAAAGTGGCGCTAGTCCAGAAGCGGGGGCGGAAGGCCAAGGACGCAGCTTCTCAGCTGAAAAACCCTTCCTGAATGTCTGGCACCGGAGGGAGAACGCCTCCAGACCGACTAGACGCTATCATTTCCCTTCTTAGAAATCGGTCCCACTTCCTCCCACGCAAAGTGTGCACGAACAACTCCTTGCTTATGGAGAAATCGTCAGAATAAGGTCAACTTGGAATAAGATATGAAGCATTTCGAATGCCGTAAAAATGATAAATACACAATTACTTCATGCAACATTTATTAATACTAACGTATTACAAATATTATTGAATTCCCCTAAATAAATACTTGACGATTTTTTTAAAAAAAACTTAAGATTAACATTTTGTTTGTACGTGGCAATGTTATTAAAAGATTTATCCTTTTTTAATGTGTAAATTATCGAACGAGGCGACAGAAAAGATCATGAAAATACAAACATGTCAGCATTTCCCTAAATTTAATCATGCATACTCAATCGATTAAACAATTGAATTATACATTATGTGATAACCTACATTTTAATTTATCTAAAGAGAAAATAAGTGAATTAATAATTATATATAATTATTAATGATACGTTCACTGCCTTACAATACAGTGATGCCAACGTTTGGAGAAACTTTGGATAATTAATTCATTAGGAAGAGAGTAAAACAAATAAGTTACGTCAAGTGAGAGGATGATTAGGGATCTTAATGTTGTTAATGAAATGGAAAGAATTTTTGATTGTGTGGTTGGGTTTCTCATTGTTTCCTGCTTGTAATAATTTATATAGAAAAATGGATACTAAATGGAGTGGACAGCCTGTGGGAGAAACTATGATTCTGTAAGATAAATTTGGTTTATCTAGTTTCGGAAAACCGCTGGCTCTTGCTAAATTGGCTGATGTGGTGAACAATTTATGGAACGTTAGGATATCGATATGGTTGTCTACTTTAAGCTTCTTAAGAATAGGTTTAAGTTTATCTATTGCAATGCTGATTATGTTTTTATTATTGTGTACTTTATATATTGACGTGTCACTAAGCAAGGTTTCTACTTCGTCAATGTAGTCTGATTTGTTAATCGCTGCCGTTATAACGTTATATACCACTTGCTCAGTTGTGGTACTACGACATTTGTGGTGTAGCCTCCTGAAGACTTTTTAAATTATTGCAAAATTTGTGATTTAGCTTATAAATGTAGTGTATTAGAAATTGACACTTGATTATTGATAAAGGCACAAATAAGGACCTCTTTGGGAATGGTTAACAACAAATTCTGAAAGTGGTCGAAAATTTTTATTTATTAATATTGAGAAATATTCGATCTTCCGCTGGTGATTTTGGTATGTGTCGACGATAACCGGAGATGACATTCACCATACGATACATGCAGGACAATAACTTGATGGATTATAAGCTAATTTCAGGTACACGATTTAAAGAACAGTAATACTGATGTTTCAAAAAGCCATTTCTCTGGAATTCGCTACATCACCACAAGCCAGATCAAAGTATCCTGAGCACATACCTGCGGTTTGACATTTATTTGCAAGTTAAAATGTTATGTCATCAATCCTTGCAATAAGTAGAGGTCTTTTTTTAAAATATAAATGGTTCTAAATCAGTTTCTATTAAGGGGAATCCATAAAACTTATTATACTATAGTTTGTAGTTATAAAAATAAATTGTGATGCAACATAAAATAACTGATTTTAGTTGGTGAAAAGAAAAGTTCCGAGACATGTTAGTCATGAAGTATGGAATGGACGATATATGAAAGCCCAAAGGGATTAAAATAACAGAGAGCAGAATCATTAAAATTAATGGGAAACACACCATTACAAAATTCCCATCATTTCAAGTGCATTGAAAGCCTTTTTACGAATAATAACTACAGCACGAAGGAAATAAGATCACGTATTGCAATGGAAAAGGAAGTTTTCACTAAAGAAAGAAACCTATGGGGAATTAAATCGGATTGCTATTGAGTCTGGTAAAGACCTATATTGTGAGGAGCATTTTTGAATGAATCAAAAAGTGGACTGATGAAATGGAAAAGAATTGAAAGATTTAGTGGAGAGACGTGTGAAAAATTGAATGGGAAGACATCATTTTTTAAGAGAAAAGCGACCTACATCAATCACATTGTAAGGAGAAATTGCTCACTGCACGATAAGATCGGAAGCACATGGAAAGAATTCCAGGTTGAAAAAAAACCAGTGCAGCTGCTCAAGAAGAAAATATTCTACTGGGTGCTGAAATAAGACGCTCAAGAAGTGGAGAAAGGAAGTCCGATGATGCGTTCATCAAAACTCCATCCTATAATTATATGGACTTCTCTGTTTCATATGTCGGTTCTTCTACATGGACTAAAATTCTTGCCACCAATGCTAAAAGCTCTTAAAACGAAATTGAATACTGCACCGGAAGAAATGCAGGAACAATCACGTCGATTGAAACCTGCATGATTCAGGGCGATATAAATCGTTCACTTAGTTATTTTGCCATTAATATTTTATCACCCCTTTAGATCAAATAAAATTGCTTCATCAAATCGACATCACCGAGGATATTGTTAAAGACTTATGAATTATGCGAACCGACAAATAACAATGAAGTAATAAATTGCATTTCAAGCACAATGGACATGAGCTTTGTATAGCCAAGGTTGTACATCATGCGCTCTTCCTCATTGGTCGCTTTTACCACTTCACTTCAAAACAAATGGCCATTGTGGACGGACAACAGTTTTTATGAGTTATTGCTCCGAAACCCACACACTTGACAGAAAATCCTCCCGCTACATTCTAACCCTTGTTTTTTCACATTACTATACTAGGCCCCAAGTATAGGCTGCTCAATTTTTCGCCCTGACCTCTTCACTTGTGAAATATATTTTCCGCAATGTCTCTCGCTCTCTTCTCAAAATGTGGACAGAGGCCGATTACTTGCTTGGATGTTCCGAACTGGTTGTTTTGCCATTCAATGTAAAAGTTTGCGGTACCTTGGAACGTACAATGAAAGGTAAAAGCCACCGGAAAGATGTCCTGTAGATGTCTTTCTGCAACACATAAAAAAATTCGGTCCTCAAATTCTGCCACCCCGACTAAAAAACTCTGCCGTCCCAGGCTCAAGCCTTCTCCTACTGTCGTCGTCAAAATAGTAGAGCCCTGAGTTTGAAGCCTCACTGCGCCCATTCTGATCGACCTACATCATTGTAAAAGATCTCATTTTACGAAGAATGTAATGTTATTTTATGATATGTAAATAAAAAAATTTTAAAGCATTTTATAATTCCGTTTTGGCGAAAAATCTGAAAAAGGTAGGGTTTCGTTATTCTTTCATATAGCTAGACTTTGACAACTCATATATTTCAAAATGTTGTTTTAAATGTTCAAAAAATTTAGCAAAAGACTGTGCGAACCCTTCCAAAATTATCCGGAAAGTCTTACATTTTTAAAAATTAATTAATTAATGGACATCTACTAGCTCTTGGGCAGCGCATCGCAGAAGAGTGGGACAAAGCTTTTCTTGTAGCGGTTGAAAGTCATAAATGTAAACTTCATTGATGTAGCAACGCTGCAAAATTTCGGACGATTTTATAAAAAGTTATGGGAAAAAGGTAAGGTTTATTGAAGCGGGAGAATAAAGTAGGTTGGCACCCCTCACCGCTGGCCGGTCCCCGCCGCTTCCATCTGCCTGTCTAAATTAAGGTGCATAAGGTTACAGACTACTACGAAGCTGAATAAACAATTCATGACACCTCGGTTTAGTTTGAGAGGTGTATTTGTCGGGGTCGCAGACTATATACGCTGTCCTCTGACCCTATTGGAACGATTAGCCAGCTGTCTTTTAAACTGGCCGGGGCATGACGGAGAAAGGAAGCCTGTGACCGCTCTGCAAACTCCTCTCCCGTCAGCCCACCTGATTCAGGTTTTCTGGGATTTGACCCTGTATCTCTTTCATGTTAGTGTGGAGTGGGATCCTTAAACTGTGGCTCGGGGATCTCTGTCAACCCTTGACTGCCTTTCTATACCTTCGAAAAGGAGTTTACAATTTTGGATTACCCTGTAGCGCAGCGACTTGCCAAGCATTTATTTGGCATTACAATTAAAACGAAAGCAAGAAATTTCCTATGTGTTGGGCAAACGCAGACTGCTGGCGCCATATTAGGGATGCGACAGAGTGGCGCCGATCGGCTTACGAAAACTTCCCGGAGGCTTCGGTCAATCACCCTCGAATTTTCCAAAATTTTTACCACACCGCCTGGATGACCCTAAGGGAGAGCGTTGAAACGAAGAGGTGGATTGGGTAAAACATACCCCTGTGGATGGGGAGATACAGAGGTGACCTGGGAAGGTGAGATCACCGAAAAAAGGGAGATGAACCTGGGATAGAAAGGGAGTAAGCTGCGAGGAGAGGAAACGTCGAATTCTAGGAAACAAGTCGAAGCCGGGCCGACACTCAGTTAAGCTGCCGACCAAAGGATCAACGCCTGGATGATATAATATACCTGGAATAAGCAGTCAACTTCCGCCTCACGCCGTCGAGATAGGAGAATTCTGTCCAGACTACCAGAAGCGCAATCAAGGATCCAGTAGGCCAATAAAGCAGGTGTGTCACTTGAGTGATATGTGAATCTGCCATTCCGCTCTGTACGGATCCCGCCCACAGAAATTCCCTTTTAATTATGTAGTTTAAAACTTAACTATTTTTTTGTGGAACAAGATTTCATAAATTGTAAAGAGCCCCTAGATATTAAATAAATTAAACTATGATTATTTTCAATTCACTGATATAAAATTAATTAAACCCATTAATAAGCCCTGACATAATTTCATGACTGAAAAACAAAAAAAATAGCTCGGGGCTCTCGTTAACAATTTTGTTGCCTTCATCTCCATTTCACTCCCTTTCCTTCAAACGCTCTTCCTATGCTATTAAAGGAGAGATTGCGATAAACAAGTACTGATTAATCTCATGGAGCAGTCTATAATATTTCTTGAGATATGAGACGTTGGAGAAGAGCGATCATGTGGCCTAGGACGCATCCCCTTGATCCCTGGTGTTAGGAGACAGCTTGGCCGAGGTCCAGCCGCCTTGCGTCAGAGCTGTTTCTGGCTCTGTTACTGCTGTCTGATTGACAACCCCAGCCAGCCGGATGCGGGTCGTACCAATACCAGCCTCTGGCTTCATACTTCCTCGTCCAACTCGTCCAGTCGCCCCTCATCCTGAAAACTTCAAACCTTCACCTTTCAAACAATTCCTGATACGGAATCCTGTAGTCAGTCTTTACGTGTCTGAGGTCAGCTGTTGATTTCGTCGGGTTGCTCGATGACCTTTCAGCGGAAGAAAATTCATGACCTTGGTCATGTCACACACATTAAAGAGTGTCAGTTTAGATTATAATCTCCTAAGCTCTTTCATATCATCACATCAGGATATGCAGTGTGCACTGTTACTAATTCTTTTCGTACAGGTTCCCCAATCCAATAGAAATAAAGGTCACATGTGCGACTTTAACTTGTAAATTAAGGAACGTAGACACGTAATCGATAATTGTAGCGAATATCATCAACTCAGAAACGGCATCTACTTGCTTGTATACATCTATAGCCCATCGACGCAAAATTATCCGCATGTGCATATAAGTTTACCCATTTGAAATTTACCTGACAAGACGTTGTAGAAGTCATATCAATATCAGTATTGTTTTCTGAAAAAATGGCTGGTCTCATATTTATAACTGAACGTAGTTTCAAATTACTGAAGCCGACCAAATTTTAGTCTCAGGAGTAAACACGAAGGTCCCACTAATACAGTAGTGACTTCACATTGAATAATAAAATTATTAAAAACTTATAATTGCATGAATTAAAATATTATATAAAAATCTTTCATTACAAATTATTTTGAACTTGACTTTTAGTTGTTTATTATATGACAACATGGTTTTCTGACTTTAAAAATTTACAATAAATAAAAAGACGGCCAAAAAGTCAGCACATAAATTTATCAATGTTTATTATGAAGCGACGTTTCGTCTCCATTTTGAGACTTCCTCAGGCGTACTAGAAACATAATATTACAATAAATAAAATTTGAAATGTTTTAAAAAATGATTAATGACAGAAAGATGACCTTCATAATTTCATCTTATGAAGCTAACATATAATATAAACTAATTGACTTGTTTCATAATTACGGTGTAGACGTTGTTTTTAAATCAATAAATAATTTAAATTTCGTTCAAAGTATTAAAGATAAAATTAACTTTCTGGAAAGACATAATGTTAGCTACAAAATTAATTGTTTAGATTGTAACGCACTGTACATCGGACAAACCGAAAGAGCTTTAAAAACTCGCATTAAGAACATAAAAATAACATAAAATAAGACATTCAAAAGTACAAAGTTGTGTCCAGACACTTACATATTAACAATCACAATTTCGATCGGCAAAATGTGGTAATTTTATACGAAGAAAATAATTAATTACCTGTCGAAAATTATGAGTGAAATGTTGAATTTACGATACTCTTTTGTTGTAATAGTTTAACATTCTTCACATGTAAATTCAATAATCTTTTCGGCTGAGGGAGTCAAGGAGTAAATATGATTAATTGCTAAATTTGTAATTTTTTATGTTTTTTGTATTTAATTTAAAAATTTTAACATAGAACCTATTTCTTGTAATATTCTGTTTTTAGTACGCTTCAAGACGTCTCAAAATGGAGATGAAACGTCTCTTTTGAATAAAAAGTGATAAATGTATATGCTGACTTTTTGGGTATCTTTTAATTTATTGTTTATTATATCTCCTCGACCGAGGACTCATGGTTTGAATAATAAATCTAAACCATTAAAAACTTACCTACCTTTTTCTATCTAAGGACTTTCAAGTGATTGTTTCTTAAAATACATTATTTTTGTCCAGAACAAGTAGCAATTTCGCTTCATGCAGACAATAAATCAATATTTGAATATATAGTAACTTATGTTATGGGGCACGAGGAAACATGGCCTAGTATAAAAGAAAGTGTAGCATTGCAAACGTGTATGATTCCTCTTTCTTTCCATATTACTTTCAGTACCTTTTAAGAAAAAACAGTTTAGAATAATTTGATCCAAAAATTTTGTATATCAAACATGAAATTGAAAACTTTCTGCAGAATTTTTTAACGTTTTTTTGTTCAAAAACAATGTCTAACCCTTCTTTGTACGGGCTTATGATGCAAATCCCTTCAGCATAGGAGGTCACAACGAGTTTGCTATAGCATTTAATTAATTATATAGATTTACAACCGATACTTACATTATTTCATCTTCCATTGGAAATTTCCACTTTAAGTTAACTATGGTGGAATTTAAAATTTAGAACATTCTGCTTTCAAGGTATAATATAGTTTTCGCGTGAATAAATTAATACATTGATGATGATTTTTATCATCTTACGAATGAATAAAAAACAATCAATTTCTTAACATACGTTCTTCTATTGCTCAATAGATTTTGTCCACGTACTGCTAAATTTGTCAAACATTTCCACTTTTTTATCAATTACTTTCTTGACTTTTGCTCAAGTGCTTCGTTCTGTAGACAACAGAACTCTAGATCACTTGCTAAGGACGGTAAAAAATTCTTCAATAAAACTAATACATAGATAATTACTAAACAATAATTTTTCTTCTACTCGCCACCAGCATTTAATACCTTCCTCATTTGCTGTATTTGGCCATTTCGTTTGTCTTATTTATCGTACAGAATTCGGAAAAAAAATCTTTTTAGTAGCGATCAAGAATGAAGATGAAGTTTTGTAGATACTCTTTCATTTTTTAACTTTGTAATGGTATTTCTGGGTGGGGTTAACTTAAACTTATTAATAATTATGAATATAAAGTTATCAATTAATGATAAGGTTTTTGAATATGAACTTAAAGATTTAATAATATAAAATACTTCAGCAAGAGCATAAATGGTGTTTTCAAAGAAAACATTATTAAAACAATAAATTAGCATTGGGACTTTAAAATCAGGGTATTCTCTGGGGTGATAGGAGAAGCATATTTCTAACGGCAATAGGACTGGCAAATGCGAACTCTTTCTAATACAATACAACTATACCTGCGAAGTTTCTGCGTCTGCATCCTGGCCTGCATCGATGATGACAATGATGATGGTTGCAACGGTGGATGACTTCTGTTCATCACCGTCCGGGCTGAATCTCGTGGATCTCTGGCGGAGACTTCCTTATCTCCTTCCGGTGGTTAACAGTTTAGGTTTAGGTCAGCATTTGCCGTCCTCTCTCCTTATCTCGGCGGCTAACAATTTAACTTTTGCATCAACTCATTAAGTCTCCCAACATCGTCTCCCCGGCCCCTCTATAACAACTGCCTTCCGTCTCCCAACAACTTCTTATCCAAAATCCCTTCCCTTCCCACGAAAGCTCGGTGGGAAGCTACATAATACCAAACCACCAATAAGCTGTTATCCTCAAAAGACTTGCTCTTTAACAATTGCAGCCAATATGAAAAATTTCAACTGCTGGACCTAAATACTGCATGTGTTTAGCGTTTCACTATGAGATTCCAAATTTTCCACGGAACTTCCGCTCACACCAAACCCAGCTCCCTAATTATTCATGGCGATCCCTTTTTTTCGTGAATGATCCTTCTCCCACATTCAGCCGGAAGGGTTAACCTTTGGTCCTTTGCCACACATAGCTAGTAAGCACAGCTGCAGAACTTAAAATTTCACTTCGCGTATTTAATATATTATAGCTTTTTGTGTAGTCACTATTATCAATGAAATATTCTGCATCTCTTCGACATATTTCTTTCTTCCACAACCAATTGGCATTAACATAATTGGTTAAGATGCTCTGTTTTCTTACCAGTGAGTTCTATTTCCTTTATTGCCTAAATAAAAATTTCTAACACAATATTTATATTCTCTTTCGTCTAGCAACATAATTAACTAAATAAACGTTTCGTGTCCCGCATTATTTCTTGTTAAGTGTAGCACAATAGTTTAATTATTATTTCATTTCAATATTTTGCTAGGAATATTACAAGTGGTTGATTGTTTGACAAGCTATAAGAGTCGTGATTCTGAACGGCGCCAATTTGTCGCGTGCTAATTCTCGTAGTTTGACTAAAAAGCACGAACCAGGCAGATAACCCGAAGTGTAGATCCGTGCCTGGAAGTGGGAGCTCAAGAATATAAAATTTCAGTGAACACGTGATTATCTTGACCAATGACTATTCTTCTTCGTTTGGCGGTCACAGACAGATAAAGCTTCTCCTGCAGCGATACAGAGTGGACCTGCTGAGACGACGGCATAGTGACTTGTACACCAATACATCAGATTTCTTATAAATGTCTTGTATTACATTCCTTGAAGCTTCATAAACACGATTAAGTACCTTACCGTGTTATGAAAACCAGTCTTCAAATATCCGTCACTTTTGTCCAAAAGTATATCACGTTTCTGCTCGTAATTGTAAGTAATAAAAGAAGATCAATAATTTGTATTAAATAAGCAAAATAGCAGACAGTAGCCTAATTACGCGTCTTGTATAGTTTTAATGAAATTGCGGAATTGGTGTCATGACTTGTAAGGGATACACAATTTCTCCAAGATGAACGTTTCGTGAAAGTATGGGGTTATTGTGAAAGCCTGTAATGAATATGTTGAGATAAGCAGATGCGTCACTGAAATTGCAGGATCACGAACTACGGTCACGCCTTCTCTACATAAACTGTCGTACGTCTGCAAGGCGTATCGTAATTGAATGATTTCCCTTCCTGTAATTTCCATTGAAATAGCTAAGGTGTGCTCATCCGATAGCAGGGGAAGATTACATGTAAAAACCCATTTTTCTCTGGAGTTCAGGATATTGCTCCTAGTGCTTAAGTATTTTCCGAAGAAACATTGGACATTTAAAAAAATAATAACCCGCATTTATTCAAGTGATCTTCACGACGGATTACACTTCAATTGAGAAAAGTAACATTTTAGAAACTAAATATGTACATAAATTAATATTATCAGATGCATTTGTCGGTATTTTCGTGGTCTAGATTGGTGACACTTGGGGTAGTGGAAGATGATGTGGTCCATGGTTATGTTCATCATGCATGAGCTACATTGTGGTGGAGGTTCTCTAGAAATAGAGAAAGGAAAGAGAAAAATTAGTGTGGTTGGCCCTTACCATGGAAAATATTATTTACTCCTTTCTTGTTAGATGATTGGGGAAAAAATTAATATTGTTGCATGTTGTATTCTTTTTATGCTGTTGAGTAAGACATTTAAGTTATTGGTAATTAGATTCCTGGTACTCCGGACCTGTGTTCACTTACATTTGAATAAATGTCGGATAGTTGAAAATTCGCTGTTAGTTTTGAGTGGTCTATTTGTAAACGTGTAAGGATGATCTTGTCTCTTCCGTTGTCTAGTAGGATATGTTGTTGTGTGTCATTTAGTTGGTCGTTTCTTGTGTCCATTCCTGGTCCCATAGGGATTTTGTTGCTCGGAGATTTTAACTGATGTCTGAGTGTGTGATATGATGGCTAGAGCCATTGAATCCATCTAATTATTACGTTTTTGTTTTAGTTTTCAATTTAGTGATATTTTTCATTTGTAGATTTAGAAAAAGCGTTTGATAATGTGAACTGGAACACACTATTAAAGATTCTGAAGACCACTGTAATAAAATACCGAGAAAGGAGGCTAATGCATAACCTATATAGAAGACAGGAAGCAGTAATTAGAATAGAAGACCAAGAAAAGGAGGCCGTAAGCAAGAAACGGGTAAAATAAGGATGCAGTCTGTCGCCCATACTCTTTAACTTATATATACAACAGGCGATGAAGAAAGTTAAAAAGGGAATATGGAAAATGAATCATACTGCAAGGAGAAGAAATAAAAACCTTACCCTTTGCCGACGATATTGTAGTTGAAGACTGGGAAACCATAATAAATGGCATGAACGTAGTCCTGGAGAAAGATTTCAATATGAGGATTAATAGAGGGAAAACCAAGGTAATGGAGTGTAGTATGGGAAACAGTGTAATAACAAAGGGTGTTAGATTGGGAAGGGATATTTTTAGGAAGGTAAAGAATTCTGCTACTTTAGAAACGTTATAACTAGGGATAGTAGAAGTATAGTAGACATAAAGAGTAGGACAGCACAGGCAAGGAAGGGTTTCACGAAAAAGAGGGATCTACTTACGGGTGATATAAGTGTGAATATTAGGAAATCTTTGATAAAGATATTCGTATGGAGCGTGACGTTAATGGGTGCGAAACGTGGACGATAGGAGTTCGGGAAACGAAAAAAAAATAGAATCTTTCGTTCGAATGGCGAATGCTGAAAATCAGATGGGTGGATAGAATCACAAACGAGGACGTTATCAACAGACAAATTTAAGTGGATTTTTATTTACAACATATATAATTATTTCCATATATTAAAGGCAAAAAATCAATTCAAATGGGAATATTAAAAATATTGAGCATGTTTCGAAATCTGTATGCACTTAAATTTTTCTTTTGGTACTTTAAGAAGGATATTAGCGCTGTTTTTACATGGGCTCTTATGGGCCTAGGTGCGATTTACACCTAGAGGGGAGGGGATGACCGTCACGCTATTGCCTTTCTATCTATTTAAGATACTCTTTGGTCCAGACCGCCATTGGTACTGGAATCAGGATTTTCCGCTAAGCAGCTCGTCCTTCAACCTGATATTTATGACCTGCAGATGTGAGGGGCGCTTCTCTCTTTGTCACTTCAAAGCTTTGCTAAATGTGAGACTAGCTCTTGTTTGGGCCACGGGTCTGAAGCAACGCAGTTGCCTTTACGTTCAAATTATGATTTGTGTCCATTTGGAAGCGATTTAATGTTTTTTTTTTCTTTTGAACAGTCCCTAACGGGATTGAGTGGCTGGCAACTCGTATAGTGTGTTGTGCAGAGTATTTTAGGAGTTTCTCCGAAGTCTGGCAGACTGTCCCCGAAGGCTGACTCATCCCTGCAGGTTGCCCAGATCTCTAGGACGCAGGTGCCACTTCTCCCGTTGCCACGAAACCCATCCCATTACACTGTAATTATAGTATGACGTCTCTACGCTCGCAAATAACTCGACGGCATCGCAAGTAAAATTGCAATTACTAAACAAGGTCACAATTATAATAGGAAATTATTAAATTCCCAAAAACGTCGATCTTGATTCCAATCGGTCAGTAAATTGAACGCAGAGAAAAAGGCATGGGTTTTCTTTACCGGAATAAGTTCAAATGATTATATATTTGCAATTGTAGATGGTGAAACACTGTTAGCCACACGATGCTATGAACTCCGTCCAACGTTAGACGCTTGATGGTTGGACGCATCGTGTGGCAGATCCTCGGGCTGTTGTCGGTCGCTCGGGGACTCACTGACACATTCATATTGGTGATTTCTGCTCTACAAGGATGTTTTTCTTACGTATATGAATAATCTTTATTAAACAATAGTAATTTTGTGCACTAGAAGTTTATAATATATTGAGTTTTATTAATTTTTTTGCCTAAAAATTGCTTTTTTGATTGAAATTTCACACTTAAAGCTAATATACAATAATGAAATTAGAATACGTTTCGTCCTACAAATTTTAGGACCTCTGCAAATATTTAAATAAAATTATATGACAACTTCTTTTTCCCCCACAATGTTCGGGGTGGAAGTGAGCGAATATATCGTTGCGGCCTCGGACGTTGCAGTAGCAACAAAAACATATTGTATTATTTTATTAGATTTAACTGAGGAGGTCCCTAAATTTTGGCAAAGAAACGTATTCTAATTTAATTTTTACGTCTGGCTTTGGCTGCACACTGCTTTTTATTTACAATTAATTAATTAATAATAATGAAGTTAATATTAGGGTTTTTTGTAACATTTTTAAATATTTTAGTCTACCTTACACATGCTTATATTTTTCCGTGGTTATAAACAACGCATTTATAATAAAAAAACTTGTAGTATTTGATTGTTTTATTCGTTGAAATACGTGACTTTACTGTAGAACGGATAACAACTCGTCAATATTAATTTGCAGTAAGACAAGAAAATTACTCTTGCTGCAGTATCAATAATAACATCCTCATAATCCTCTATTTTAAACATAATTTTCTGATTTTAATTTTAAAACAAATAAAAGCATATATATATCATAGTCTTAAAGATAAAGTTAATAATTCCAATTTAAATGTTAAGATGTAATTAATTTCACAATGGCGAATTAGAACGCTGTCAAAAAACTCAAATTAATGAACACAAAAGTAATTTCAAATTCAGTGTACAAAATGATTCAGTTCTTTGCAATAGAGAATTGACCGGCCACATGTAAATATTTTTTAAGTCGAATGCAGTCTTTGTTCTAGACTGATGAGTGAGATTCCTTACACCAGATATAATAATGCGGCTATTAATGTAAAAATTGACACTAATATATTATCCTAAATTCCCGGTTCCTTCATTGTATTAATTTTTTTCTATTCCTATAGTTAACATTATCAATACGCTTTAGAGCTATTAGTTGTATCTTTTCGACCGCTTTCTTTGTGTGATAACGTCCAAATTTTCATGCGATGTTTCCATTAATTGGCTTACAATATATGTATGTATCACATCGTAAATTTCTTTTGCATTTGTATTTTTACAGTCACATCTGATGAAATTCCAAATTTAAGGTACGCCAAGTAGTGGTAATACTGTAAATTAAGAATATTTAATTATTAAAATGTCTTTTTAACGAATTAACTGATATACTAAAATAGTGTTTATTAATAATATAATTTAATTGAGATATAATGAATGGTAATGTAGTACAGAGGGCTAGATGAAAGGCTAAGCTAGCATTCCAGAGGCGTGGGTGTGTCTACAGAATATTCGGGTCACGGTCTTAGGAACAAAAGACCGCGCAGACTTAGCGTTGCCCTGACCGCAAACAGCAAGGGAAACGAGAAACACATACGGCTTATTTACTTAATCCCAAAATTACATATGTGCAGTACTAACAGTTTCAATTATAACTCTTACTGACGGAATTAGAACCAAAAAGTAGTTCTCATAGAAACTTAAAAATAGACGTTTTATTTTTTTATTGTATTTCGATATTACTTATATTTTTATGTTTGTGTCATGCATTACTCATCTTGTTTCAAAGTACGAAGGGTATCAAATTTCTATTGAAAAGGACTCGTTGTCAGAAATATTGTCAATTTAATCATTAGGTGGGTCATTTATTTTTGAGTCTCGTTTTCATAAATAGCGTAGACGTTGAAATATATCCAACGTTCGGGCTTTCGGTACCTAGGAAAAAGAAAATGAATACAATTGAAATCGAAACTAGTGTACTGTACTCTTTCCTTTTCGTTCCTCATTATTATTTTAACTCGGTGTTGTTTTAAAAATGGATTAACTGATTTTGTATGCATATTGTGTAAAGGATGTTCGTTAAAAGTCGAATTAACAGATGGAAAATATGTTGGTAATGGAAATTTTTACCATGTTTATTATCCTCCATAGAGGAAAGCGATAAATTGGTGGTTGATGTGGAGATTTTTCAATTGTCTAAATGTTCAGAAAGAACATTATGGCTCGGCGACAGGCAGCTAGGAAGTAGTGTTTCCCGGCGCCAGGCTGCCTGTCTGCGGATCTATAATATTAAGCTTCTTTAGCTGAAGGAACATTCAGCCTTCAAAATTTCCGAAGGACGCTGTTCGCTGTGTAATGGAACAATTCCCGCGCTGAACGGACTCATGAGGTTTGGGGGAACAAAAATCACGTGGGTGAGCGTTTTCCCCTTGGAGAAGGGATATACGAGATTAGCTGGGAGGCGAGAAACCGAAAAATAGGCAGAATAGTTCTAGACGTTGATAGGGCGAGGAGGGAGAGAGGGAGAGTGGAGTTGTTCAAGACGTTGAGAAGGCGCGATGGTAAGGAGAGAGAAACTGGAGAGTGCAACAAGAGTTGAAAGTGAGGTCTGAATTGTTACTCTTTACGGAGAAGGTATTCAGATTAAGAAAGGCTAAAGGAAAGAAGGAGGAAAAATTGGGTTTTTCTCAATCACCGGCAGTACCAGTTTGATCCCAGGTGGAAAATCCACAGTTCAACCCGAAAGAAGAAGTAAGTTCCGGTCGCTTAGGAACCTGCATCAAGACACGAATGATGGTTCGTCATGGGAACGTAATCTCAGCTGCAGGTTTTTACCCCAAAAATTAATTGACCCTGACATTTAATAATCGTACTTTTGAATTAATTTGTTTTAATAACGCGCAGGAGCCCCTATTAAGTGACTTTTAATAAAATAATTATTATATTATATCCTAAAGCGCAAATAATTTTATGAAATAAAACTCCTATAATCATTTACAGTATTTATATTATTTTCTAATTGAATAAATAAATAAAGGAAAAATGCAAAAAATTTCTTTTTAACGTTACTAAATCAAAAGAACTATATACAGGACTGGAAAACGGATAATTAAATTAGTACTTTTGTCTCGATTAGGGTCTATATGTATAACAATTAATATTGACAAACAGGAATGAAATTACACATCTTTTGATTTATTATTTTACTTATGTAGGGAACTTTTTCTCGTGAGTTTTTCTTTCGCTTTTGGATTCACTACCCAATAAATATGTTGCAGAGACAGCCGAGGTAAAATTTTGGAAAGCAGTTTTAGTTGCTTGCATCGCTGATGGAAAGGTCACACGTTGCATTAGCGCTTGCATTAGCCACGTCCGTTACAGTCGGGCGGCAGATACTTCTAGAAGGACTCGCTACCTTCACAGATAAGATAACGCGATAAGACGGACATTGTTTCGTTGTCGATGATAATATCTATCGGCCAGTAAAGGTAACCGAACAACTGGTACAAGTGAAGCTAATAGACCAAAACAACTTCCCTGTCTCTACGGACAAAAGGAACGAGCTGGAATTTTCCCTTCAAGGAAAAAAAAAGAAGGAAACGTTACGAATTATAGCTGAAAAAACAAATCACTCAGATTTTATATTTTCAGTCCAGTTATTCAACATTTTATATAAAGTCTGTTAAACATCAACAGACATACACTGAAACTCCTCATCGATAATTCAATTAACAAAAATTGTCGAAAACTGCAATATCAGTAAAATTGTAAGATTAAAATTTCGTGTTTTTTGTTGAATTAATTACCTGGAAATTTTCTGTTTACAGTATTAAAATATTATAAATATTGTATTAAAATATTTATTTTCATTTTTGTAAAAAAAATTGTTAATCAGATAAAGACAATTAAAAAGCAAACATGGCTAGGGCTAATGAAATAAAAGCCTTGATTAATATTCATGACTGCCGGGGTCAATTATTTGTTTAACGAGAATTTTTGAACCACTTTCCCATTTATGAACTTGTTATAGAAAGAAAATACGAGCATATTGCAGATACAACTACATAGTTGAAAATATTATGATGAAAATATATTTAATTAACTACACATTTATTAATTTATTTGTTGTTATTCTGGTATTCAGTCCTACGACTGTAACCCTTGCGCAAGTATTTATATTTCCATATAACTGACGCATCCCACATCCTCCCTGATCTGCTTAGCGTATTCCATCCAGGCCTTCCTCATTTGTTCTTACCCAACACACTTCCCTCTAATGCTAATTTTACAAGACCCTCATGTCTTAAAACGTTGCCTATTAATCTATCTTTTCTCTTGGTCAACGTCCTTCAAATTGTTCTCGCTTCCCCTATTCTGTTTAAAGCGTCCTGGTTGGTAACACACCCATAAGTAAATTCCTCTCCAACTACATAAGTCTCATTAAACTAACTACACAAATTTGTAGATCCGGTTCATTTTCCATAACTTTGTACAGTTTTACTTCAATCTGAGCTTCAGAAACTTGTCTTTTATTTCAAAGTATATTTCACGTTATAATTACTTACCTGTTCATTACACCCTACGGTTAAATGTAAACATACAGTCTTTCAGATATATTATTTAGTGATACGAGCAGTGGCGCAAAGATCGATTCCATGCAGTTATTCCTTAGTAACCGGATTCGTTTCGTCTGCTCCAACTTGGGTGCAAAATTAAAGTTTAACTATCTTATATCTCCACAGCACATTACGTAATAATAAGACATATCTGAAGTACGAGTTCCGTGTGGATAACAAGGGAGATTTACATGCGCTGATACAGGAAAAGGTCAATTTGCTCAATATATTTTAAGATTTTATTGATAAAAAGAAGAAGAGGAGGTGGATGATGAAGAGTTGGGGTACAAAATTTTAAGGTCGAAGTTTGACAGCGCGCTGACGGATCTGAGAAATGATAAAGTGCCTGAAAATGATAACTTCCAATCGAGTTGATAAGAAGCTGTTCAGGATGGTTTGTGAAACCTACGAAACAGAAAGAATACCAGAAGATTTTAGTATAAAACATAATTATACCCATAGCAAAGAAGACTGGCTCTGATAGATGCGAACAGCACAGGACATTTAGTATGAATGTAAGTAAATAATTACTAAAAATGATGGTATGGAGTGTGGCGTTAAATGGGTGCGAAACGAGGATAGGAGATGCAGAAAGGAAAAGAATGGAAGGTTTTGAAATGTGCTATAGGAGAATGGTGAAAATCAGACGGGTGAATAGAGTAACTAATCAGGAAATTGTAAGCAGAATAAGATAACAACCCATCACTCTTACTCAGTAGTGTGTAAGATTATGGATCATTTATTAGCAGCCTACGTTAGATCTGAGCTTGATAGAAAATCGTGTTTTCTTACTGTCAACATGGTTTTCGGGAAGGATTCTCCGGAATCTACTTCAGGAGTTAGCAGATGAAGTAGATAACGGGCGTAGAATAAAGACTTTGATGTAGTGCCTCATTATTCCTATTACACAAATTAAATAAAATAGGTATAGATAAAAGAGTGGTACTATGGGTAGACTATCAAATCTTGCGCAAGCCTTTTCATTCATTACAACTAGCCCACACAACATGCTCCATAATCTGCTTAGCGTATTCCATTATTAGCCTTACTCGTGTGTTTTACCCCACACACTTTCCTCTAATGCTAATTTTAAAAGACCCCCAAGTCTTAAAACTTGGCCTATTAATATATCCCTTCTCTTAGTCAACGTCCTCCATATTGTTCGATTTTCCCCTATTCTGTTTAGAACTTCCTCGTTTGTGATTCTATCCACCCATCTGATTTTCAACATTCGCCTATAGCACCACATTTCAAAGGCTTCTATTCTTTTCCTTTCCGCAACTCCTATCGTCCAAGTTTCGCACCTACATAACGCCACACTCCACACAAACATTTTTAGCAACGATTTCCTAATATTCACATTTATATTACCCGTAAGTTAATTCCTCTTTTTCGCGAAAGCCTTCCTTGCCTGTGCTATTCTACTCTTTGGGTCTACTATACTTCTACCATCCCTAGTTATTACTTTTATAAAGTAGCAGAATTCCTTACCTTCCTAAAAATATCCCTTCCCAATCTAACACCCTTTGTTATTACACTCCATTACCTTAGTTTTAATCATCATATTTAACTCTTTCTCCAGGACTGCGTTCATGCCATTTATTAAGGTTTCCAAGTCGTCTTCTGACTCCCCTAATACTAAAATATCGTCGGAAAACCATAAGGTTTTTAGTTCTTCTCCTTGCTGTATGATTTCTTTTCCATATTCCGTTGTTAACTTTCTTCATCGCCTGTTCTATGTATACGTTAAAGTGTATGGGTGACAGACTGCATCCTTGTCTTACTCGTTTCTTGCTTACTGCTTTCTTTTCTTGGTCTTC
This sequence comes from Eucriotettix oculatus, assembly GCA_034510155.1. NCBI lineage: Eukaryota > Metazoa > Arthropoda > Insecta > Orthoptera > Tetrigidae > Eucriotettix > Eucriotettix oculatus. The sequence goes on from JAEMUL010000010.1 coordinate 564,821, forward strand.
TATTCTAATTACTGCTTCCTGTCTTCTATATAGGTTATGTATTAGCCACCTTTCTCGGTATTTTATTACAGTGGTCTTCAAAATCTTTAATAGTGTGTTCCAGTTTACATTATCAAACGCTTTTTCTAAATCTACAAATGAAAAATATCACTAAATTGAAAACTAAAACAAAAACGTAATAATTAGATGGATTCAATGGTCCTAGCAGCAGACAAGGCCATCATATCACACACTCAGACATCAGTTAAAATCTCCGAGCAACAAAATCCCTATGGGACCAGGAATGGGCACAAGAAACGACCAACTAAATGACACACAATTCTAAAATTAATCGCAAAGTCAATATAGCTTCTCTTAACCCTATATTCTTCCTAAAACCAAACTGATCTTCTCCTAAGTCGCATGATGGAAATGATGGAATGATATATTTGTAAATGGATACGGAATAAATTTCAATGTATCATGTTTGGTTGCATTTAATAATTTTTGAAGTTTGGGAAGAAATGTAGAACGTTAGCAAACTCGTCGGTGCAACTGATAACTAAGTTTTTGAAGACGTAGGAGGTCGTGATAGATTTATGGGTTAAGTTGGCCGTGCGAGTGCAGCGGCCCCTATTAGCCGTGTTAATTAGGCGGCAGTTACGCAAGCAGTATCGCGGACGAGGGGCGGACCCAATTAAGGAAAGCTGCCTCGGCCCCGCCTCACTCTGATTGTACACCCCCGCCACATATAAGAGACAATTTTTCGCTCTATTTTCCCAAATGTGCGCGTTGTGAAGTCTATTGTAACCAACATCTGCAACATAACTATCAGCTGCGCGGTCCAGGCTTCGGTGGCTCTCAACCTAACGTAACTTAAAGGGACCCTAGTCGGTCATTCAAGACTGTGAGTGTGAACGATGAGTCAGAGTGACAGTCCAGACAGGGGTGAATGAGGTAGTAGTCTACACGGTGAACCAGACTGACAGTCTACAGTTGCCTGCCGTAACCCATCCAGTTGTCCATTTACAAAAATATAAACCGGTTTGGCTGTAATAATGGCAATAATGTAAAAATTAACGTTTGTAGAACCAATAAAAATAGATACGACCTTATATTAATAGACAAAACTTTTAAAATAAAGAGAACTAATTAACAAAGTAAGAAATGCCTACTTTTTAAAAGTTGACTTTGCGTCTTCCTTAAATGGCTCTTATAAAGTAAACTGAAACAATTTGAAACAATCGGAAAATAAATATATAATGTCGTATCTATTATTAAATAAAAGAACAGGAAAACGTTGCGTTAAAGGAACCTTAAAACTCGTACTTATTTACTGTGTGAATTTCAGCGACAAAAGCACCATTTCGTAAGAAGTAAGGATAGAATAAATTTCTCGAAATAGTTCAAGTTCATCTGTGCAGAAAAATGGATAGTGGAATAAATTAAAGGGTCCATATTGAAAAGCGCCAAATTGGTGTAATATGATTGTGCATTTATTTGGAGAGATCCTTCAATGGGTTGGTTAGTGTAATAAATAGGATGATAGATGTTCTAAATTGTTGCTTCGCGTATTGTTTGTCTGAGTTTGGATATAAATCCCAGCGAAATACTTAATCTCAACGGCAGGAATAAGCAATAAGCAGGCAATTATTAACATTTATTACGAGCATTTTAACCGTTCAATATAAAATATGAATAAGTTCCTACTACATCAAATTACTGCCGCTAATAATTTTAATGAAGCGCCTTCTCAAAAATACTCTTGTCATGCGAATTTTCTAGTTTTATAGTAACTGACACTAGTTTTGCCTATCGGATATTACTGCACCACTTATCATACTTTTCTTTTAAACTCCAAACACTGCAGCTATATTAATTAAAATATTACGGTTCAATCTTTTCCGTGAATGCAGAGTTAATTGACGACAAAGAATGTGTAGCACGTGACGTAGCGTGTGTCGGATATTGTTCACTTTCTGAACAATTTGTCCAAATCTCTTTATTTGTGGGATCCGATTTGCGAGAAGACTGAAAACTAATTGTATAAAATTTTGCAGCTATTGAGAGAGCTTCTTCTTCTTCTGGACCGCTATAGGCTATAGGTTCCTCAGAAACGGCAAACGAGGGGGTGCAGGTAGAAATTCTTCGTCCTGGCCACACCACTTTGGAGGCGGGGTTTGGGCGGAACTAAATACGGTAAGACATCAATATATCTAGATATCCGTGAATCGCTGTGTCAGTCCACCATTCACACTCAACAATACTGGCATATTGGCCGTGTAAAGGCCCCTTTAGGAGTCGGGATTTGCCGCCTTACTTAAATACTACTTTAATGAATGTTTTGTATGACAGAATCAACCACACTGGCACCCGAATAAATAAATTGAGGATGTACGCGGAGCACTTTCTCAACATCATTTGACTGATAACATATTAAACACGTGCTGTGAAAAGAAACGTACAAAATACTTTTTCCTTTTCTTCTGTAACTGGGTTCATAAGTTTCATCTGCTGTTTCTGATTCACATTCTTCACCTCACAAGAGCACTCAAATTCTCGTTCCTCAGACACCGGCATATTTTCAGTCGAATACAAATTCGTATGTCAAATTTAAATACAGTAACCAAAGCTGCCTGTTCAGGTAAGAGGGAAATTTAAGAGTGAAACAGCGTTTCATGTTTCATGAAACCGATACGTAAGATAACACGGGGCCGTACCTAAACACTAGTTAGAAACGTGCTTCATCAAACAACTATTTAATAATTCGCTTTTTTTATATGTTCAGTCATAATTTTTGAATAAAGGTCGTGACTTCCTATACTTAACCTGGGATTACGTCGTCAAATATAATAAATACAATAAAAATTTTAGCGTAGGATTGTTTTAAATATCCATATTTATGTACATATACCTGAAAAATAGAACAGACGTGCGATGCTACCATAAAAATGTTAGTCCGCTAAGAGCAAGTCTCTTTGGCTACTTTCAAAAACCTTTCTTTTCTCGTCTTATTGCATAAATATATTATTAGTAGCCATTCAGATAATTTCTCGTCACTCAATCATCTACGAACTCTCTAAGTTGTTAATAGTTTTCCAATACTGCTGAATTATTGACGCACTTCTGTTCTGTTTCCAGGTATGTGTACTTATGTGCAACTTTTAAAAATTATCAGCGTTTCCGATAAGTTACTTTTCTGACAAAAAAAATGAGATGGGGGGAGGCAAGTTACATGAGGGTGATCCTGAAACAGACAACTGCCATAGGAATGTAATTAAAAAGGTAGGAAGTGGAAGCCAAGGGTTAACTAGGCCCCGGGCCTAACCGGTGTTCACCTAAACGAGATGCAGGGGAACCCATAGAAAGCATGCATCAGGAAGGACAGACTATTGGGTACTATTCTCACGTCCTTCCGAATGACGGGAGATGAGGTTGCTGAGGGGTCGCAGCATTCCCATCTCCACGTCTGCACCAGTTTTATTAGACATACTCTTACCTTATGCCCAAGGTATTTGTTCACAGTGCATGCACCTACTAAAATAGATGAAGATGCCTCGGCATGTGAGAACCTATAAAAAACCAGAGAGATTATGAGGCATCTCCATTTTATTTTTCGATAACAGGCTACATGAGGTCTGTCCTGAAACAGGCGAACCCTCTTTAATAGCATAGGTAGGGAATTGAGAAGGGAAATTGTGGTTAGGCAGAGTAATGTAGTCAAGGGTTCACTAGGGTCCCGGACTATGGTTTAAGGATCCCAATTAAAGTTAATATGTATTGTCTTTTTCTATTAAATTTAATTTAATTGAAATTAATAATTTTTTATCTATTGTTATGAAGGGAATCACGGTTTTATAACAAGTAAAAAATAAAACAATTAAGTGGAGAAATGTAACAAATGTTCCGGGGTTTCTTCAGCAACCATCCAGATTGTCTATTTAAATGTTATGTGGTTATAGAAAGTGACTTCTTCTTCGTTGAGATTCCACTTCCCGAAGTCCTTGTTTCCTTGTAGTTCCCCTCTCTTTCTCCCAAAGAGCTCTGGGAAATCAGCCTTTGCTCGTTTTTCTTGCAGTCTTTCTATTCTTTTCAAAAACAACTCTACAACTTACAAGTTCCCCAGATGAACTAAGAGAACCTCGCCATTATCGTTTCTTACCGGACATTTCTGGGAAAAGACATCACCTTTACCTCCCGTTGTCTAGATGATAAAGTTTTTTTTAAAACTACACAGTGTTTTCGGACGGGTTGTATCTTTTTTGTTATTAAAAACCTTTATTTTGATTATTTATAGGGTTCACGAAGGAGGCACTTAACATCCGATTCAAAAACAATTTGGAATTTAGTTATTCGATCAGGTTGTATTATATATTTTTTGTGTTTAAGAGAGACGGGAACTGAAATTTGAAATTCCTGTAAATGAATTGCTGCTGATCTGAAATTTCATCTGTCTGAAAAAAATACACATGTGTAGCAATGTAGAAAATTCTTTTTATGAAAACGTCTTTTTTGTTGCAATATTCTTAAAATTATTCTCAAAATTTGGCAGTTTTGTAAATGTTCTTTGCGTTAGGTACTTTCATATATTTTAGCTTCCTTACATAAATGCTGACCATTGTTATCAATTGTCAGTATTATTTTTTAAATTGATTAAAATTGTGGGAGTACATAATTTTTTACTGAGTATTTTATACGGTTAGTTAAAAATTGTTACTTTTCAGAACTTAAACAATTAGAAAATTAGAAAATTAATACTTGCATTTGAGGGTATTCGTATGTAGATTATGTACAAAAAGAATGAAGACTATATCTAAATGTTTGTTAAGGTTTTTGGAACCACAAATCATGAAACTGAAAAAAACGCTTTTTCCTGAAAAAAGGAATAATTTATTAATTTAGAAACGAAAATATTAATTAAAATTGTCCTTAAGCATGTCATACTTTTCTTCTTTTGTTTGGCAGCTTCTTTTTTTCAGTTTACTGAATTTATAAGCATATAAATATGTAAATTAAAAAAGTTTTTTTCTGATTCTGGCCGAAATTTTAGTCCCTGTGTCCCTTAAGTTGTAAAAAATAGACCAATAATGATTTTTCTAAAAATGAATATAGATTTAAGTTTCACGATGACACTTATAACATACTGTTCTAATCTTTTCAAAGGAACCAAATTTCTTCAGCAAAGGAAACATGTTGCATGTTAAGATGACGCCTTGAGCAGATACTGTTAGACCTTGGTGCTAATGACGTAGCTTTTATGTGGATCCCTTAAGATGGACGTCTATGAGCTTTCTAAATGACAGCCTTAAGCAGATGTTCATGCTTGAAGACTTTTGCTGCCAATGGGAAAAGCGTGAGAGAATGTGTTCTGCGTGAACATTTCAGCGTGACTATGAACACGACGCCTTAGAACTCTAGTCTAAAGCATTATTTTTTCACCATCGCTTTTTCAATCAAAATTATTAACCTCTGGCGGTATAGTGACTAGCGTCGCTACCTCACAACACAGAGGTCCGTGTGTTCGAATACCGCCATGACCTGGGTGTAATGTGCATTTTCACAATCGCAGACTTCCAGCTGCCACATTTGCACTGCAAGGATCCATCATCAACCGGGGGAAGGCAACGGGAAGCTACCGCTGTAGAGAACTTTCCTTACCTAAACCCGCCGTAAGGCAGAACACTAATTAATAATTAAAGTAAATGTTATATGAATACGCGCTGCGGCACATGCATTATACAGGTATACATTTCTTGACATACTACAGATCTGCAAAAATATTTTTTAAAATATTTTTATAAAGCCGCAATTTTAGTTGAAGCTATCCATGCGGATAGTCGAGTATAGATTTTTATGTATCATCAAAATTTAAAATTTGAAGGAATTTTGAGGCAGACCCAAACATGGTGACGAAACGTCGGTTGAATTACATAAAAACTTTGTCTGTAATTGGTCGAAAAATTATTCTATTTAATGTAGTTGTAGATGGAGAAATCGGTAAACGAAGTTCAATATGACCAGATGGGACGCTAGGATTAATTTTCAGTTTTATGCTTTAAAATAAATCCTTTCAGGTAGCTTGAAAGAAAAACTACCAGTCGTCATTACGATGTCTAGACTCTAGAAACCGTTCTTATATGAATCAGAAAAGATTGTTCTGTACATGATCTTAATCTTCCACACAGACCGAACAGCAATTGTCATGATAAAACACGCTTCCTCTACCAAATCTGAAATGTTACTTTGTTGTTTATTCACTGTATAGTTTCAGCAAATATAGTAGAAAAATTCTTGTTAATTATATAAGAAATATAAAATTAACCTCACTTAATACTATAAATATATTATGCCCAATCATTCGCACTACGACTTATATATATATATAACATATTGCTATTTATTAACTAATTGAAAGTATTATTACTTAGTTAAATTTAAGCTATATTTCACGATTGACTGAAATGTAATCTTCTCGTTTGGCAGGTTACGTGATGTCATAATCCGTACTGTTACACGTTCTATATGACTTGGCGTAAGAACATTTTTGGCATAAAAGGGAAGAAGGAAGGAATTTAACTGATCGAAAGATTGACCGAAACCATTCCTCTGCTGAACACTACAATTCATCAGAATTCTAGATGAATGGTGTAGGAACGCATCAGTACAAATTCGCAGAGCAGATGATTGGCGTGGGACCTTTTTAATTTGAAAGGGGGGGAAGAACTTAATTCATGAAAACATCTACAGAATACCGATAAACATCATTGCAGAAGGATGATATAGGGACGCATAAGGACAAACTTAGTAAGTCGCAGTGTAGTTCACTGTAGCACGGTATATAAATTCTGTACTGCCGAGTATACATTCCTGATTTTTTAAGTAAAACAAAAGCCTGTAATGTATTAAATACGTTAAGTGAAATTTTAAGTCCTGCATCTGCGTTTCCTAGCTGTGTATGGGCCTCGCATTTCTTAGGACAAAAGGATGAGCCTTCCGGCTGAATGTGGAAGAGGGCTCATTCGCGAAAAATGAATCGCCGTGAATAATTAGGGGGCTGATTTTGGTAAAAATGGAAGCTCCGTGGAAAATTTGGACTCTGACGTAGAAACATTAATCACGGGGTTGAAATTTCCCATCGGCTGCAATTGTAAAAGTACAGGCCAATGATGGTTATTGAGAATTTCAGCTCATTGATGGTTTGGAATGATGTAGCATCCCGCCGAGCTTTCGCGGGTGGGAAGGGATTTTGGAGAAGAAGACAGAAAGTGTGGGGAGACGGGAGAGAAGATGTTGGGAGACTTACAGGAGTTGTTGCAAAAGTTAATTTGTTAGCCGCTGAGAGAAGGACAGAATCCGGCAAATGCTGACCTAAAAGTAAACTGTTAGCCACCGGAAGGAGGTAAGGGAGTCTCCGCCAGATTTGCCGACGCGTCCACTAGATTCAGCCCGGACGGTGATGAACAGAGGTCATCGGCCGATGCAGACAGGATGCAGACGCAGAAGCTTCGCGGGTATCGTAGTATTGTATTAGAAAGAGTTAACATTTGCCAGGCCTATTGCTATTAGAATCTAAATCGCTTCTCAATTCACCCCACAGGGTACCCTGATTTTAATCCCAGTGCAAATGTATTGTTTTTAGTAATATTTACTTTGATAATTTGTAAATACTATTTATGCCCTTGCTGATATTAAATTAAGAAATTTTAAAGTTAAATTAGTCTTTTCTTTTCAATAATAAATCCCCATTATTATATTATAGTTAACTAAATATATTCAATTCCTCATCTCACCACAAGTAAATAACATTACAAGGCTTATGAATACCAAAATATTTAGGTGTTTACTTTGACAGGAGAGATGAGATTGTTAGTAGTATTTATCTTAAACACATTACTCCACACATAAGACGTATCTCAACCATCAATATAAAATGCCTCTTATAACAATAATTTTTAATTTGTTTTTGTTTTATTGGTATTCTAATATTTAATATGTATTGTCATTTACATCGTACGGTTTGATACTACAGTCGCAAACTAAATGAGATTTCGAAGTGTGTCCTGGGATTTGTATTTAATGAGCCTTATGACAAATAATGAGGGTTAGCTGTGGAATAATGTTGTTTATGGGGAGAGTTGCTGATCTGTTCGGATGTGATGTGTAAGGAAAACTATTCTGATATGTAGTTCACAGTAATTAAGTATATTCATTAACTTAATTTATGCAATCGCTTGACAATAGTTGTTATTGGAAACTTTTTTATTATCGTACAGATTATTAGTTAGGCCAATATCAATACAGTATATGCAATATAAAAATTATGAAAATAAGATATGATATATAATTAACATGGTTGAGTGAGGGCAGGTTAATCCATTTGAGTGTCTGAGGGGCATACGACGTGGGTGTGTGAGGATTGACAAGCAGTGAACTGATTTTTGGAGGATATAAGAGCATGATGGTAGAGTGGGTTAGGGTGTGCCTGAATGATCAGGGGGAAGAATGATGAATCTTTGTTTATTTACTTGACACTCTAGATATAGTCGAGTTGATCTTACTCTGTCGGAAACAGGATATTTAATTATGTGGCGGAAAGTTGGACGAGTATTGAATCAGTGAAGCGTTGCTGAAGCTCCTGGACCCGTCATCAGCCTTGTCGAGGTCACGGCGTCATCGTGTCAGATAAAACAGAAAACACGGACCTACAGAACGGGAGCACGTGTGGTCTGCGATTCCAGTCACGTAAACTACGCGTAGAGGACGACTTTCTGTTTATATTAGGCCCAGAAGTTACGTAATGGAGCCAGCACTGCGAAGTATTCTTGCCCCAGCAGAGCTTATAAACAACGTCCGAGAACGCATTTAGCCCGGCCTAATTTATGTTTAAGAAGCGGCGCTCACCCCGAAACTTGCCGAGATTACGACAAAGTCTCCGCGATTATTTGCACCGGGCTGCCGGTTCAATTCCCATAGCGGGACCCGCTCAAATACCCGCTAATTGAGCCTAATAAATCAAGCCTTCGTGCCGCCAATTAACGGACTTTACTGCAGCCGAAAAGAAATAAATTGCTTCTTTGAGACAGCATATCCAACACTAAATGAAATATAATGGAGAGGGAACATTACAGGGGAACATGCTCGTAAATATAAGCGTAGGAGGCTGCGGGCGTAGGTCGGGAAAGAATCTCTTTCCGTCACGGACACCGGCAATTCTTTTTTTCAAAATAAGCCTCTCAGACATAACTCATTAATATTATCAGCATTGTTGTCGCGTTCTATACGAAAAATTACAATACTTAAAATACTCAGAATTACAAAATATTTTAATCGTGGTTACAGACAAGTTACACAAAATATGAAAATAAAACTCTATTAATATCAGAAACATAGTTTCTCTGAGAATTCCATCTGCGTATTTCCATTTCCCCCTAGTGTTTTATTTAAGTGTTTCAGGCTGACGACAGGTGAACCGTTTCTCCTAATTATTCCTTCTTCTACATTTCCAGAAATCGTCACTAGGGATTTCCACGCTTCTCTCGTTTTATTAATTCTTTGTTGCAGCATTTCTCTTTAAGTTTAATCAATTTTTCTGTTATTTCTGTCGCCCCTAATTTGTCTACAATGATTTCTGATTTTATTTTACTTGCTTCAGCCAATTGTGTCAGGTCCTATTTTTCATCGTCCATTTTTCTGTTCTGCATAATAGCGAGGGAAATGTCATGACTTTTAATTTTAAAAGTGTTCATTGTTCTTGAGTTTAATGTTCTTATTTTGCTACATATACTAATTGTTAATTTGTTGTTGTCTTGTGCCTATGATATACCAGTTCTTAGATATTGTAAATGTGATACGTGTTATATTATTTTATTATTGAAGTGGGTAATTTTTGTCCTTAGTGTGAAGGCTCCTAAAAATGGTACCAGATTTCTGTGAAATATTCAGATTATAATTTACCTTTTATTATAATCTGATCGTCGGAGAAAAGAATCGTTCTGATGAGTCTATCCTTCCCTCATTAGTAGGTTTTAATATGTAAATTTATAAGCAATCAGAATTTTAAGCACATTCTTTAAGCCAATTTATTGGTAAAAGTTGAAATATACCAGCAATATATTTGTTCTTGTGAGGTTTGCATCCTGTGATAAATCCTTATTACCGCAAACTAATTCTATTGGCCATTTCTCCTTCAATTGGCTTAAACAGCCCTTCTAGAAGTCTTGTTTCTTTTTTCTTTCATTTTATTTATAGTCGCATCAAGAAAGTAGTCATTAACGACTTATACAAAGTTACAATTACCAATACATTTTGATCTTTAAATTAACAATTTTATAAAGTTTAACTTTATATTTCTTTCCTGTTGTTGGCGTGTTTTATGGTTATTTCGCGGATAACTTTATGAACTGAAGGGACCCGCAGGTCTATGAACACCAAGGGGCATTCACTAGTTGTTGAAGACTTTTTGATTGGAATCTCTGGTTCATCTCAACAGAAAATGTATGTAAAGCTCACTTTAATTATTTAAGAAAGTTAAAAACAATTATTTTCTTATAACAATACTTTATTTTAAATTACGAAAATTTACTAATGATCATGGTGTCCAGTGAGAAAGAAAAATTTGCACTACATTAAATAAAAACACACAATGGAAATAAAAGTTCCTGTTTTACTACACCTCCCAATTTTTGTGAAACAGTAAATTATGGCTCATGCAGTGTATAGGATTAACGGCTCACTCATTCAGTTCCAACTCGACTGAAGAACTTCATAATGTCTACAGAAAAAACAGCAAACTGAAATATATATATACACATTTTCACAAATAAATTTTCCAAATAAATATTTATTGCATGTTTCATATCATTAATTCAATAACGAATGCGTTTCATGCTGCACCTTTTTTCTTAATTCTACACTCTTAAAGTTTAAATAATCAACATTGATATATATAAACAAAATTTGGTGCAAATATTTCCAATAAACGAGAATTACACTTGAAAGACGAGAAACACGTATCACAAACGTTGAAGGAATTTTAGTTAACATACAAATGTAACAGTCCGCGAAAGTCTATGACGTCACTATAAACTCACGCAGGCATAATACTGTAAAAACTAACATATTTAATTGAACGCAATATGGCGTCAATTTTTTTACAGTCTCACATTTGATGAAGGAAGGCTGATGATAAACAATACGAAAGATTTATTTAAAAATGTAAGTTTATATATTTCTGCCTTTAAACGTGCCAAATATTTCGGAGGAGCATCGGATGAGTCAAACTAAAAACCGCCCGATTATTTCTTTAAATGCAAACTTTAGAAAATATCTAAGGGCGATTTAAAACCACAGTTAAAACTATTTAATCATTACACTTTTATAGATTTGTTGTTAATTAAAAAGGCTGACGGAATAATTTCAGTGAGAATTGGCTGAGTGGTTCTGTCCAGCACGGTCCACCAATCATAGGAGAAGATTTAAAAACTGTCGCACGTACAGGTACACGTTTTGAAACGTCCTGAATTTCCCTACAGCTCTCATAATTTGGAACAGTTCTGTGACTCTTAATCTGTTCTCTTCATGTTTTTTCCCCTATCAGTATAATTTATATTTTAGTATATAATGTTAATTTGTGCTTGTCAATGACAAAGAAGATCTTTATTAATTTTTAATATTAGCAACAAATGAATCAAAATCTATTTGCAGCTCAATTAATTTGACTTTTACCTTTTCATCAGTTTTAAAATGAAAGGAAAACACTACTCATAATGTCCCGTTCAGTATTTCAAAATTACAACTTAAGACTTTCAATTTTACACCTCAAATCTATTAAAATATCATAGTATATCTAATCGTTGTAATAGAGTACAAAATAATGTTTCTATGGCACACAATGAAGTACAAATATTAAAGTATTATAAAAGAAGTGGACGATGTAATCTACCGCATCAGTAAATCCTGAAGTGTTACGGCATAACGACGCTTGACGTTACTTAATGGCACGCGCTCTAACATCTGACAATACTGACGTACAACACTAATAAATATTGGAAATTATCTAGCATTTATCAATGTGCATCCTTGGTAAGTGACACCTTTTGATAGCTTATCGTTTGCGACAGGCGAGTCGACCTTTCAACCTTACGATTACAGTCCGTCTCAAAAGTGAAAGCGAAGACGAACAACATGCTTTCGCGATTTTAATACCAATATTTTCTGGATTCTCTACTTTGATTCTATGATTGGTATTGCAAGAATTTAATTCATTTAACGTAACTGTTATAATTTGTCACATTTATTTTCTTTGGAGCACAGAAGACCTTAAATTAATCTATCAATATCTAATTAAATAGATTTATTTAAACAATGACATTAAATCGCCGTGCATTAGTTTTCTTTATTTAAAAGATAGTTTGGTGCCCGGCTACTTATTTTTATTCATCTGTAACGGTCAAGCACACTGCTCGGACTTTGGCAGTGCGGAGTCAAAAAAAAGGAGACAGCATTTGAGCCAGGGACAATGTAACCCAGACATAATGGCGCGCCAGGGGTTTTCCCCAACGATGGTGAGATTTGGCGGCATCGGGTGGTGTTTTCTCCAAAAACGTCTTAAAGGAGAGGGGCAAACAGTGACTCCTAGAGAAGACAAACCACAAATGTTATTGGTTGATATCCATCACTGCCACCTTGGTGATATGAACTAAAGTGGGCAGTATATATTAAAATGGCTTGCAGAGAGAATTTTGGGACAGATTTTTCGAGATTACTGGACGGATGATTGGAATTTAGGCAAGGGAGATTTCGAGACAGATGATTGGAGTTTAAGCAAGGGAGATTGTGGCGACGAGTAGATGATCGGAATTATCGGACCGGTAGTTCAAGGAGTCGAGTATAAACGGAAATTCTTCCTGAAGCAGGAAGAATAGCTCGGATATGTATCGAGCACGACCCAAATTAGGTGGTAACTGCAACGAGGAAGACGCTGGAAGATCCATTATGACGACAGGGTAATTATTTCTGTAACTATTTGATTATTTCCTATACTGCCAAGTCCAAGTAGGTTTTGTGTAGTTGTATCTGATCTATGAGAAGGCCCTGAGTTAAGAGATCGATAAATGTTAGTTTTAAGAAATTAATTTGTCTCATTTTTTATGTAAATACATATGTAAGAAAGAATTGCCAGCTTAAAGTTTGAAAATATCAACGCTGTAATATTGATGTAAATTCATTTAGGTTAAAGTAAATTGATTTCTTTCTTTATTATAAAAGATCATTATTAATATATCAATATTTCACTTAAAATAATTAATATCCCCTCTATTTATTTCAAATCCGGTACAGTGTTTAATTAGACCTTATCTATGGGTCAATATGTGATTTAACTAGTACACAGCGCGCCACTTTTTGAACATTTGACAATTAACACCTACATACAGAACCTTCATTTCATGATGACTTATTGTAATTTAACCAAGCCAAGCACGCTACTTTAAAAGAGTCTAAAACATCCCGGTGTATTGAGAGAGTGAAACAATTCCTGATGTAATGGAGTAAAAATTTATCCCGGTACAATAAAAGGTGGCAAAAATTTCACTCTGTACCTTAGGAAAGTAAAAAATTCTACCTTTATTAAATTACCTAATATCACAGATCGTATAATCAAACGGTGTTCCTGAAAAAACGTGCAACGGAAGATTTGAGCCTTATATCGTGAAAAACAATAGCAAAGAATAACTAAATCTAATTTTTTCAAATTATTTCGTTAGCCTTTACGTATTGTTAATCAAATCTATTAAATTATCTGGGCTTCATTAATTTTTCTTATTTAACTATTATACTATAAACTTCAATAAAAATACACATAATCTAAGATTCTCAAGTATTCACACATGACGTTATTTCTTTAATCCTTTCAATCATAAATAAATAAAACTCAAAGTAGACTCACAACCTAAGATTCTCAATAGTTCTCACTTCAATTATTTCCTCAGTGTTTGCAACTGTCAGAAAATCTTTTAAATTATAATATATAAAATTTCCTGGACTTCGTATTACAATATATAATTAAACTAAAGTTAATGTTCCGTGAAATATGGCGTGTTAAAATGGTTCTAAATAAAACGGTAGTATATAAACTGACGTATTTAAAAAATCTTTTATCCATGCGCTAGTATTTTGTAAGTGAGATTTGTACACTGTAAACAAATAGACGCCATATTGCATGCAATTAAATATGAAAGATTTCCCAAAATTCTAAATCTGACCTCATTACCTTTTGCGTGTTGTCACATAAAAATCCTTCCGTGTTTGTCTGAGGTACCAAAGTCTTTAGCAGCAATTTGTCCACACGTTTAAAACTGAATGAAGAATATACAATTATATAAGAAAAAATACAGATATATATTATGTAGATTTACAGGCTATTAGAGTATATTACTGGGCATTAGCGGTAAAAAAATTTTAAATGAAGCAACTACGGAAGGAAGTATAATTGATTAACTAATAAAATATTATGATGATTAATAATTATAACTAGGTTTACGGTATAGGAAGAAAGCTATAAGAACTATATTTAGTAGTAGTATAGAGTATCAGATAAAGATACATGGATAGTAAAAAATCAACAATTACATACACGAATAGGCTATAATGAATATGGAGGATCTATCATTTTAAGTGGAATGTAATATATTAATAATAAGATTTCATATAAGATAATAAAACAATTTTCTTAATCAATAAACATATTTGCATTAATAATTACAATTTTGATTTTTATGCCGGCACTTCTTTCGTCAATTATAACTACATATATATTTAGAAACATGATACATATGAATTCCTTAAAGTTAAACAATTCAGTCTCTAGCCTCAGGTCGCAATTATGGACCTTCTCATAGAACGGAATGTTCAACACAAAATCTACTCAGACCTGGCAGCACAGAAAATCGGGTTAATTCAAGCTCCTTCCTCCAAATTGGGTCGTCCTCACTCCAGATCACAGCTGCCGACCTCCAATTTCTCCTGTTTCAGGAGGAATTTCAAAATTTCTCTTGCCACAATTTGAACCACAGTAATGAGTGAGATGATTAGCGTAGGCTAGCTCCAAGTGGAATTTCTCACCAAGCCCAAAATTCTGTCCATAAATATGTATATGATGGGGGAATATTAATTAATAAATTTAATAATTGGGTATAAATATATACATTTATTAATTGTAAACACAATAATTTTAATATGGGTAGTGCGTGTACATATTATGTACAAAAATAATTAATTAAAATGGGATTGTATTAAAGATCTCAGTGTATTAATGGCTTGTTTGACCACGTGTAGCAGATCTGTTCGTTGACAAACCTGAGTTGTTTTCATAGGCGTCTCGCTGTAATTTCCGCGTTGTGGAGCTTGAAGCGGCCGGCCGACAATAGCACCGTGCTACCAAATTGAGGAAACTCCGTTTTTTCCTCTTTCTTTCCTTGTTGTTAAGACCTTTCTTCCCTGCTTCCTGGACTGATCACAGCATGGTCTCCACTGCCACCTCACCAATCTCCTCTCTCCACCACTCTGCTGCCAATCTCCTTTCGCCACCACCTTGTATCACCAGCAATCTTTTTTTCCACCACTCTCCTTCAATATCCTCTCACCATTATCTTGCAAAAATCTCTCTCCACCACTCTCCTTCAATATCCTCTCGCCATCACTTGTATCAGCTGCAAAAACCTGTCCACCACTCTCCTTCAATATCCTCTCGCCATCCCCTGCAAAAATCTCCTCAAAATTGTCTCCGCCAGCCTCTTTAAAACCTTGTCCCCACTTATCCGACGAGGTGTCCGAGCTTTATGGTCCAAGTGTCAGCCGCAGTCCCTTTGTTATTATTCCGAGCCGCCAAGATGGCACGCGGAAAAACCCCTTCTTCCTGGCAAGCGACTTTCTCATGCCGGAATATTTGTTATTTAAGTTTCCGTAAATAATAATAAAAAATTGGACGCGGGTTCTACTGCGCTACAAATAATCTTCTCTCCAAATTCTGTATGAATCTCCTCTCCAAAAATCTGTCGCATTCTCTCATCTCACCGCTCTCACACAATCTGTCCAAATCTCTCTGTCCGTCTTTTTAAAATCTCCTCCCCATTTCTTTAGTTTATATCACCAAAGTGGCAGCGATGGATATCCACCAATAACATTTAATTAGGAAAACACACCACCCGACGCCGACAATTCTCACAAAAATTGGGGAACTCCCAAGGCGCGACGCGGCGTCTAGGTTTTATTGCCCCTGGCTCAAATGATGTCTCCCGTTTCTTTGATTCCGCTTTTATTGACCATCTTCTTATTCCTTGTTCATTATTATACGCTTTCCGCTCTTTAAATAATTTGTTTTGAATATCTGATAAAAAAATGCCTGCAACTGCAACTAAATATAATTGTTCTACATGGCCAAAACTCATATTAATTTTGTTTTTAAGATTGAAGTAGCCATCCCCTTCATAATATCATTATACCCATCTGATTTTATTCACTGTTTCTAGAATATATATATAAATTATTAATAAATCAGTGTAGAATGTCTGGCTATAAATTACGTCACGATAAATAATAAGATATTATTGAGACCAGCAGGGCCTATTTTCCAATAATAACTTAGATTTCAAAGGAAGCATAGCCCTTATCTCAATAATATGACGTTAGAAAAACGTCATTCTTGAATCCCGTGATGTCTGTATGATAAAGCAACTTAAGTGACATTGACGTCTTTACGACGCAAAAGGAGCTCATTTTCTTTATCTATAAACCTCTCTAGAACTATTTATAGCACAAAGCAACGTTTGTTTTGATTGGGAATATTTTACGAAATTGCTAGTAAAGCCTGGGTTCGTTAAGCACAAAATCTGTTTCGAAATTTATATGAATATAGTGCTTAACTAATCCTTTATTGATATTGTCAAATTAAAACGAAGTTTAATTGTTTTTTCTCCCAGTCATTTAGCCAACTCATCTTGCTACCATATTCTCTTTAATCGATTGAACTTTATAGGTATGGCGTTATTGTTGTCGTTGAAATACTGCCTCTATAACTGGACACGATACACAGCAACTTATTCTCTGTTTATATTTTGCGAGTAACGTTTAGTGTATTTTGAGAAACGCAATTTTATTGAAATATATTCGTTGTATAAAGAAAGTGTAACAGACATAATATCTGCCATCAAAACAAGAAAAAAGGCCTATAAATATGGGCCCGGAAACGCAGAATTTGAGATATGTACACTTTTTTATATGAGATGTTTTACCTGACTTCTATTCGTGACGGTATATGAGAACAACTTCTTTGATATTATCAGAGTGGTTTCCGAAAAGACAGATCAACGATACCTCATATATTTATTATAAGACAAATAATGGAGAAATGCTATGAAGCTCTTTGCAGACTACAAACAGGCGTATGTCAGCGTGAAGAGGAAACAACTGTGCCAGACTTTGATGGACATGGAGTGTCCAAATAAATTGATAAGACTGATAAAAGTGACCCTTGACAGCACAAAATGTCAAGTGTAAGTGGAAGGAAAACTGATCAAGGAGTTTGAAGTTAACCAAGGCTTACGACAGAGAGATGTTACAGATTACTTTTTAACATAGAACTGGAGAGAGTGATGAGAAAAGTAGAGATCAAAAATCCAGCAGGCACTCTGTTCACCCGTATGAATCAGTATCTCGCATATGTGGATGATGTGAGCATGCTGTCTAGAAAACTGAAGGAGCTAGAGGAAGGGTTGGACAGGCTGGAAAAGGAGGCAGAAGAATTAGGGCTACGAGTAAATAATGCCAAAACGCAATATCTCTTTTCTTAAAGGAGAAACAGTGTTATGTGAAACCAATTCATCAAGCTAAATGCAGCTGCGAGAATTTCAAGTACTTAGGAGTACTGGTAACGAAAGATAACAGTATAAATGAAGAAATAATAGCAAGGATTACAGTTGGGCCCTAATCAAAACTCTCAAGTCACGTACTCTGAACAGGAAGCTGAAAGAGAGTGACTGTTTTCAGGACAATGATAAGACCGGTGGTCATGTATGGCTCGGGAACATGGACAATGACCGTGACAGAAGAAAAACGCTTGAGAAGATGGGAAAGGAAAATATTAAGAAAGATTTTTGGAGCGGTAAACGAGGCAGGGAAATAGAGAATACGAATAAAAGGGAACTGGAGGAACTGTATGGGTCTGCAGACATTTTATTGGAAATAAAGGGTAATAGACTGAGATGGTTGGGCCCTGCAGAGGGCAGGGTTGTCAAAAAGATCTACAAGGGAAATCCAGGTGGCTGAAGATGCGAGGGACCACGGAAACGATGGTTGGACGATGTTGAGGACGACCTACGAAAGATCGGTGTTAGAAGATGGAGGAAGCGAGCAGAGGATCGGAAAGATTGGGCTTCTCCAGGAAAATAGGAAATACATTAAAAGAAATTTATGATAACGAGTCCCTCTTAATCTTTTTGTTAGTATATCTGTTCCCAGTACTATATCACCAAGAATGCCACTCATATGTTGATGGAGAAATGATGTTGATGCCTTCTTTCTGCAACTTCATACGGATATTTTTCAGTATGTACATGTTGATTATGAAAATTCACAACACCATCTCTTTTGTGAACCCTGTTTTGTTTGTAAGTAAAATCTTCGACGAAATCAGTATACTTCAGCAAAAATCACTTAAAGCAATGCAATCTGCTACGGCGGTTTTCTGATCTTAGTGCCTAGACAACCTGAAGATGGTATGATATCATGTATTACCAATCATAATTAGGATGAATCACGTCGCTAGCTGCTGCTAATCGACGCACACTGGTTCCAGGTCTTTCTTCAAGTTAATGTAGCACACGCTCTTCCATTTGAGGTGTGTGAACTGACCGAGACCTTCCTTTGTTCACCATTTGGGTTGCTAGAGAACCTGTTATCAGTAATGACTTAAGATTAGAAAAGCGATTGGGACATAAAAATATTTTAATTATCATAAAACTCTGTGGCAACTTTCAAACGTGTTACTGGTTTATTGCTTTGACTAATTTACTCAGTTTTAATCTTGACACTATGTCAGCCATTTAAACATTTTTAGTGTTTTGATTAAACCTCCTGACTTCTCCTTGGTCGCGGACGAAATTATTTTTAGTAATTCTCGATTTTCTGCTCTGGTTTTGCTACAAGTATTCAAAAATTCACCTATATTCTAAAGTAAATAATTACTTATAGCATGATATTGCATATTTGTTTAATTCTTAGTGTAAAGTTAGTGACGATTGGGAACTGGACATTGCGTCAGTATGTCGAGACGTGATGTCGCCTCTAATCTATAGGGATGGTTTCTTCACACGTACGGACTTGACCTGTGTTTTCCAGCAACAATACTCACGTGGGAAACGAACTGAGAAACAGAGAAATATTTGAATATCACGTGGTTTCCTAAACCAATGCGATTTCGTGGTCTGCAAATGTCTATTGAAAAGTTCGGCATTTCGATTCTTCTCACGGCGGTGATACAGTGATGCTGCAGTCAGGAGCGTGTCGAGAAGAGGAGCCAGACACCACTTCTCTTTCCTTGATCCAGAGAAGCTGGCTGAGAAGCGTCACTACGTTCGGAGATTTTTAAGAGATTTGGTTGCTTCAACATACAACCGAAATTTTGTTAGTTATTAATACTTTTCTAGTCAGGATTGTGTAATGTATTAAATACGATAGTTGAAACTGAAAGCAAATGCATCTGTTTCTTAGTTGCGTGTGGGCCTCGCATTCCTTGGGACAAAAGATTCATCCTTTCTTTTGAATGTGCAAAAGAAAACCCATTCATGGAAAAAAGAGACCTCCGTGAATCATTAAGGCCCTGCTTCTGGCGAAGAACGAAAGTACAGCGGAGAAATTTAAATCTCACAGATGAACGCAAAACATATGAAGTATTTAGGTCAATCAAAAAAAAGGGGGTATGAAAATATCCTGTTATATGCATTTTCAATGAGCAACCAATAGAAGCATTAGATGATAACAGCTGATTGATGGTTTAAAAATTATGTAGCTTCCCACCGAACTTACGTGAGACGTTGATGTAGAGAAGGAAGACTCATGATGTTGGGAGACGGAGAATAGTGCATGAACAGTAAGTGTTGGAAGACGGGGAAAAGTTGTGGCAGAGACAGAAGACATTTGATATAGAGAGGCCGACTAATGCTGACCTAAAACTAAACTGGTAACTGTATAATTACATATTATAAAACAAAATTATTAAAACAATTAATTTGCATGAGGTTTCTCAGTGGGTTGAATTAAAATGCTAATTGGATTTCTGATGGCAATAGGCCTGGTAAATGCGAACTCTTTCTAATTTAAAACAGCTAACCCTCGAAATATCTGTATCTGCGTCCCAGTCTGCGTCGATGATGATGATGACTGGTGGCTGCATCAGCTAATGACTTCTGTTCATCTCCGTCCGGGCTGAATCTCCTGGAAAAATCTGGTGGAGACTCCCGTATCTCCTTCCGGCGGCTTACAGTTCGTTTCAGGTAAGCATTAGCCGACCTCTCTCCTTCTCTCAGCGGCTAACGATTTAACTCTCCGCCTCCCAACAACTTCTCTCTCCCGTCTCCCTACAGTTTCTGTCTTCTTGTCCAAAAATCCCTTTTTCCGTAACATTGGTGGAAGGAACTTAATTTTAAACCAGCTGTTATCCTCAAATGCTTTAATGGGCTTGCTCTTAGACAATTGTAGCCAATAGGAAAAATCCCCCCCCCTGCTGGACCTAAATACTTCATATGTTTTGCGTTTCTCCGTGAGATTTAAAATTCTCCACGGAACCTTCGTTTTCACCAGAATCAGCACCCTTTTCGTGAATGGGCCTCCCACATACAAAAGGAAGGGTCATTCTTTTGTCCTAAGGACAGTGAGTTGACTCACACGCAGCTAGAAAAACAGATGAACAGACTTGAAGTTTCAACTCGTGTATTTAATACATTACATAATCAATAAATCTACAATAACACTACATTTAGAATGAAACAATTAAAATGTCAATATCAGACGTTAAAGAAAATAGTATATTACCAACATATTTTATTTATATTCTGTTTCCAGCCGCATTAGCTACTAGATCTTTAGAAAATTTCTGCCGATTGGGGAAGTATTTCATTTTCACGAGCTTTCTCAGTATGGGAACTCATTACAGGAATCAAATCAGGGACATATGTAGTGCGTGGCAGTAACGCTAACCACTGCAACTAAGACGTGGCCAATATCATTATGATTATATGCTATTTAATGCATTGAGTGTCTTCAGTAATTTTAATCTGGAGCATTTCTGATTAATTTATCTCGTAAACTTAAAACTACAATATTATTTGTTATTATTTTTTTCTAATAGGTAGTGGCCGCATTGACGTTTACGTTTAGATTGTCCTATTTCACTTCTTTGTAATTATGTTCACTGCAGGTAATTACATATATTTTAATATTTTATTTTTCTTTATTAATTTTGTCAGTTTTTCTAAATCGTATTTTTATTATCAGCAGTTAAAAAATTATTATGTTAAGTCTAAAATATGTGTAAAATCGTGATGATTAATAAAATATTATATATTAATAGCATTACTGAACATTAAACATACAAAGTTTAACGTTTTATTCGTGAATGAAAAAATTTGGAACTGGAAAAACTATTCCGTAAATTCCTTCTATTACGCCAGCAAGATTCCTCGTCCTCTCTTCGCATGATTACTTCAAACCTCGTTCCTGACTGACTAATTTTTCTAGTGTCGTTGCTCAACTATCACGCACCCTCCTGACATCATACTTATTCAGTTCTCCATGCCCAACTACCCAAATTTCTCTCATCCATCCTCGTAGGTCATCTCCTTCATTAACACCACCATGAGATGCATGGCGGATCACCTGACCGTCAGCCTCCAATAAAAATTCGGCTTTGCCCCGCGATTTCTCTCTGTATTGTCTGGCCTTCCAAAATTTCCGTAGTTAAAGGCCTAGACTTGGGTATCAGATTTTTAAGTATTTTCGGCACGATCTGAAACCCGATGTCTCGCCTCTTTGGTGCCTTGGTGTTAACTTGGTCTACTGGTCCCTAATATGGAGTATTCTTCGACCAGTGGCGAAATAGAACGATGATTGCCGTGTCCACTCATCATAGTGTTGAAGTAATATTACAAATATATCAAATTATAAGTATTAAAATATTGCCTATGGTGTTGTATCACTTTTCGATAATTAATATTTTGTAATCCAAGAGTTAATAAAGCCATTAAGTATCGAATTAATAGGTGCAATAATTTGACGTACCTGTAAGTTATTCTGTGAGATTTGTTAATTACTTACGGAGAATAATCCATTTTCTGTATTGTATTTCGCAAAAGACCAAGTTTATGTTAATTTGCCACATCTATTACCTTAATTTAAAATTTATGGTCAGTAAATGTAAGCGTTCATTAATATATGGATACTATAATACATTTAAGGCACTATACTAGCATTTATTTAAAATTTCCTTTGTAAAACAATGTATTATGCAACCGTTTTCTATCCTCTCCATTTCATTCATATGATTGACGTTATGCAATGACCTTGCTCTTCTACAGTTTTACGTCTCCACCTATAAAAATGTCACTCTTGTGAAACGAGCGCAAGAAAATCTTAAGTGTCCACTGAATGTTATCAGCAATATCGTTCGTGGAAACAACAAAAGGAAACTACTAAGAAAGGCCATTAAGGACAACAGAAGTTAAGATAAGAAACTTCAGATTAAAGTCTCGTGTACAGGAGACTTCTCTGCCTCGATACACTACAGGGAAAAGTTATGTTTCTTTATCTTCATCAGACTGACAAATTATAGCAAGATTTTGTTTCCACTGGAAATTGAATAGGCTCAATGAAATTGATTGACGAAAGGGTAATGCGATCTTATCGATTGGCGATCTTATCCCCAATATTCGTCAATCGACGTTGACGTCAACAATGATGGTCTGTTTCTAATCTGTTATTCAAAATTATTGTTAATCTCGGAATATTATCCGCGAAATGTTAAATTTATTATTTTAAATTTGTAACTTGCATCTTTACAAAACTGCAGCGAGTTCGGTTTTCGATCTGAAGTGTAATTCAATAATCTGAACAGGTTGTGAAACCTCTACAATTTTTTCGACGACAAGGCACCTGTGTTATAAAAATATTAATAATTTACTGGCGCTTAGTTCTCAATAAAAACCATTTTTTTGCAAATATATGATATATATGATATAACAACCCTTTTTTAATATGTCCAGGAGGACGTTGTGAATGCTAGACTTGTGCAATGGAACATTTCGTAAAAAAAACATTTTACCGGAACCCTTGGCTATTTTCTAGATTGCGTGATTCCTACTAGTATTTTTTAAATAATTATTATTTAGTAATTATTTTTAAATTGTGGTGGGGGGTATAAATGACTGTTGATTGGCAATTAAACATTTAAAGTAAACATCTCATTTAATTTTATGTTTGTGGTTCAACTTTTTGATAATATTAAGATCTGGTTGATTTTTTATAAAAAATATACTATTGCTGAACTGCTGGCTGCTCCGTCAAGGGATGATCGCATATGGTGGAGGAAGGCGATGAAGCTGTGTCTCACCGATGGCCTCTGATCTATCATATCGCTAGTCTTGGCTACCACGCCACGTAGTAGAGGTGGATGGCTGGCTTTATTCTCCTGACGACAAATTTCTACCGCCCAGGAGAATAATTGCTAGCTCTGGACTTACTGTCCAAAACTTCTCCTCTCGGCTTAACAGCTCGGACCTTCCAATCTCTTCTACTTCATTATTCGTCATTTTCTCTTCCCATCTTCACCACCAATCATATTTTGAAAATTATGAAGTAAACGCCCCTAATTACCCACGAATTCGGTCAATCCTCGTCATTTTGACCCTTGGTGGTGGAAAATAATTTATGCTGGGACACGTTCACCCGGGTATATGCAGTGTTTCACACCTCTTTGTCCTCGAAAATATCTGACCTACCCCGCAAAAATTTCCAGATCGATGTTCTCACATTATTTTTCTCATACCCCTCCCCCCAGATCGCGCTTGGGACAAACAACGTGTATTCCATGCGGTCAGCCGGATACCAAAAAAAAAAGATTCTATCTACTTTAATACTCAATATCTAATATCCACTACATGTGGTATACTACAAAATATAAAATTTTAATATAATATAAGCACTTAATGGCATTGATGATTTTGGGTCCATGAATTATTATACAGGTCTCATCGACAGCCTGGTCATTAGTAACCACAGCGACAGGAATTTTATACCTTGTTAATATCAGGCAAAATATTTGTATGTTGAATTCTAATATCTGTGTGGTGTTTCTGCACTTTGACTTTAATGCGGCATATTATGAAAATCCCGCTTCTCAATTACTCAAAACTGAAGTAAGCAATAATAGCTTGTTTTGAAATATTGAGGGTATATTTGTTTGAAATGAGGGACGTTGATTAAATCAATTAGATTTACATTGTTACTTGCATTATAGCTACTGGTTAAGTGTCGCGGAAAATGGATTCTGAACCTAGGAATCGTCCATACTATTTTTCTGATAAAATTGCAAAAGTTGTTTTCAAGTTACGTACGAGTTGTAAAAACCTCATGATCTGCTTTAAAATTAATTCATTTATGTAAGGTAGGAAAACAATTAAAATCATTAGATTCAACTGATGAAATCCAAAATTGTATTTCTTATCCAAAGATGCCATTTTATCTCTTGTATTAAAATTTGTAATGCTTGTTCCTTCTAATAATAAGTTAATTGCACTTTGTAAAAATATCTGCCACATATGCAAGTTTTATCAACCTTGAAGAGTTTGTTAAAACTTCAACAAACTATTGTCCTGAATTATTTTGTGTCTTCAAGAAGACCAACAACTCATTTCGAAGTTCAGAAAGTGTTAATAGTGCTTTGTGATCACTGGACATTTCATCGCACAAAAATGTATGTAATCTGGATTGAATTGGTTTTGATTTTACATTGTTTATCACTTTCGCGGCTACATTCATAGCATTTTTTTTATTTGTGAAAATTTTTTGCCACCAGTATTATTTCTAAAAACAATTTCACATCATCTTTCGATCCACTTGCTTTGTGAGCTTACCTAACAAGACATAATTAGTATGTCTTAAATACGTAAATTAATAGATACTTTTGTGACCATATGTTTTTTTCTTTGTTAACAAAAAATAATATTAATTTTCCTGCTGTTGTGAACCGCTTTACTAGATGGTGCTCAGAGACTGCAATTATGCGTTGTTGGATCACATTCCATAAACAAAGGTGTATCAGGTTGGTTTATTTGTTGGACATGGCTGCTCATTGTCAAGCTAAATAAAAAATTTTAATATAATTAACTGTATAACTCTGGGCTATGGCAATCTCACTCTTACAGTAGTCTAGTTTACTGACACGTCCACACTTCTTCATAGTTACCCATATTACAAGGAATAGGGTTTCTTTGTTTTGCGACGTTATTGAAACAAATAAAGGCGTGAGAAATGATTCCACTTAGATGCAACGGGGTTTCAGTCTTACGAACTAATTAAGTAGTATTATAACAGGATATTATAATCCATAGTATAGATAGAATCACTCACCTATTTACGGCCCGCAGAACACAGCTTGAGACATCCGGGTGTAGACTAATATATTTGACTACAATGTTACAGAAATATAGTCCCAAGTTAAAATTACGGCATTGACCATGGTTGACCATCTACTCGATTCTTGTATTTGTTTTGGGGGGTGATTGAGGTTGGTGGGGCAGGGACGTCACATAAAAGTAATAAAATTGCTGAGTTTGAATTTGATATTCAAAATGCAAATGAAACCGTCCTTCAGCTCTCAGAATGAGTTGATAAGGTAGAGGATGGAAAATTCCATAAGTCGAATTAAAGATAAAAGAACAGTTCCCTAAAATGACTCAGTAAACAAAGAAGCATTGTGAGTAATTTAAAAGTTACCACAAAGTTGGATGAAACTTCGTATTTATACTAATAAAATACAAATCTTTCTAATTTATTTGCTGACTTATTTGGCAGTAATTTTATTTATTAATTATTAAACTTAATGTCAGAAAATGATGTTTGGAAGTCATTGACTTCATTCTGACTCTTACAAGGCTGGTGAAGTTTGTAGGATGGGGGAGGTGCTATAAATTAAATAGAAGTAGGTTTAGAAATATTGGGAAATTTATTTACATAAGAGGAGGATTTAAAACAGGAATACATTGTTAAGGAAATATATACAACTCAGGGTTAATACATGGACGATCCCCCCTTAAACGATCTGGATTGGAAGTTTGGCACCATACCTCTTTACAGCTTCTATCTTCTTCGACTCCTTCAGCATCTGCAAAGTCCAGTTTCGCCCGTCTGCTCTTAATGTCTGGAACCGAAAGCATCTGCAGATGTCCAGCACGAATCGACCGTCTTCTCTTAGTCTCTAGAGCCGAAAGAATCTGCATTGCCTCTCTGCTGTGTCCTCCACCTCGATAAATCGATCTTTTTCGTTCGATTTATTTATCCACGAAACCCCGAGGCCACCACGTGGTAATTTTAAAATATTGTTTGTTTCGTCGTAGTTTAGGATTTATGATAACAGCGTAGGTAATTTTTATACGTGCTCTGACAGCATCCCATAGGATTACAGCCTCCTGTCACTGCGACAGGGAGGCGCCACCCAACCTTCCACTGCCCCTTCGAGGAGCCACTCAACCTTCCAATCCTTTACTAATTTTTACATTAGCTCTTAATAAAATAAATATCGCGCTACAAGTTGAATTTCAGTTATTGGTAGGACATTAATCTAAATTCACTTAAAATTTGTAGCAATTTCTACAGAACGATAGATTAATAGAAGAGGATGATTAATAATTTGGTATGAAATTCTGAAAATATCAGGATGGGCGTACTCTGGAATCTGTTTTTCGTGAATATATATTGATACCAATTTTTAGAGAGATTAATAAACGTTGAGCAAACAGCACAGCAAGGCATCACACATCACGGTTGGAAGGATGTGTCAAGATCGTAGCTGTCAGTCAAACAGCCGACAGCCTTTATCAGCACCTGCCACGCTGCAGCTCTAAAATAAACTTGTTTGGCATCCGTCCGTAACCTATGGCCCTGCTGCCATAAACCAGCACTACAAAGATGACGTCATCATTCATCTCCACATATAACAACAAATAACAAGACCGAATCTGAAATCTTCATAAAAACAAATTACAAAATTGCTAGCACCCTTCTACTAAAATCTTATTCTTTAGAGAGACATCAAAATGGGATTAATTAAAATTATATATACAATATTTAACAAGTTACGTATTAAAAACGCCAGTAACAAATAAATTCTTGTTTTGGAAACGTGCGATATGAACTCGACGATGTGTTTGATAATTATTGTATTCGTATTAATTTAAAATCTTATGGTAATATAAAGTTAGCCAATAAGTTTTAAATATAGAACTATTACTTCAGACAAACCTAATGCTACGAAACAAAAATAGCTGTTTACATTGTTACAGAAGTCAAGAAAAATGCTCTCTAAATACTCGTGCCTGTGAACGCAGAAATGCTTACAGTCTTGAAATTATTCAGTTGAGTCCAAACTTATTTATTTAAATAAACATAGATTTGATTAGTAAAATGTCAACATTTTAGAACAGTAATGTAAAGACGTATATAAGTCATTTCTAAATTTTAAGCGCTTATTTTTCTTGATTTTGAAAGTAACGTTACATAAAATTTCAGTTAACTATATTGTATATTTCATGTTTGTGAATTCCTGTTAATTAATATTAATATTGATTGACCGTAAGTGATTCATATGACAGGAACACAACATCGTGATTCTCTTTACTTAATTATTTGCCGACTATGGCTTGTTAAATTAAAAAGAATTTACACACGTTGTTTTATTGATGCAATAATCACGTTATATACTATCGAAAAATATTCTAAACTTAAGTAATGAATTTTTAATATTCAAATAATAAAAAGATATAATTTTATTAATTAATACTGGCTGGCATGACCTTCCTCTGTTTGTGAGCTGGTTACTGCAACAGACAACCAAGATTTGTAAATTACGCTACTTTTCAGGTGTTTAGGTATATTATGTCGTAAGCCTATCAAGTAGTCACAAAAATAAATCTAACACATTCTGCTAAAGTAGGTTAATTAAATGGATTAACATATCATGTAAATTATATAATCTACTTTACTTTTATATTCTTTTAACATTGTATATACTGAATCATTATTGTCCAAACTGATAATCTGTACGATAAAAGGTTTTTATATGAATAAAAACACATACTCTGTGAACATTATTTTATATTACTAATGTTATGAACCTCTTCAGTTGTGCACTACAAATAAAATAAAACAATGAAACCAATGATATTGTATGGGAATGCCGTTATAAGGGTTATCAAAATTATTTTTAATGAACGTTATTTTTGTATTGTAGCGCAGTAGAAACCGGGCCAATTTTTTTCTATCTATGGAATGTTAAATTGCATAAATATTTCGGCATGAGCATGTCGCTGGCCAGGAAAAAGGTTTTTTTCCGAGCGCCGACTTGGCGGCGCGGAATCAAAACAAAGAGACAGCAGTTGACGCTTGGGCTATAAAGCT
>JAEMUL010000010.1:593618-639502 GCA_034510155.1 Eucriotettix oculatus
AATTGAAGACGACACATAGATGTAACACATATTCAGAAGCTAACCTATACGATAGTCATAAACTTAAATAAATATGAGGTTAATGAATTTATGTTTATAATGGAACCATTAATTATTGTGAGTATTAATAGAGAAAATATGATTAATTATAAAGTGGGAGGGATGAGATGGAAACGTTCTAAGACTTTTATAAATTACTCGTAGGATAATATTGTTAATATATTCAACGAAAGGTTTATTAATGTAATTAAGTTATTGAGACATTTAGAATTACTCACATGATAATATTACTAATATATTCAACGAAAGGTTTATTAATGTAATTAAGTTTTTTATAATATGTGCGTTGAAATAATCAGATAGATATAATAAATAGATTGCAAACCTACGTTCTCGATTGATTATTTTTACATTCACGATATTTAAAACTCTTTCCTTGTACATTTGAAAGAAGCTGCAGTAGGTCAAGTTTTCAATTTATTTCAATTTGACAATTTCATATGTTGCATTTTTGAATGTTGTTTCCGAACTTCCTATATCGAATTTTAACCAGGGTTAATTATTTCTACTACTTTACCAGTTTTATTCTTAGGACGATATTTTTAAAGGCAATTGTAGCAACGTTGTAAGTTTTTGAAACTATTACGTGGGTGGAAACCTAAGAAGTCTATATTGAACTAAGTTACAGGAAAAGTCTCCCTTATCTAATTGTAACATGAGCATCGAAATGTGAAACTCGTTTGATCACGTTTCGCCGTGAAGTCCTTATCAAGAAAAAATTTACGCCTATCTGTTTTCTTAATAATAATATCACACGTATAAAAGAAAGATCAACCTTTATACAGTCACAATTATTTTATTTCTATATTTGAAACATAGCAGAGCTTTCCATCCTTCATCGAATGCGTATTGAACAAATTACAGTTCATTAAAATATATAATTTAATGTAGTCATTACATTTATATCTTATGAAATTCCTTAAAACAAAATATATTTGAACTTATACTGAGGAATCGTCATACATCCGTGTTATATTGACTTATTCCATAGTACAATCACTTTTTAGAAAATTGGGTTGTAACGCTTTGGCGGCGCAGAAACAAAACAAATGGGACAACAGGAGACACTTGGGCCAGAAAACGTAGACGCGGCGTCTCGGCTCTGGAGTTTCCCTAAATTGTGTGATAATCTGCACCTGCTGGCGTGATTCCCCAAGTGTAACCATGGATATTATTGGAGGATATCCATCCATGCCATCTTGGTGATAGAAACTAAAGAAGTAGGGAGGAAGTTTTAAAGAGGCAGTTGGAGACATTTTGGTGGAGATTGATGGTGATGAGATTGGTGAAGAGAATGGCGGAGAAGATTGGTGATGGAGATTGATAAGAGAGAAGTTGCAGATTGTGGTAGAGCGGTGAGATGAGAATTGGTCAGATGGTGCGAAGCGTTGAGATAGAATTTTGAGATATATTTTGGAGGAGATTGTTCGAGAGTGGTGACGATCTGGACAAAGAAAGAGGAAGGAGCTGGAACCTGGACTAAGCCGATTAGGTAAACTACTGTATCTGTGACTCTTTGTAATTTTCTGTTTGCTGCCATGTCCGAGTGGATTAGTGTAAAATATTTTCTATTCTATGAGAAGGCCCATTAATACGATCCTGAAATTAGTCTTAAAATTGTTATAATTGTTTAAGTTTAATATAAATCATTTTCGTAAATATATATGTAGTTTTTATTGAAAGTAAGTGCCGGCGTAAATATTGAAACATTAAAAATTGTAATTATTATTGTAAATATGTTCTGTTTTTTAAGTAAATTGTTTTATTGTTTTATTATAAAATATAATCATTTGTTTAACCAATATCTCCCAAATATGCATTATAGGGTGTCGTATTGGAATTGTAAGCAATGTTAAGTGGATGCTACCTATGTTATAGATTAAAGGAATGTATTTATTATATCGATCTACTTCATTTCGACACAAATAGTAGACCTTAAAATAATAAATGTGCATTTTAACTGTAATTAAGAAAAAAGTGGGTCCATGAAAAGGGTGTAATTTAAATAACTTAATTGATAAATGTTATGCTTTACATACCGTTACGAAATGTGGTTTATCACGGGGTACTTATAAAACGTTAAAATAAATGAGTATTATATGTTTGTGTGATATGTATTATAATGTACAATTTAAATATAATACTATGTAATAATTTTTCAAAATAATTTGCTGTAATGTAGTAAAACTACGTTAAGAAAAGGTCTAGAGGTCAGTGAAAATGTGTGTGTGGCCAGCACCTGCACTCTTCTTCTGAAATTCCTTCAGATAATGAAGCCGAACCTTTTCTGCACGACAGAATAAAGGACCCTTGACGAACAAAAGCGTCATCAGTTCCTAATTTGAGATACATTTGATTCTGAAGTCGGAAGCTCGGCGTAAAAATATAGAAATGTCCACTAGATGGAACTAATGCAGAACATGTGCGATGGCATCCGTCCACATCTGAGACTGAAAATTTCCTTATTGGCTTCAACTGTTCACATGAAAGCCAATGGGTGCTATTTTAAATTGCAACCTATTCACTACTGGAAATAAGGAGGGAATTTTGGAAACCGACCGAGGTTAAGTGGAGAGGAATTTTGAGGCGAAAAGACAGAAATTTGCAAGCCAACAGCTATGATGATTTCGATTGTAAGCCACTGTTGAGAGCAGGCTGAAGTTACTCAAATCCCGGCAGAGGAAGATTTTGGTGGGAATCTCCGAGTTTTTGACCCAATGCGTCATCGATACAGCCAGATCAAACAATGAGAATTGACTTAGCCGGCGCCTCCAGACAGAAGCAGGCCAGAGCCAAAGGCCGCCAATCAATGCAGCTGCAGTCCCCGTGGGTATCGTTAACTTTAATTTTATCGAGGTCACATTGCAAGACCTATTTTCCATAAATTATGTTCCCCTGGTGTTATCCAGACTTCAATGAGTCTGAATATAAGTTTATTATTGCTACTGTTTTTCATTTATATATCATTTAAATTAATTCTCTTGTTTAATTATTATTGTTATTAAATCAGAATTGTAAATTAAATCTTTCCTTTTCTCTTTCGAACCTTTATGACTTATAAATCAAATTGTCACCCAATTGTGGAGCTCAATAATAAGTAATAATCATTATTGATCAGTAAAATAAAACACCCCCGCATTATTATTACAATTTTCGCCCATCTGTGGAGCTTAATTAAAAAATCTCAATAAATAAAATAAACCATTTTTATTAACATTGTCAACCAACGTGGGGCTCAATAATAATTACTGATAATAATTCATAAAATACCAGCCCCCATATAAGCATTACAATACGTTACGTTACGTTACATAAATATATATAATTCAATTTTGGAATCAAATGGAATGAAAACTATTATTCATAAACAAATTAGTCGAGTCAATTGCTTTTTAATAATGTTATAAATGAAAAACTTAAGCCCCAGCTACAAAACATTTCAAGAATACTTTGATTTACTTAAAAATATGCGTTTCAAATAGAAATGCACCACAATAGTTCGAAATTAAAAGCCAAGACTGCAAGAACATATGTTTTGAGTTTACCTTATTTTTCATATATTTCAAGTAATAGACGCACCTTAAAACTTGAAAACGAAACTTTAAATTATTTGTCAGGTTTTTCCCAATATTTTGATAATTTTTTGTAATTTTTGCCCCAATTAACTTTATTTTTCAGTTCATAAAGAATAACAGGAACGCGTAGTCTTACAATAAATCAAAAGATTCATGAATTCGTGACGGACTAATATTAGCGTGCCTATGATTTTGTAGCGTGTTTCAGCAGCACTTGGCTTTTAACTACCGTAGTTACAGAAAGTGATTTTCACACGCATTAATCAACGCTTGACACTGTACTTATTACGGTCAACTCCATTTGTCTAAATCTACCGTAATTTTAGAAGTAAATGACAACTTTAAATTTTTATTATCTTTACTTTTTGATTCGCTTTTTATGTTATTCATATATATCCAGTTTTATAATCGAATTGAAACTTAATACTGACAAAATTTCAGTTAATAGTTGTAATATAATTCCTTGCAGAAAGGTGGTTAATAAAACCTCTTCTCTTTTATTTATTTGTTATAGTTTCACCAGAAACAAACATTATCCTAAATATTTACCGTTACTGTCCGTTACATTACCAATACACTTGGTCTTTGAAGACAACAGAGCTACAATATACTGTATTACAGGGATGCTAAATTAGTGAATCTTCGGATCGTGTCGTTTTTCCTGCGGACGTGCTCCTAGTGGACACAAAACTTTTGACACCCCTTACCAAGCCCCTTCCCCTTTTCGCCCCTCACCCGTTCACTTTGAGGACACACTCTGGATGGGCGCATATGAATCTATTAATTTATACATATACGAATATTTGGACAAAAAGAATCGGAGATGAAGTTTTAAAACTAGAAGCATATAAATCCCGAAATATAATAATATAAATATAGCTCAAATAAATTGTCGTATTTAACATTAAGCAAATGTGCACTGTATAGCATTTCAGAAACTTGTCTGGATTTGTAATTACTATTATGTTCATTAAAAAATTAATTCAACTATAATTTTGCCTTACGGTTACGTACTACATGTATTGACAAGACTGTGTAAGTTATTTACTAAATTTTATATTGTGCCGCTCCATTTTATAATTAATCTTATTACTATTTATTTAATTTCTATCCTCAATATTGTCATTCTAAAAATGACTATACAGATTATCTTTTTTTGTCCTTGTTCTTTACAACTACTTTTACACCTATTATATCCATTAAGTGGTTAAATTTTTTCGATAATCTTAATCTCCTCCATAAATGACACTTTAATTTTTTTTTGTTCAGATAGTTTATTTTTAAAATTTAATAAACATCAACCTTAGTAAAATCTATATTAATTTTCTGTCTCATGTGGTTCAATTAATAGATTATTCTTTATATGCCTGTTGAAGGTCTGCATCAGAACCGACAATTGTTGTATTTTAATTGAAGTTCACTTAAATGCTGGTATGTTTTTCTGGCTGCCCATTTTTGTACCGTAACATAATTTCTAACTATTTCGCCGTTTAGGTTTGTTAGCAAAGGATTTTTCTTAATTTCAGCATTTATGTACAAATTCATTAGGAAAAGGTCACTTGTGACGTCACAGGGGGTTGCTTTTTCCAGCTACCTGATCCATGAAGGGGGAAGTGTCCGGTAAGAACTCGTCTCGAGGACCACGCCGCCGTTCGGATTGCGAACATGTGTTATATGACACTTCTGACAGTTTTATAACTGGGTTCCTCTGAGAAGGGGGAATTTCAAGGAGCAGAGAGTGTTTAGAAAGGGATGCAGAACCAAAAACTGAGTGAATCTTTGCGAGATTGTTGAGTTTCTGTGATTGGAAACTGAAATTAATTTTTGGAACCAAACGTCTGCCGCTGATCTAGCGCCAACAGACTGGAAAACGGGAAAAATTTTACCTGTATTTAGATCTGGATATAAAACGGACATACGAAATTATAGAGCTTTTAGTCTAACCTCAGTAGTATGCAAAATCATGGAGCACTTAATAGCTACGTACATTCGGTGGGATCTGAATTTCGATCGGGGTTTTTCATGAAAAAGTCAGATAATTAATTATTTCAAGATCTAGTAGATCGTGGTGGTAGAATAGACGCCACTGTTAATGACTTTGCAAAGGCTTTCGGTGTAGTTCCACATCTTGATCCGTAAGTTACATGACAAAAGAGTAGCTCTCTGGGTGAAAAAATTCTAAAAAGTAGACTACAGAAAGTCAAAGTTGGGAAAGAAACTTCAGAACTCGGATCTGTAACATCGGGAGTCCCCTAGGGATCAGTTATTGCCCCATTATTGCTTCTCATCTTTATTAATGGTTTGCTAAATAATATAAATTCTAAGGTCCAACTTTTTGCAGATGACTGTGTAATTTACAGGGAAATGACTGGGGAACAAGACGCAGCCGACTTAGATACTCTAAGTTCATGGGCTAGGCGAAATAAACTCCAAATCAACAATAGTAGAAGTAAGGCGATTAGTTTTACTAAAGTGCGCGTTCAATATGCCTTGGAATATAAAAGAAGTGGGGAAACAGTGATCCAGGAGACAAACTGTAAATACCTAGGCATTTATTTCAACAGTAAGCTGGAGCAGGTAAACTGCTCTACAAGGAAAGTGTGGAACAGTTTGTCATGAGAACAGTCAAGAAGGGGAAAGCCAAATCTAAAGAAATGGTATATTTTTCATTGGTACGCCCACTTATGCAACATGGTGCAGCATGCTGGGATCCGTATAGGAAAAATCATATAGATTTCTTAGAAAGGGTGCAAAGAAAGGCCACTAAATTCGTACAATAGGACCAGGGCATGGGAACGGAAAGGTAAAGCGACTAGGGTTGGATACGCTACAGACAAGAAGAGAAACAGCTAGGCTAAACATTTTCTACACAGCCTTTGCAGGTCAAAAACTTGGCAGAGAATCCAAGATAGAATGAAATAATCGACTCAGATCGAGAGGAGAGATCACTTGTTAAAATTACAAGCGAGGCACCAAAACATAGACGTTGGAAAATATTCCTAAATAGGAAAATTAATGACCGGAAGGAGGGTTTGGGGAACTTTCTCTAACAAAAAGAAAATTTAGATATAATCTAAGTTTAGTTTAGTGTAATACAGTGAAGTGAAGTGATCGGTGCTCCTAAATCTCTAACAATATAGTTAAGTGAAATATTCTTCCATTTTTTTTCAGCAATAAAAAATTATTCCTTTTTCAAAATTTATCTTCTAATGATAGCATTCCATATATTTATTTATTAGGTGTATATATGATTTATATTGAAGTAATATAATTATATTGTTAATTTTAGGTTAAATATGGTCCTTACGAACAGATTATTAATTTTTGTTTAAGTTCTATGTATCTGCCACCGGGCATCTGCCCATTTATATATCAAATAAATACACACACATATATATAGGTGATTAAGATAATTGTTTTCTTAGTAAGATGGTTTAGGTTGCGATTGATGATGAGGTCGTGACCTGAGGTGGCTTTGTTTGTTTGGTTTTTTATTGCGGTAGATATTTGGGGAGGGGTAAAGAGTTTTGGGAGGGGTAATAATTGTAGGGGTTCTACTTTTACGTCGGCTCAAAAGAAAACTCCCAATTGACTTCATCCTTCCCCCTGAACATTCAGGCACATCCTAACCATCATGCCATCAGACCACATCCTCATATATCCTCCAATAATCAGTTCACCGCTTGTCAATCCAGACCCACCCCCGTCGTATGCCTCTCAGATACACACACACAAAAAACCTAACCCATCTGCCAAAGTCAGGTAACCTACCTTCACCTTTACAGGTGAATTATATTCACTATTTTAATTTTGTAAATTCATTATTTTAATATTGTATGTACTGGAACATAAAAGTTTCATATATGATTAAAAAAATACCTAGGGATGTGGATATTCTTTGCTGTAAGTCTGTATAACAGTGACGGGCAAACTTTTTAAAGAGGGGGCCACATAAAAGGAAAAAAAAGCTTTAGACGGGCCAATGTAATTTAGAGTGTTTACAGTTTCGTTGCAGAAAAGACAGTGGTGTAGCGTGCATTTCTACCTGTTGATATTTCAGAAATATTTAAGGTTTTACGCCATAAAATATCTATTTCTTTAAAAAAAAACAATAATTGATTTACGAAAACTTAAAAAAAAATTTTCCTGCTATCTAAATATGCAAAACTCAAGGTTTGCGTGGGGTAAATAAGCTATCAAAGAATTCTGCTCAAATTGATTGTCGTAGATCAGTCTTACCGCTGTCACGTGGCCCACTCGTGCACTACAGCACAAGACGTACTCTTTCTTCATCTTCACCTAACCTTTCCCTCGATCAGTGATCGTCAAAAGGTTCAGATTGATTCCTACTCATCCCGTGCTTTTATACGAGAACCAATCAGCAAAGTTTTATCCCTCTACATCACTTCAGCATAGGATGAACTGGGATTTTTTTCCTAGAACCGCTAATCAAAGGAGAATAGGAAAATTCCTTCGTACCTGAGACAGCGTATTCCATTGTCTATGGATTATTGTTAAACCTAAAAATGATATGAGCCAGGGCGCATTTCTATCTCCCAAATTTAGTAATCTTAACATTATTGCATGCAATCATAAGTCGCGTTACAGTGGTTTATGCACAAAAACTATGAAAAAGTACTTCTAATTCCATTCACGATAATAAGAATCAAATTTAAGTTTCATAGATAACATCTTAGGGATAAAATTTTTACAATATGTAGAGTAAAACAAGAAAATCAACAACGCTAAGACTGGCCTGAAACAAGAAACCTTTTCCGATGGGGGAGGGGGTAGCTACTGCGAGGAGGCTCCGTTGCCAATTTTACTCTTCACTACAAAGTCGCGAGCAGCCAGCGCCTCTCACTCTCAACATAACATTCCAATATCTAGGTTAAGTCAATAAATTTGTATGATACAAAACGAAAGAGAGGAAGAAAAAGGAAAATATTTAATTTTCTTACAGCCTGTATTTTTTTTATTCGTCAAATTAGGAATAATGTCCCGCGGCCGTAGTTTGCCCATTACTGCCGTATACCGTCTAAATACAAGCAAAAGTGTCAATACACTCATGTGAGTCATGTATCTGGTATCTGTATCACATAGACTCTTCGCAATAATTGAATTTCAAGCAATGACACATTTAAAGAAATAATTAAAGTGAGTGCGATCTGATTGTAGAAGCGTACACGATAGTGCTTGGGCAAGCAAGCACACAGGAAACACTGACTTGGTGGCCCATATTCCAGCCACGCCTCGTCCTTGT
Organism: Eucriotettix oculatus; assembly: GCA_034510155.1. Taxonomy (NCBI): domain Eukaryota; kingdom Metazoa; phylum Arthropoda; class Insecta; order Orthoptera; family Tetrigidae; genus Eucriotettix; species Eucriotettix oculatus. The sequence goes on from JAEMUL010000010.1 coordinate 602,517, forward strand.
TGCCAGACTTCAGACAACCATCTCTCTTAAAAATAATCGCTAATTATCTTCGAATAAGATACAATATAACGAACTGTAAAAGTATAGCTGACTGCTTACCTGCATATCACTCAGGATAATAATAAGCTTGTATAAAATGATGGACGAGATACAAACCCACTCGAATCCAACAAAAGGAGGAATCGAAAACAAATTGAAAAAACCGAGCCAGAAAGTTATAAATTTTATTTTCGTCATTTTTTACGACTGCGAAATTCACGGATCCAACTGGAACTTAAAATAACTCACCGTTCAATACAAAATACTGTTTAAAATAAGAATTGAAAGAATTTAAATTGTAATATAAACTATAAACTTAAATGTGCCTATACCGATATAACCTAAAACGATGAAATAATAAATTCATAAATAATAATAATAATCATATTCCGTAGATCCTATAAAGAAGCTAAGCTTCGAGGATGTGGAATGGGTCAGGGTGTACATTTATTACATTATTTTATTGTATAAAAGAAAAATATACTTATAACAAATTTTTGTATTATAAACTATTATAAATTACTCTTCTCCGATTCTTCTATAAATTCCTTTATTGAATAGAAGGAGTGGCTAAGCAAAAATGAGCGTAATTCAGTGTTAAATTTACCTTGATTATCGGACAACTGTTTAATTCTGTGCGGCAGTCTGTTGAAGATGGATATCCCTGAATAATGCACACCTTTCTGTGCAATTGACAATGTTTTACATTTTTTATACAGATTATTTTTGTTCCTTGTATTGAAGGGATGAATATCAGAATTATTCAAAAATAAGTGCCTATTTGTAATTAAAAATAACATCAATGAATAAATGTATTGGCACGTCAAAGTGAAAATACCTAACTTTTTGAACAGAGTTCTGCAAGAAGTTCGTGAGGAAACCTGACATATTGCTCTAATAACACGTTTTTGACTAATAAAAATCTTATCTATGCCTACTGAGTTGCCCCAAAATATAATACCATATGATAAAATAGAATGAAAATATGCAAAAGTATTTTAATTTTCTTGTTTATAAATCACTGAAGGTGGACATTGCTCTGACAGCATATGTAGCTGAGCTGAGTTTCTTAAGTAATTGATTAATCTGATCAGTCCAATTTAATTTATTATTTACTAAGAGACCTAAGAATATTATACATTTTTGCTGTTTCTTTATTTTGCTGGTATTTAAGGTTATATAAAGTTGTAAAGTTGTGTTTGAGTGTGTGAAATTGCATGAAATGTGTTTTGTCACTGTTATTTGTTAGTCCGTTCGCATTAAAACATGTTAGCAGGTTAGTTAAATTATTGTTACTTGCCTCTTCTAGTGTGTCTTTGTTACTTTTTACTATTACACTAGTATCATCTGCAAAGAGGATAGCTTTAGAAGTTGAATCTATGGTATTAGGAAGATCATTTATATATATAAGGAATAATAATGGCCCTAATACTGATCCCTGTGGGACCCCAGTTTTAATAATTCCCCAATCTGATTTATGTATTTCACCTGTGCACGAGTCTTTTAATACTACTCTTTGCATTCTAACTACTCTTTGCATTCTGCGACACCTAATGTAAGAACCAGATTGAATCGCGTTTTATATAACGGGCAAGAGTAAAGAGTTTTTTACCTCTTCTATTGTATTGTATTTATTTAATCCAATTATCTTGAGATACAAGAATACGACAAGTCAAATATTGTGATAAATTAATAGTAAATGACATTACACATATTTAAAGTAAATGAATTCTTAACCATTTAAAGTTAAAAAGCGTACAGGCACATGTTAAAGTTAATGGAGGTTGGCGTTCAGACATTCATTTATGGAATAGAAACACTGTTTTTGCAGTAATTTCATTACACTAAATCTAAATTAAAGGAGTACAATATTAGGCACATTACCCCTATATTGGTTAGTTTTATTATTTTAAAATGTATTTGTTATCATAAGGTGGAATTCGAGTACTAATGAACAAAATATAAACAGTGATTTTGCAGTAAATTTTTCTCTTTACTCCTAAAACTTAGGGACTGAGTTATAATTTCTGAAGGTAGTGTATTGTAGAGTTCTATAATTAATCTCACTGTTTAATAGAAAATTAATAGACAATTGTAAAATCAAATAACTCGAAAAATTAATACTCTTATAATTAGTAAATAATAGCGATGTTTTAATTTGTATTTTACGCGTTATGGTCTGAGAACGAGGCAATGAATGTAAATTCTTTGAAATAATTAATTGAAAAGTTCCTAAGAAACTTAAACACATAATGACGAAGAAACATGGCATTATTTTCATGCTACGTCTTGAATTCATGGCTAATTTATGATTAATAACTTAACAAGGTGCATATAATACTGATTTACAATTTCGTGCTTATATATTTTCATTGAAGAAGGTAGAGTTATGGCATTCAATGTCTGTGCAAAAATTGTATTTCCTACTTTTCGTCCAAAATTAAAACAGGTTTATAATCATAAAAATAATACTGAACCCAATACTAAACAAGAACTGCATGCCATTGCATCATTTAAAACTTAATTTCGAAATCGATTATGACAATGTGTAAAAATCTTCAGAAATATTGTCAAAAGGAGAACGTCTGTAATGAATATGAAAGGTATTTATACGACCGTAGAAAGTGTTGAGATTTCAAAATATTACGCATAAATTTTAGAGCATTAATAAAAATTTCAGCACTCGGTAGTTATCGACGTTTGAAGTCGATAATTATAAAATTGGCGAACGCGTCCATTACAATTTATATAGGCATAAGGAAATAAGGCGTGTAATTAATTCAAAATTACTCATATTTAACATTAACGTTCGGGCATGTTTTTATTAATTTGAAATTGTTCTGTCGCTAGGTCAGATAGGATCGATGTGTATCTCGATTGCAGGTGGAAAGATAATTTTTCTCACAGGATTTTTCGTAAGTTAGACACGTATCGCGCTGGAAACAAATACACTGAAAAAATAAGAGTTTCCAAGTCGGGAAATATTTCAAAATTAAAATAAGTAAACCAGTTTAAATAAATGTGTTACCAGTTATAGTCAGAAAATTATATTTCAGTGCTTGCCCCTTGGGAAATCCCTTCTCTTGTTTTATTTATCACTGAAATAGCAATGAGATGTTCAGAAGCGTCAAGTATTTCATCTTTATAAGAAAAGATAACTTAAAAAATATGAATTAACGAGAATAATGTATCTCAGATATTGAGTTGATATGTTTTGTATGAATCCTAAGGTTGCACTTAAATAGTCTATTTAATATTTTCATTAATTAATTATCTTTCGAAATTAAGAAGGATCATTCTTTTAATTTTCTAGATGCTTTGCTTATAGTCTCTAATAATGAGATATAATTATCAATTGGTATTAAAAACTCACTTATTTAGGAAGTGTGTTTCATTACACGTGGAACCTTCAATTCTCCCATAAGAAAAGCTATGTTTTACTATCTATAAAATTGAACTTATTATTTACAATTCATCAAAAATTGGTTTATTATAATTAAATACTAAATTAACATTTGATACATTAAATAGTATGAATTTAATTGATTTTCATAGTTCAATCACTTGTTTGATAATTATGGTATTCCTGTTATTTTTAAATCATTTTACAATTTAAATTTAGTGGGATGTTACACGTCTGATCCAGTAATTCGGCCACTCGTTTTTAGATTTGTATGCGGAACATACATACTGTCAGACACACACACACACACATACAAACAGACAGGTAATTTTACTATAGAGATAAATAGAGGAAGACGAAGTCACGATCTTTCATATTAAATTTTATTTTCATATTAGTGAGCTAAATACAAGCGCTCCTAAATATTAATGTACATAAGGGATTATTTTGGAAGTCTAGATTTGCTCCTTAAAAATTATAATTAGTGTTTTAGTGTAGATGAATAGCCGAAAGTTCCGGTTTTCAAGATTTAATAAAATTTATTTAATAGTTACAACATAGTTTTCTTACTTTAAATTTTACAATAAATAAAAAGATGACCAAGAAGTGAGCATATGAATTTATCAGCATTTATTCAAAAGCGACGTTATTATTTGTTATTAAAAGTGTTGAATTGTTTTATGTGACTCATAAAAACAAAATACAAGAATAAAAGACATTAGATTTGATTTCTAGGGTTGATTTGTTACGTGTGCTTTGTATTTTGCCTCACCAGCGTCGTTATTAGAACGGTTACAGTTACATTTGCGGTTCGGTTCATCAACTGCAGGATTGAAACACCAGTTTCCTTTGTTCGTATTTTGTTAGATATGTCCATGGATGTGCGCAGAATATGAGGATGTTTTTCTTTCCTCATGCGTGGGCAAACCAAGCAATTGCGAAAGTTCCCTCGCCTCAAAACAGTCCCTCGCGATAATACTCATCCTCGTGCGTTATTTATACATGCGATAATGTACGGCTGCTGGTGCACACTTACTTCTGCGTTTGCAGCATAATGAGTAATGAAATGCTTCTTGTCCCAAAAGTCAGGACTTTATAATGGCGGACTCTGCCACCGAGGAATACCACGACTATTAAAGGCGCATAAACATCCGACTAACTTTGAAACACTACGGTCTGGTCGTTCTCTCTTACACTATACGAGAATCTTCTTTTTATAATCTCACTTATGTGTTTGAACCATCTTTCTAACCCTGATTTCGTTGTCTTAGTTAACTTCATTGGATAAAGGACTGAAGGTAGCTGGCATTTTTGCTGACCTCTCTAAGGCTTTCGACACCGTAGATCACCAAATATTAATAAAAAAGATGGAATATTATGGAATTCGGGGAAACACGTCACTTTTACTAAGATCGTATCTTACAAATCGCAAACAACAAGTAGTAATTGAAACCAAAGACGGCCAACTTCACTTATCCGATTGGGAATTTATTACATGTGGAGTTCCTCAAGGATCAATTCTTGGGCCTTTACTTTTTATTCTGTACATAAACGATCTCCCAGGATACGTAAATCCTATAAAATCGATTCTCTACGCGGATGATACAAATATAATTATTGCAGATAAAAACTTAAATAATCTGATTAAGAAAGTAGACAACGCTCTGAATGGTCTAAATATTTGGTTTAACGTGAATAAATTATCCCTCAACCTAGATAAGACTAATTTAGTTCAGTTTAGTGCTGATGCTAGTAATAGACCAGTAGACAAGTTCTCAGCTAATGCACCTTTCCTCGGCCTTCGGATTGACGATAAATTAAAGTGGAATGACCATATAGATCTGCTTGCCGGAAAACTAAGTTCAGCTTGTTATTCTCTGAGAAAACTAATACAACACGTTGACAAAAAGTACATCAAAATGGTTTATTTCGCGTATTTTCATTCAATTATGAGCTATGGCATCTCTAATTGGGGAAACTGCTCCAGGAGTAATGAAATATTTAAGTTGCAAAAGCGTGCAATTAGAATACTTTCTAGCACGAATTCTAGATCGAGTTGCAAACCTTTCTTCAAAAGTTTGCAAATACTTACTTTACCAAGCGTATATATTTATGAAATATTAAAGTTTGTAAAACGAAACACTAATTTGTTTCAAACAAATGGCGAGTTTCATGAATACGCGACTAGAAATCGTTTAGCTCTAAGGTCGGACAAGCATCGCCTTGCCCTACACCAGAAAAGTATTCACAATACCGGGATAATTTTATACAACAGCCTTCCGCCAGAGGTTAAAAATAGTACCTACAAAAGCTTCGTGAAGCAGAGTAAAACTATTCTTTTAAATGGCGCGTTTTACTCGGTACAGGATTTTCTTAATCGTCCTTCTAGTATTTAAATCAAGGTTCCTGCTGCAAGTGTTGAATGAGCTGCCTTATAAAATAGCACATCACATATCTTAAAATTTCTATTCAGTTTTTTCTGCTCTTTTGTTTGTTTGTTTCATGTATTGCCTGGAGCTACGACGGAAGGACAGTTTCCTGGTCGCAGAGCTCCAAGTAGTTAAAACTCCATTGCGTGTTTCTCAGTGTTAGTGTGACATCGTGTGTCCGTGTTGTGTTTATATTGACTTTTGTCTATATACATTTTCTTTTATTAATTTATTTTAAGTTTATTTGTCTTTAATTATGTACTTTATTTTGTTCATTTTTAATTTTTAATGTATGACGTATCCTATTTCCTCAATCGAGGATTAATGGAAACAACAATAAATCTAAATCTTTAAAGAAAAATGTAATCGTAGGATTATGACTTCACTACGTCCAGGGTTTCCCAAACTTTTTCTTCAATGGAACACTGTAAAATCGAACATTCTAACAAAACATTTCGGTTGTTTTTCAGGATGGGTGATTCCTAGTCGTAGAAAGTAAAACAAGATTTAATTTGGTAATTATTTTTAAATATAGACCTGTAATATAATATAAATATATAAAGTAGTTAGTGACTTTGATGATTTTGGGTTCTTTAATTGAATTGATATCAGGCACAATACTTGTAAATTGAATTCTAATATATGGTGTGACACTCTGAACACATTGCAGCATAATAATAAAATCCAGCTTTGCATAAATAGGTTGTTGGAAACGGAAGGAAAACAATAATAGCATGTTTTGAAATATTGGGCTATTCTTTTGAACTAGCCCAGTAATCACATGAGACTGATCATTGTATTTTTCTTTCACTGATTAAATCAATTACATTTCCATAGCAAGTTGCACCTAAACCTACAGGTTTAGCTGTCACAGAAAAATGATTCTGAACCCAGGAATCGTCCTTACTAGTTTTCGAAAATATTGCAAAAGAGTTGATTTAAAGTTATATTGATGTTCGAATAACATTTTGGAAACATCTTCATCTACTTTAAAATTTAATTTATTCAAACATTCATTAATGACAGGAAACCAGTTAAGATCGTTAGATTCAACTCGTTGAATCCAATTTCCTTTTTTTTATCATAAGATCCCATTTTATCTCTTGTATTAAAAATTATAATACTTTCTCCTTATTCATTGCACTTTGTAAAAATATCTCCCAGATATGCCAGTTTAATCAACCGTGAAGTATTTTGTAAAACTTCAACAAAATGTTGTCCTGAATTATTTTGTGCCTTCAAGAAACCCAACAACTCATTTTGAAGTTCAAAAAGTCATGACAGTGCTTTTTCTCGTGATAGCCATCTCACTTCAGTATGTAATAAAAGTGTTTTGTGTTCACTAGCCATGTTATCGCACAAAATTTTAAATAATTTGGATTGCAGTGGCCACTACAATTTTCCTGCAGACCTCCGATTGACAACCGCTGAACTAGATGATTCTGAGAGACTGCAATTATGTGCTGCTGAATTGAATTCCACAAACGAAGGTGTATAAGATTGCCTTTTTTTTGGTCAAAGCTGCTCATTGTCAAGTTAAATAAAATATCAACTCTATAATAGTGGGCTATGGCAATCTCTATCTCACTCGTACAAGATTCTGGTTGACACTTGTTCACTGTTAATCGTGTTTCCTATTGTTGCGGGAAACAATGAATTGGGTTTCTTTGTTTCACAACGTTGTGATTCAATTTTCTCCCGTTCGATGCAAACGGAGTTTTCGTCATACGAACTGATTAAGTGGAATTATACTATGACATTATAATCCATAGTATAGAGAGAATCGCTCCAAATGTTTGCAGAACACCTATTCAAGCCCCGCGGAACACACTTTGGGAAACCCGGAGCTATACCAATTTTAAGTCTTGTTGGGATCCCTATAGAAAAAATCAAATAAAATCATTAAAGAAAGTTGAGAAAAGGGCTGCTAATTTCGTGCGAGAAAAGCCGGGTCATAGGAATGAAAAAGTAGAACAACTAGGTTGGGTGATATTGTCATAAAGGAGGGAGAAAGCAAGACTGGATTTGCTTTTCAAAGCTTATACGGGGCAAAAACCATGGATTGGAATTAGCTCCGAAATGCAAAAGCCACAGTATAATAAGGTGGATGGGATCATGAATTCAAAGTAAAATGTAGAAAGGAGAAAACAGATGTTGGCAAATTCTAATTCCTAAATAGAAGCATCAACGACTGGAATAATTTACCTGTGGGAGTGTTTGGATGAAATCCTCTTCAAGAAAATAAATTCGTGTGAGGTGAAGTGGTTATTTTGAATAATATAAATGCATATTCGAATTTAAATGTTAAAGTCAAAGTGACGTGAAGTGTTAAGTTAATATCATTATTGTAGTGTTTATCTTTTTTCTTTCAGGGCTATAGATATTTTAAAGGACTATGATTATTATTTTAGATTAGGAGTATTTATGTTTAAGTAATTTCATATTGTATCTGCCATCGGTCTTGCGCCTGATTGTAGACTAAAAATAAATACAAAAAAATAAAGCATTTAATTCCCAAATAGATATGATTTCTTTTACTTAAGATTTTTATATACAGCATCGTAACAGAAATTAGCGCATAAAATTGGAAAACCGTCGAGTATTTGGTTTAACTAGTTTTTGTTTTAGATATTAATTGTAATGCTGGAAACACAGTGAGATATTGAGACTACAGCGCCGTGTGATCTTTTCTGGTTGTACAGGACGCAATTATATATTTTTCTTTATGTTCGAGATGACGCCATAGAAAAGACTGGGAGCCAGCTTATAATTGTAGGTACAAGGCCTTTCGTTTGTTAGCGGGAATAATCCTTGTACCTAAAAACACATTGCAGCAACTGGATAAATTAATATGACCTTTACTGCACTGCGAAAAAACAACTGAGCCGCTATCTAATAGCTTTCAACCAGTAGCTGCTACTGTGCTAAAGTTTTAAATTTTTTAAGTTCAGGGAACAAATTGCAACATCCTATACTAGTATTACCAGTCAAAACTTCGAATACATTAAATTGAAAAAAAATTAATCACACAGAATAGAACTCCGTACTTTTCCCATCTACTTCGTACTCCAGGATTCTTTTTGGTACCTCATTCTCCTTAATTCTCTTAACATGGCCCAGCCATCTCAGCCTGGAAACCTTCATTACCTGTATAATAGCTGGGGATTTATACAATTTATTCAGCTCATGATTACATCTTGGTCTCCAGATCTCTCCTACTTTTACAGGTCCATATATTTTCCGAAGAATTTTCCTTTGAAATGTGCCCAGCCTCAGCTTATCAAGTCTCAGATGCATACGTTAATGTAGACCTAAGTAAAGTTTTGTACAATACACAATTCGTTTTATGGGAGAATAATCTTGATTGAGACCACAATAACTTCTGTTAGCTAGTTGGATTCTTCTACTGATTTCCTTACATGCGAACCAAGATATACAAGGTTCTGGACTCCATCAAATTTAAAGTTATCAATTATAATATGTGTTTCTGGTGTATCCTTTTTGATAACGGCTATATACTTAGTTTTTCCTTCACTTATTTTAAGACTTATTCCATCAGCAGAACATTTTAAGGCTGCAAGGGCTTTCTGATCTTGCTATTCTAACAATATCATTACCAAATGACCTGTTAAACAAGATAATTAAATTCCTGTTTAGCGTGAAATAATACTAAAGTTTAATTAACATTTTAAGTAATAACACTTTTTAATTATTTAATAATATGCAGTGTACACATGTGTGGTGACTCGTGTCCCCTACATTGAATCGGCAAAGAAAAAATAATCTAGTTTAATAATCTATCGAGTCGGGTACAGCAGGACAAAAGCGAGGATGGTCAAGGTCAAGTCGGGGTGAAGCCTCGCCGATTACTACATTATTTATTGCCTGGAGTGTATTGTTGAACAGATTTGGTGGAGTGAGTCTGCCTGAGAGAGACGCTAAAGAGAGTAAGCAGTGGTAGAACAAGCAACATGTATAAAATTTAGTTTTCTCCATATAAAGAGAAGGGAGATTCAAATGGTGGAACTACAGAAAATAAAAATATAACATTTGATGCGGATTTAATCTGAAGGAGAGGCGCTAGAGGATCTTAATCTGAAGAAGACGTGATACAGCAGAGGAGCAGAGGAGCGTACGAATAGGAACGAAGAACGTCACCAGGCGTTAACATCCGGTAATGGCATTTTTCCCCGGTTTTTACTTGAAAACCATTCTCGTTTGATACGTGATTGTTTTTATTCAATTAATATCGTTTGTCATCACGTTCCCGAGAGCAGCCGTTTAGGAGCTGTATAGATTGTTTTTGCTTTACTGACATAGCCAAATTGATAATACATTTTATTCGTAAATGTATTTTTACAGAAACTTTTAGTTTGAGTTATATTATCCTTTTGTAAATAATTTTATATTGTATTACAATAGTTTCGATCTTACTATCATAATTAAATTAATTATATTAAATTTAACTGTTCTTCCTTTTATAATTTCCTTATTATTGTAAATATATTGTCGGTGTAGAAACAAGACTAACACCACACATGTCTAATAAATTATTATTTTCATTTTAATTGAATAAAATTTTGTAAAACTTAATTTTCTAGCTGCGAAAGACGAGGGTTCGTTGAAATGCAGGCCTCACATTATCTGTTGAAGGGGTTCTTTTCATGGATTAAGAATCGCCGCCGCTGGCCTTGTGTCGGATGGAAGCTTCAGTCTTCACATCTGTTCACATCTCAGACTTTTCCACAGAAAGTTCAGTAACCTCTAGTGCGTAATGTTTCGCGACCTACGGCCAAACGTGTGAACCCCGAACCTAAAAATGTAAAATAAATTTTCATTGGATAAATTCATAAATATTTCGCCAAATGAGAAGAAAATGGGAATTTTCGAAGTTGTTGGGAGAAAACTGAGGAGTCAGTGTTAGAGCAGTCCTCGAACGGAGCGGCTTGAGTGTGGTTGTTGAGCGGACGGCAACACCGGGTAGTCGCAGAGACGAGACGTCCAGCAGGACTCAAATTGCGGCGATCTGGATTGAAAAACCTGGCAGCGTGCCTCTTTACAGCTTGTCTTCTTCAACATCTGCAAAGTCCAGCACAAGTCATCAGTTCCGACCGTCGTCTCTTAATGTCTAGAACCGAATGAACCTGCATAGCCTCTCCGCTACGTCCTCCACATCGATAAATCGATCTTTTTCACTCGATTTATCTATCCACGAAACCACCACGTGGTAATTTTAGAATATCGTTTGTTTCGTTGATGTTTCGGATTTCTGAGAATATCGCAGGTAATTTCTATACGTGACCTGACAGCATCCCAGAGGATTACAGCCGCTCAACCTTCCAATCCTTTGCTACTTTTTCAATTACAACTTCATAAAATAAATATCGCGTTACATTATAATAGAAAAATAGTTTCATTACATATATAAAACATGTTACATAGTACTAATAAATTTAACTATCGCAAAACTATAAGTAATGTCGTACAATTCTCCACACTTCAATCCAATATCTTAGTAAATTAAATGAATTTCCGAACACTTATACTTGTTAAAACATTATTATATATTCCTCTTCATTTTACTTGATTTTATGAATATAGTACCTATTACTTTTACAACATTTGTATTGAATCAGTCTTTAATATTCCTTATAATTTTTTATGCTCTGTGGGCACGCAGCTAGAATATTTATATTCCATTTCCGAATGGTTTATGTAAGACCGAAAATTTCCTTAAGCGAATTTGTTGTTTTCACTGTCTAGTATTGCACAAATTATCATTTATTATTATGTAAGGATATAGTAAAAGACATCTGCGTACATTTCTCCGGGTTGGTTTCTTATTTCTGTCCGCTTCGGTTTATTTGCCGACTTTTTTACTCATTTTCCTTAAGTCTACGTGTTTCTAAATCCATTCCATTTCCTTCAGTGGCAGGCAATCAAATCAAGAACCATTACATGACGGAGAAGTTCATCACCGAAGATTGGAGGCGGTCAACCCCCAATCTGTAACGAGAACTTATTGTCTACTTTAAGAAAGTTCCAGAGAGTAACACATACTTACAGAGCTTTAAACTTAAGTGAAGATCAAGGCCGAGATACGACGACTGAGGCTGAGTGACAACCCACATGGTGCTCGTAAAACTAATTCATGGTCCGTGTCTCGGCTCCAGCGGTTCTCAGATTCGATGCAATCACTAACAAAGACCAGTCTCTCATTTATTCCCTTAATCCCAGATTTTATACACGTTTAAACTTAAAACATTCATTTATTAATTTTGTTTGAAGCTGTGAACCTCTTTCCACTACAGCAGACGACGGATTCTCACTGTTGATGATTAATTTACACCAATACTTGCTCCAAGACGTTGAGAAGTAAAAGAGAGATAATTACTTTCATGTAAATACACGTGCTGATTGAAACTCTATTGGAAGAAATATAACCTCAACCATTAATCGAGTGTCTTTGTTTTTCACGTCTGATCGGGTGTTTTCTATAGAAACTTATAATGAATATATGTGATATATAGAATAATAATTACAATTTCTTAATGTTTAATATTTACGCCGGCACTTATTTTCAATAAAACTACACATATTTACAAAAAATTATTTATATTAATTACTTATACTTAACAATTTATACTCTAATCTCAGGGTCACATGTATGGGCATTTCTCATAGAACGGAATAAATCCACACGGACCTGGCAGCAAACACAAAATTACAAAGTGTCACGGAAGTGTTTACTATGTCGGCTTTCCACGGTTTTGTCCTCCCTCCAGATTAAAGCTGCCGATCACCGCTCTCGCGCCATCTGGACAATTCTCATAGCCACGCTCTGGACCACCAATCTCTCTCCAATCTCACCACATTCTCAACATCTCTCAAATTCACTCTCAACCACCAATCTGCTCCCAATCATCAGTCGCCACCAATCTCATACCAAAATGTCTCCGCCTGCCTCTTTAAAACTTCGTCACCACTTCTGCTACACCTATCACCAAGATGGCAGGGATGGATATCTTCCAATAATATCCATTGTTACATTTGGGGAAAACACGCCACTCAGACAGATTGGGAAATTCCGAGACCGATGACGAGGTGTCTGAGCTTTATGGCCCAAGTGTTAACCGCTGTCTCCTTTGTTTTGATTCCGAGCCGCCAACGTCACAAACTCAACGTGGAGTAATATCGACACATAAAGCTGGTCACTTCTGTATGATTTTACATAAAGTCACACAGTATTAGAAACGTGTGTCTGTAGAATTTACGAGGTTTGTAAGTTCCGAATTTACTTAAAAGAAACAACGTTTTTTCCGGATATTTCATTAACTAGCATTATCTTACGACTCAATCTACTTCGCCACTTAATCACCGCCGATATTCAGGTAACGGGAAACCAGTTTTTATATTCCTCTGTCAAAGATGCCGCATGTGTTGAAAGCCAACAACAAAGTGCACTTTAGCCACACTGCGGTTCATCGTGCACATTTTCATGACCTTCGTTAAACTGTCTAATCATCGCCATCCACTCATTGCTTCCCCGTACACGTCACACTATTCCCGGCGTAACATTCCTTGAAATCATGATACGAATCACTGATCTACCTTCACAGTTGGCGGATAGTTCAATTGTTTTGAACATTTATAAACACTCTAACGAATGGAAAACACTGCTGCGTCTGGTTTTATGATGAATGGAAGATGTGGTCGATATTAAAGTGTATTTTTCAATAAGTATCGGTACTTCCATTAAAACCATAGTAGAGTGGGACACAGCTTTTCTTGTAGCGGATGAAAGTCATAAATATAAAATTTGTTTCGATATACGAGTTGCTCACTCAGTTTTAGGAGGGAAGAGTCTAAATATTAACTTGTATAGAATTGAGGCTATTATTTAAGTTCCTTCAAAACTAATAAATCATGTGTAATTATCGAATGAAAACTGCTAACGTTTGAAAGATATTGAAATAAAATCCATGAAAAATTATTGAAATTTGTGCAAATATGTGGAAAATAATCGTGACACTGACATTAGGAAGTAAAGATTCTTCTACTTCTACACAGGGCAGAAATATGAGTCCCTCTATAGTTCCAGTTATTCTATGTCGGTGACCAATATGATTTACGGATACCGAAAGGGTTCAACTAATATTCAATTTAGTCGTATACAGTCTATGCCAATAAATAAAATTGAAGTGTCTGTCTGGCTGTGTGCCTGTTCGTATGTTTGTATCGAATAGGCTCCGAAATGGCTCAACGGATTTCAATGAAAATTTCAGGGATTGAAACAGGAATTTAAATTTTTGTGTATGTTTCATTTCAATATCTTGAACAGTTCAGAAGATATTATTATAAATATTTATAAATCCATTGAATTGCCGCGCGAAAGGCGGCGTGAAAATCAATTGCGAGTTGAAAGTCTTATTCGGCAATTCTATACCATTTCATCCTACTTACTGCGTAATTATGGCCGCATGATTGCTGTAAACCTGTGAAAGTGGGACCCGTTCAAAACCAACTGCGAGTTATAAGGTTTGCCGTGAAGCATTCATAAATAAATGATACCAAACTTCCGCTATTTACGCGCGAACGAAGTCGTGGGCATAGATAGTAAAAACTAAATCTTCAACTCGAAATATCTTAATTCATCACAACTTAATAATGCAAACTCTCCTAAAAAGACGTCATTATTTTTTGGTTAACAGGCTACATGAGGGTGATCCTGAAACAGGCAACTCCCCTTTAATAGCATAGGAAGGGAATTGAAAAGGGGGGATGCGGAAGGTAGAGCAAGGTAGCCAAGGGTTGACTAGGGCCCCCGGGCTATGGTTTAAGGATCCTACCCGGTGTTTCACCTAAAGAGATGCAGGGAAAACCCTAGAAAACCTGCATCAGGTAGGTCGGGCATTGGGTACTATTCTCACGCCCTTCCGAATGACGGGAGACGAGTCTGCTGTGGGGACTCAGCATTCCCTTCTCCGTGTCTCCACCAGTTTCTGGCGGCAATTGGCCGACTGATCCAATGGGATCAGCGGACAACTCTTGCCATATGCCCAAGGTCTTTGACCCCGGTACATATACCTCCTAAAAAAGGTGAAGGTGTCTCGGCATATGAGAACTTTGATAAAAAGTACCCAGAGAGAGTGCGAGGCATCCCCGACATAATCAGGTGAGCCCCGCAGTCACTCTGGGCTGAAGCGCCTGCGAGAAAACTCCCCCAGCGCCCTTATCCCATGTCATTTTAAAACATACATTATATTTGATTAATATTCGCATTTAACTGCGGAAGTAAATTTATCAATGATCCACTTCTTATAGACTAATAATTTCTATATTTTAAACTGATCAGCGTACAACAGCAAGCATACTTTTTACCGTCGTCGTAAAAAATAGTAGAGCCCTGAGTTTGAAGCCGAACTGTGCCCATTCGGTTTGACCTGCGTTATTGGAAAAGGTCTCGTTGTACGCAGAAATTAATGCCATTTTATGATAGGTAAACAAAAATCTATTAAAACATTTTATACTTGTGTTTTGTTGAAAAATCTGTTGAAAGTCAGGATTTATTCTTTTTTTCATATATCTCGACTTTGACAACTCATAGATTTCAAACTGTTGCTTTAAATATCTGAAACCTTGGCAAAAATCAGCGCAAACTCTTCCAAATCTATCCGTAAAAGTTTTAATCATCTGTGCGTCTTAAGGTTTTTTTAAATTAATGAATTAGTGGACCTCTACTAACTCTTGGACAGCGCATCATCTTAGAGTGGGACACAGCTTTTCTTATAGCGGATGAAAGTCATAAATATAAAATATAAGCTTAGTTGATGTGGCAACACTACAAAATTTTATACGACTTTTTCAAAAGTGCTGGGAGAAAGCAAATCGTATAAAATGTTGTAGTGTTGCCACATCAACTAAGCTTATATTTTATATTTATGACTTTCAACCGCTACAAGAAAAACTTTGTGTCAGTCTTTTGCGATGCGTTGTCCAAGAGTTAGTATAGGTCCACTAATTCATTAATTTTTAAAAAAGACACACATGACTCAAACTTTGCGAATAAAACCATTTAAAGCAACAGTTTGAAATTTATGAGTTGTCAAAGTCAAGCCACATAAAAAAATACCTGACGTTTTTCACTTTTTTTGCCAAAACGCAAGTATAAAATACTTCAATCGTTTTTTATTTACTTATCATAAAATGACATTAATTTCTGCGAAAAATGAGAACTTTGACAATAGCGTAGGTCAATCCGAATGGGCTTCAAACTCAGGACTCTACTATGTTGACGGCGACAGTATGATGTATTTTTATTCATGACAAAACAAAGTGGATTGTGGCCAAAAGATAAAAGTCAACTCCTGTCTAAGAAGTTTCTGTTCATTAAAAATTCAATTAAATCTTTTTTGGTCACTTCAACTCAAATTTTACCTAAGGTTTTAATGAAGGAAAAAAATTTCGGCCAAAAATTGTCAGAATTAAAATTGTTTATTCATTAAATTACATCACTACGTTTCGTTCCCTTATTTGGAACCTCCTCAGGTGATCTACAAAAATAATTATAAGTGTTTTCATCGCATCACTTAAATTATAATTATTTTTGTGGATCACCTGAGGAGGTTCCAAATAAGGGAACGAAACGTAGTGATGTATTTGAATTAATAAACCATTTTTGGCCGAAATTTTTCACCTTCATCAATCGAGGTACAGTCAGAACAATTATAGAATTTGTCTAAGGTTTTACAAGTGCACAATAAATAATGACCTTGTAATAGTTTTTATGAATAGCGAATGGGTAATTTTATTTTTACTGTAAAAATATACTAAAACTGTATTATATTTATATGGTTTATAATCCGATGGGAAATTTTGATTCTTGAAAAGTGTGGGGGGAATGTTGAGGTTTGGTTCAAAATTCTTTCTTTCTTGCCTAGGCATGAGATGACATAATTTGTCACTTTCTATACAAATCAGACTGATGGAATATAATTTATACTAAGACTTTTTTATACATAAATTAGTTTTATTTTTCGCGTCAGGTAAATTTTAATATTTAGTAATAACTGATTTTTAAAACCAAATTAAATATTATGCATATGATAGTGACATTCATCACAGGTTCTAATATCGTTTTAGAAAAACAATCTTAAAAATGCTTCTGTATTATGGAATATTGGGTAGGTGCAGCTATATTTGTTCCAGGACAATTTCTGGAGAGCCCCATCAAGGAAGGGGAGAAGCTGTAGCTTGTGTTACTTATACGTTAATAAGGCCGTGCTTATAATTATTTTGTCCCGCATCAAAGTCGTGACGGAAAATATATTCCGTCCAAAGAGATATATAAACATCATAGAGAGGCTAAGAGGACGTTACAGCGCCCTGGGTGGCAGCAACTAACAACAGGGACAATCACAATGTCTACGGTCAAAACTTTGACCGTATGCACTGTGTTTAAATGACTGAGGTTGAATAATCGTGTGTTTTTGTGATTAAAATATATTGTTTTTCATCCGAAATCATGCCAAATGTGTGTTCAGCGTACAATTGTACTAATCGTAGTTCAAAAACAACTGGAATATCGTATTTTAAGTAAATATCATCATATTTTCACTTTTGACAGCACGTGTTTGTAACTTCGATATTTACCAAATTTCTGATCTTCGTGGTGCTCTAGAATATGCAAGCCAGCTCTCTTTTTATGAAAGTAGTTCTCTGTACTGTAATTAATGAATGTGTTTTATTTCGTTTAACCTTGATCCCTATCAACTTTCAACTATATTTAATGTCAGTCTAGATGCATTTAGATGTTACTTGTACAACGTACAATTGTATGATTGTAAAAAAATTAAAATTTTAAATATTGTGAGTAATCTTTATTATAGGCTGATGAGCGAGATGCTTCATATCTCATCTAATAATTCGGCATTAATATCAGAAATGACTGATTTAAAACAAAAAATATAAATTAACTATTATAAAGTTTCCTGTTCATTAACTGTCAATGTTTACATGTTGTATTTAGCATTGAGATGATGTTAATGAGCCTATCCGTGTTAACTTTAATTTCGGCACTTTCCTTGTGTGACAACAGAAATAATTTACAATTTTTAAGTGATGTGTTATATATATTATATGTAATGAAACACTTTCTAGCTGGTTTCCGCTCATTTGTAACTTTAATACATATGTATATATAGTTTTTAAATATTGATTTACGAGATACGCTTCCTGCACATATTCGTAAGTCCGCCTCAATTCAATGCTAGCAGACGACAGGACATGTATACCTTACCATTCAAAAAATGGCGCCTGAGCCTTCAATTTGCTTCAAATATGGCGGCGCCTTGTCCAGTCTATGTTGTTTATATATGTCTTTGATTCCGTCACAGTTATTATCGTCCTTTGTTCACTACAAAAGCAGCTAGCAATTCTATATGTAGTCGATAGATGTAACAAAAACAAGTAGTTTGACTCCGTCAGTAGCACGTTGTTTTTATCTTGTAGTGTGTTGACCTTCGTAAGAGAAGTACTAACGTGGAGATAGTACTCACTAAGATGACTCCGTGGCGCAACGGTAGCGCGTCTGACTCCAGATCAGAAGGTTGCGTGTTCAAATCACGTCGGGGTCATTAATTTTGAAAATAATTTTTCCACTCTAACTTTAGAAAACCGGCACATACTACTATTTGTTGGTCTCGCCTTTTCTACTTTTTATTCCTTTGTTTTCGATCGCTGACATTTCTAGTAAATGGTGCTAGGTTCTGTGCAGAATAGGATGCAGGGAATTTCTGGAAAGGGGGGGATATTGGCTTTTATATCAAATTTCGATCATTATTATTAATTTATCCAACTGCAAATCATTTCAGTCTTCCCTTTTTGACATTCGTTACTTAGATGATAACGGTTTTGAATAAAGATATATTTAACAATAATTACAATTACGTAATTTATAATGCATTTGTTTGTGCTCTCTAGTGTGCATGTAGTGTTTTCAAATATTTTAGCCTATATAATATTTATTTTTGTTATTTATTTAAAGATTATTTGTAATGTATGACATATCCTATTTCCTCCACACCGTGGACGAATGGAAACAACAATAAATCTTAAATCTAACATCGCGTACAGAATACCAAACAGTGTAACAATAGGTTCTTTGGCTGCATTCAAAATATACCAAAGTTTATGCTGAATCCATATTTTTATCTATCCCCCTAAAAAGCAATAAATAAATAAAATGCACTTTCCTTGGTGATCAGCTAAGCTACGTGATTGGCTGCAGGCCTAGTGACGTCACAAGTTGGTATTCTGCTGCGTTCTAAGCGTTCATGTGTAAGGTGTCGGTTAATTTGCTATTTCTCGTCGTTTCTGGTGTTATTAGTGATAAATTTCGTTTTATTAAAGCACAAACATTCTCGGCTTTTATGAAATGGAGAGAAACTTCGTGAAAGCAGACAACAGAAACCTGCCCGAACTGGACGCAGTTGTGATGGGATTATTCTTCAGAAATAACCCAAAGTTTCATGCTGCATAACTTTAAAATGTTAAAAGTACTATTTAATAATAACTGATACAAATCAATTAAATGAGACATGTATATAACGTGAAAAATCTGTTGTCTCGTGTTGTGTCAAATTTAAAGTGTATTACTGTGTAGGAATTATGTCAGCAACAGTCCCAGAGGTTACTGAGGAATCAAAAGGAGGAATAATAGGAAATTATGAACTTTTGAAATATCAAAATGACTTTAAGTCTGTTCTCAATGCATTATTTCATAATGAACTATTGTGATATAAATGTTAAAAAATGGTTTATAGAATCATATGTATAATACAGTATCGTATCATTGCAAACTAAAATAAAATATTGTTTACTTCCATTGAAGTGATGTTCACAGAAAAATACGCAGGTGGTGGTCCTTTATACCTTTCGGGTTTCTACAATTGAGTTTCATCCACTTCTTTCTCATTTTTTCCGTTCCTAGGAACATTAACAATTTTTTTTCATATCAACGTATTTGTACATTGCGGTAATGCACATCATTTATAAGTCATTTGTTCGAAATCGCATCGAATTACGCAAAGTCGGTCTCCTTGTGACGTTTCGACCCCGCGTTTATCCAAGGCAGCGTTTTGGCGGTATTTTTTTTATTATTTTTCATTTAAACTTTATCGCGAAATTTTGGGTGAATTAGGACAGTAAAAATCCGATATAGCAAGCATAAAATGACTTAATAAACAATCTAAGGCGATTTTCTAAAAGTAGTCAAATAGCCTATTGACAACCAAAAATACATATTTATTTTGATCAGTAAAGGGTAATTCTGTTGCTGCGTGAGAGATTTCATAACAGTATGATTTTTAAATTTAATGGATTAAGAACCATAAGATAGTCCATGTAGCTATAATATAGAGATTATACCAATAAAACAACGACTCAGATATTATATTACTTTTCAGTACATTTACAATAAACTTTTGTACTTTCTAATTGACTGAAATACCTTAATACCTCAGTTATGACTAAGTTATATATATATAAATGAATCTCTATTTCCCTTGTTCATGCCATAACTTGATTGAGAACCTCTTTACCGATTTCATTCATCTTTTTTATAAGTTTTATAATACTTTGCACAACGATCTTAGGGAAAGAAAAATTAAGAAAATTTTGCAGATAATTGAAAATTTTCAGAAAACTACGAGAAAGCTTCTTTATATCCGTGCGTTTGAATGTCCAATGTAATGCGGGTTGCCTATACTGTTGATGTGTTATGCTCCGAAACGGCTCAACGGATTTCAATGAAACTTTCAGAGATCGATACAGGAATTTCAACTTAAAGTTTTGTGTATGTTTCATTTTGATATCTTCCAGAGTTCAGAAGATATTAATGTAAATATTTATAAATCCATTGAATTGGGCGAAAGGCGGCGTAAAAACCAACTGCGCGTAAAAATTCCTATTGCCCGTTCCTATACCATTCGTCCCACTTACTGTGTTACTGTACGTGTAGTTTTGGCAGCATGAAAGAGAGAGAGGGAGGGCGAACAATTTTACTTCGTATTTTGTTGTAAACATGAGAAAGGTAGACCTTTCCGAAACCAACTGCGACGTATATGGTTTGCCGTTTAGCGATCATAATCTCCCTTCCTCTTTCCATTTGTCAACCACTGGACTGGACGATAGTGTTCATACAGCATTGATAGATTGGCCTTCATACGTATTCAATTGCCGTTTCTTTCGGAACGTTTCTTGTGTTTTGATGTGTTTATCGTCGTGTTATTTACAATTAGAGATAAGAAAATGTCTCCAGGGAGGCTTCAAAATTTCGGTTGTCGTACTTGTAACGTAAGTCGAGTTCATAATCATCGGGACAATGAGACTGAAGAAGAGCGTAGACAGCGTTTGGAGGCAAACAGAATGGGAATTTCTCAAGCGAGATCTACCACGGCTCCGGAAGAACACATAACGTCGGGTTTAGGCGAGTGTTGACAAAACAGACTATCAAACGTAACAATTACATATGAACGTTTGGCCTAAAACTTCCGAACAACTCTCCTAGGGGGAGGGGTAAAATTCATTCCTTAAGTGGGTAAGAAATTTCATTCTATCAGAGTACTGAAAACATTTTTAGTACTGTTATTTTACCGCGAATAATTGTATATATGAGTTTTACCTGAATGAAGGCATAGATTTAAACAGATTAACCTTGAGTTTTACTTAATACTTTATATTTTCGCTCTCATGACTTGAAATATGTTGCAAGTGGTTTTCTTAAATGTAGCCTTCACTTTCACGAAATGATTTACATTTGTGAAATACTACTATTTGTACAAAGCATTTGAAAACATAGTTTCTAGCATAAATAGTCATAATAACCGTGTTAATGTTTGACCAGTTAATTTATTTCTTCAGTCACATACTTCATAACGACGGTTGTTGCTGCAAGTTAAGCATTTTCACATGAGCCTTGCCTAGTTTCAAGGAAGCAGTCGTATTTGGCACAAGGAATTCAAACAATTCGCTTTGCTTGCTGTTCATTTCCCTTATTCAAACACATCGACGTTTACGTAAGCCTCAGACCTTTATTTCCAATCAATATATTTTGTCGATATGATATCTTCCTATCGTTGTATTGCAAGGCTGTCTTTTACAATTTTATACCCAATTAAATATTATGGATATTTCATACACTGCACATTAGTATCGATTCATCTCTGCAGGTTCTGAGAGAATATTTTAATCTTGTCTTGCATATGTTCTTACATAAGCACTTTTATTTGGAGGGAGGGGATAAAAATTATTTTCTGGAATGGTAATAAGGCTTACAATTCATTTATCTGAGTTAATATTTTCTAGAAAATTATTTATTTTTGAGGTATATTCTATTACTTCACGGGATCTTTGACCACAGATGAATGAATTGCATTTCTCAGTTAATAGATTTCCCTTGACGTATTTTAGAACTCAGAGGACTGGAAAAATCCTTCTGTTGTTTCTATTTAGATATTCGGGTCCAAGCACGTTAAGTTTATTAAAGTTATTTTTAATTGTTTATAGTCACACCAACATTAACGGTCATTACCGACTATATAATTGGGTAACTGATTTGCTGTTTCGTGAACGTTGCTAAGTAAGGGAAACACAACCACAGAGGCGGCCGTGTAAATCTTTACAACGACTTATATCAGAATACTTAAGAAAGACCTGTGATGGAAATGGATTTCAACATTTTTCTCGTCCTACACACTCTTGCGAAAGTCAGTTAGTGACGAAGTGCACAAAAATTTTTCGACAACCTTGACAAAGGGTGCAGAAGGAATGCGATAGTTACAGACTTTTGAAACGCCCTCGACCTCGTACCACATTATTTTCTAATACAGAATATAAACGTTAGGGGATTGAAGAATGACAAGAATGGAAAATTTTCGACCGGACCACGAACTCGAACCCCGGACCTCCCGTTTTCCACTGAGCTAATCCGAGTCGACGTCCAAGGACAGATTCAACATCCCTCCATTCCATGAGAGAGTTGGTTTATATAATTCCAGAATTTAAGTGATGTGTTAATTTGTTGAGATGGTAGGAGAAGGAATTCAAAAAGGGAAGTTGTCAAAGTGAGTGATTAAGGTAAATTTCAAAGACAGCATAAGTTAGAGTGGGATGAATAACTCAGACAAGGCAGTGGTTAATAAGGTTTAAGACAGTTAGTTAAATTGATGGGCGGACGTGAAACACCTGGTGGTAGCAGAGACGTGGTATTCAGATAGATATGAAAGGAGATGGTTTCCACCCTCCAGTTCCAAAAGCTTTTGCCGCTTCAATGACTCCAAAGGTTTCGGTAATGATGACCTACCTACGAGTCGATGGTTACGCACAAATGAAGTATAAATCCTTCAAAGCCGACAACTAAATGCCACTGTAGACATCGCCACCAGCAATAAGTGTTCAAAATAATAAATGCCAGGTTTTTGAGCCCAACATCCCCTTAGAAAAATAATCATTTTGCTTTTTCATTATATAATTGTCTATCATTTTTATAAAATGAATTTCTTTTAAGAGTAGGACGATAAGTTTTTGTTTGTTTTGTTAATTGTATTATAAAATATTATTTTTTTATATATCTTATTCCCCTTTCTGTCTTAATTTAAACCACAATCATAATAACCCTTTAAACCATTATAACCAGAACGTTGGTACAAAGTGGGTTTACAAATCAAAGCAGTCGTGTAAAATGGTGTAAATAAAAATATGCCGTTCTTACTCACGCGCAAACAAAGAATCTGTACTTAATTACAGACCTTTGAACACCAAAAATCAGCATACAGAGTATTTACTTAAGAAAAGGTAAACTGTTTGAAACTCGCTTCGTTTTGAATGTCTGTCTTCTAATGATTTTATCATAATCTGCACAACACATCACGTCAGAATGTAATCCATTATCGTTCACAATAACAATTCCAGTATCAGGACACACATAGTCACAAGTTTTCATCACTGGTTACATCATTTGCTTCACCAATTTTCTTCCAAAACATCGTGATTGGGAGGCTGATCAGGAAAGAAACTGCTCTTGTAGACGATGAGGCGTTCTTCTTCCAACAATTTTTCACCGAAGTGTATCTGTAGAAGTATTTTCAAATATTTTCATAAAATTACAATAATAGTTTTATAATCATTAAATTTAAAATGCAAATACTTTTTATAATTTTATTCGTATTTTTTAATTATTCACCAGACATGTCGCTTGCTTTGCTATAACGTCTTTGAACTCTTCAGGAGTCAACATTTCACTCCTTCATTTAAATTCTCTTTGTTGGAGTGCAAACGTTCTATTAGGTGGTATAAGAGAAAATAATTTCTAGTGACTCGGGAGTAGTAGTGTCATTCTTTAGACATAAGCAGAATATCAGGAGGATGGGAAGCCAATCCTGGATAAAGAAGAAAATGCAGAAAGATAAAAGTAATATCTGGAGGAATTGTGTCACGGTGGAAATCTAGATCAGTCAGTAATAGAAGAAGAAGAGGAGGTGGATGATGAAGAGTTGGGGGACCAAATTTTAAGGTCAGAGTTTGACAGTGCCATGGCTGACAGATCTCAGCAATTGTAAATCGCCTGGAATTGATAACATTCCAACTGAGTTGATAAGATCATCGGGCCAAGAAGAAATATCATGGCTGTTCAGTATAGTTTGTGAAATCTGTGAATCAGGAAGAATACCAGAAAATTTTAGTAAAAATATAATCATGCCCTTACCGAAAAGACTGGGGCTGATAGATGTGAACAGCACAGGACAATTAGTTTAGCATCCCATGCATGCAAAATATTAAGGAAGATAGTATATGGGAGGTTGCAACGTCAAATAGAATGTGAGTTAGAAGAAGATCAATTTGGTTTTTGGGAAGCAATATTGACTTAGCGGCAAATTTTGGAAGACAGGATAAGGATAAGGAAGAACCGTTCATGGAATTTAGTCTGTCCACATGCCGTAAGTAAATTCCTCTTTTTCGTGCAAGCTTCCTTGCCTGTGCTATCCTACTCTTTATGTCTACTATGCTTCTACCATCCCTAGTTATTATGCTTCATAAGTAGCAGAATTCCTTAACTTCCTTCAAAATATCTCTTCCCAGCCTTTGTTATTCCACTGTTTCCCATACTACACTTCATTACGTCGATTTTCCCTCTATTAATCCTCATATTTAAATCGTCCACCATGACCACGTTCATGCCATTTATTACTATTATCATTAATTTGTGTAAAATTAGTTATTCCAAATAAGCAAATAAGAAATTGTCATGCTAGAGTAACTGCTTTGTTTTGATAAGTGTAAAGTAAATAAAAGGCCCCAGTTAATGTATTAAATTAAATCGTCAATAAATTAATTTATTCTTTGCAATAAACCTGTTTTATCATTTAATTGAAATCAAAACAAATAACTAAAAAAATTATTTACAATTTAGCGTACCCTTTATTTTATGTCACAGCGCTTTACCCAGCGCAATTCAATAAAACTGTCTATTCTATATTAAGTTAATACTATGTTCCTCTCGTCATATTTTTTATGTTATGTTACCATATGCATTGGAAGATTGTAACTAGCTTGTAGGATTCTAATTCTCAGAAACATCGTTTAACATTCTTGAACAAAGTGAAGTTTTCCTAGAAAATATGGCGAAGCTATAGGAAACAACAAGTAGTTATTTACATAATTCGAACCTTGCATTGAAAAGTAATTCACTCATACCTATTTTCGGAAGCAGAAAACCCAGTATGCAGTAATTGTGATATCACGTAATAATTGAGTTTAAATGTTTCAAAACATACAGGGATAATTCTATGAAAAAATTAAGGAAGTAGCAATAGATTAAAACACCGTTATTAACGTTCTTATTAGTTCAATAAGAATTTTCAATCAAATATAAGTAAAATTTTCTGACAGATGTTAACAGTTTAATTTATAAAATGTAATTAATTATTTATTTTTATTTTATTTATAAAAGATTATAAAAATGTATATACTTAAAATATTAAAATTTTACAAATGTAAATTGTATAAAAACAGACTAGTATTGTACTCTAGTAAATACCAGGTTTTTAAGAAACTTTTTGTACCTCACTATGACGAAAATGTAATTGAAGGTCGCTAATAGCCCTCGGGTTGATACGACGTAAAGCCTAATAAATAAAATAAATACATTCTTAACAAATTCTAAGAGAAACAGGTGCTGCTGCCAGTCAGCAATACATTGTTGTATATCACCTCCACGATGATACATGAATACGTCGTGTTCCTTTTTCAGAATAACGTCAATGGTATGGTCATTATTTCAGCAGCCTGTTATTAATGAAAAGAGGCCAGATATAATGACTATTTTGATATAAACTCATAGGAACTATTTTCTGGCCATGTGTAGCAACGTAAAAGTTCCGAATTTCGGGAAGTAACGTGGTTATTGTTGGAACATTTTTAGCAGACGAATTTTATCAATTGTGTGCGCAGACTGTGTGATATCTCGCCCGGATACTGTTATTGTGCAAGATTACAGTACACAAACAGTTCTCAGGATTTACGAAATATTTGTACTGAGATAGTCTCTTACCCTGGCCTACTTCTTTCTCTATATAAACATACCTGTATGCTATTAGTAAATCTATTAGTACGTTTTCAGAGTAATTAAATGAAATAAATTAACGACCGGATGCAGTTTTTCTTAGTCACCACATATGGGCCTTACACAAGTAATGTTAAATTTTGTTAAAAAAATATATCAAATTTATTAAAATATAAACTTGTCGCAACAGTCATCTTCAACCGAAATGTGACACCACAAAAATCGAAACTGACATCACATTTCGGTTGAATCTGACCGTGTAGGCTGCCAAGTTCCGATTTTTATACACTTGGCTTATTTTTGGCGTCAAAATTTACAAAATGTTATATAACAATTCATTCCCAATGGTCAGGGTGTAACAGAAACTTAGACGTAAAGGGGGAGGGGATAAAAGGAATTGATACATTCTTGGCGTTATTGTCTCTTCGGTACTGCGCTCTTTTTATTTTTTTATAGTTTACAATCTGTCATAAAGCGACATTTAGTGGCTATCAGAACACAAGACATGGAAAAAACATTGCATCGCAAATCTATAAAGGTTGAGTTAAAATATAAAAGTTTGATACTGCGGAATTTGTTTCTTCACTTCACTTTAATCTTGTTAATACGTCCAAAGGTTTGAATTTCTTGAGCCGAGGCTAGAGTCACTTGTGTCGCTTCACTAGTTTGTTTGAGTGTATTTTTAACCTATTGTGGTAGCGCTCACTGTTGTTTTGTATTTCTTCAGTTTAGGGTTGAAATACCCAAATCTTTTCGGATGACCTCTTCATGGGGCGTTTACCAAGGATCGCACTACTTTTGATTGGAATCGCTTGATAATGTCTATGTTTGATCTACAAGCTGCTCCCCAAAGTTGTATCCCGTGTAGCCATATTGGTCGGATAATAGTTTAGTTTCTAGAGAAAGCTGTGGGTGAATTAGGACAGTAAACGGTAAAAAAATCCGATGTAGTTAGCATAAATTGTCGTAATAAACAATCTTAGACGATTTTCCAAAATTAGTCAAATATTTTTGCTATGCCAGGAATCTTCCTCAGGGTCAGGCCATCAATGACCTGTCGTTGTAATCTTTGTGTAGAGGTAACGTGAGCTTAGTTTGACCAATTACTGTAACATATGCAAAAATTCCTTATTTACAATTCTGTTTCCGAGTTCTCTTTTCCCAAATTTCGTAGTAACTCAGCACCTCTGAGAAAATGCCAAAAGCGGAACATGTTTGTTTAACCCCTTTAAGTTTGTGCATTTACTTCTGTTACACCCTGTTTAATGCCCAAGGAGTCGGTTAAAAAAAATAATTACTCACCTCCAGTCATTATTTTCACAAAACGTACTCATTTGGTATGTTTGCCCCACAATCTTACTACAAATAAACTGAGACAACGGTGAAACAAAACCATTTATAAGAGGAGACCGGAAACGTTGTTTGGGAATACAGTCATAAATGTTGACGAGACTATTTGTATCTGTTTTAGTATTAATTGGGTGAACAATTGTATTTATCGTGTAACGTTTCGAACATTAATATTGCACACTTGCTTTCGGAATCTAATATTGTTACAATATTTCATAGAAATTTTATATATTACATTCTGTTTATGTTATTGCTATAATCTTTGCAGTTTTCTCGTAATAAAAGAAAAAGAATTTGTTGTTTTATAGTTGATACAAAAGTTGCGTGAATTTGGTTAAAGATCTCGGCGTAATTTTCGATCAAAAACTCACTTTCGGTGATCACATAAACAAATCCACACAAAAAGCGGACAGAGTCATTGGACTAATCGTAAGAAACTCCAAATTGTTTATAAATACATCCACCCTGTTACATCTTTATTCATCTCTAGTAAGGGCAATATTAGAGTACGCAATGTGGGATCCCATACATAAGAAACAAGCTCACGAAGTAGAGAAAATCCAGAAAAAGTTTTTAAGATTTCTCTGTTACATGGACTCTGTGTGTTACAGCTTAGGTAAGCCATGTGAAGAGCTTTTGGAAATATATAATATAAATAAACTCTCAACTAGACGAGAACGAACCTCGGTACTTTTTCTGTTCAGCAACAGCCTCCAAATCTCCAATGCACCGAATGACTGCCCTATAGAATCAGTTACCACCTCAGTTAGATTTGTTTCATTCCATTGCCATAGATGTTACTTACTACCCAATCAAATCATTCAACCAATAGTACTTAAATATCTCTTCTGTTTTTATGTCCAACTGATACTTCACAATAGTGAATTGCACGAGATTTCCAGTCGCTGAGAAGAGCTGCCAGGACATTTTGATTTCGAATACCATCTTGTATCGCTCAAAGTGCAGTGCAGTGGACTCGCGAAATTTAGTGTTATCTGTGTAGCGAAGTTTATACTAATCTACAATAATAACTTTCACTGTGTTTCTTGTAGAAAATTCTCTTCTATTAACACACAAAGTATTGTTCATATTAGAAAATCTTTTCTCAATAATCACATTTTATTTATTTTCTTCTATATTTATAAATATATTTGTAATTTTATTTTTACATTTGTAACTAACCTAAATTTTAAATGCCTCGTTAATGTAAGAAAAAGTTGTAATGTAATACAATGTACACTGTAGTTATTGATTGTTCTTTTAAATTCTTGTATTGTAACCCATTCATGGTATCCGCGTAATTGGACCAACGTCTGTGTAGTACCTACAAGTAAGTAAATTAATAATTCAATTAAGTGCAAATATTATTGATAGTGGGGTTATGGAGTGATACGTTAATTTTTTTACCTCTTTCTTAGTTTATAACTTTTGTATTTTATTTTCAGTATTCCTTAATATTATAGATCTTAAGCATTGCCACCATTGCATTGAAAATAAATCAATCAATCAAAAATGAGATAACATTTTTTGGAAAGAGTAGGCCTGATGGGAAAGTTGTTACGGGATTTGATGTTTTGCAATCTTACAATGGTATATTTCTTTATAAAACCTACAGAAAAATGTGTGAGACTGTTTTTAAATTATTATTATTATTATTATGGAAACTAACGCACATAGAAAATGCGAACGCTTCGTCAACTAAATTTTTCGTTGCAGCACGTTTTTGAAGTAATGAATGATTATAATGTAAAATAAGAACCCTTCGAGAAAACTGGATTCAGAAACCAATTAGTTAGCTAATTATTGCTTTCACTAGAACGAAAGCGTCTAGAAAAAGAATCACTGTGTAATCTGAGCAGTTGAATACTTCCATTTAGTGTCTGGTCAAAAGTATGAACATATTGCATTGATGGTTTTAGCAAAGTATTTGGATTAGTGAGGGATCGAAGTCCAGCTTCAGGTAAACACTCTTGTCCTTCTGAATCCTATTATTAACGTGTTTTCGCGTGGCTGAGCCGAAGACAAATAGAAGTGTCCCCTTTTACTTCCTCCAAGTAAGGAGGTTAAGTGGTGGCTGCTTGCGTGCGATCTTATCAGGCAGTTCGGGTGGCTATTTATTAAGCAGGTATAGTACAAGCAGGTCACGGCGAAGCCTTGAAGCGATACTGATACTGCAAGTGCTTGCTTTTGCATTGCTTGTGCCCATTTGCTGTTCCGCATCGTTACACACATAGCACATGGACTATATCCATGAAAATTGCCACGTTACATTTTCTGAATGTATCATCTACCACGACGACAATCGTTGGTTGCATAATAGCAAAGAAAATATTGAATTCATTTATTTAACATTTTTCAAAAAGGCATTGGATTGAAAGAATTAAATGAACTAACAATCTAAGCCCCGTATACAGTAATGAACTGATTTTATGTGATGAAAATATAATTATTAGTAAGTACTGATGTTGTAACTACTGTTTATTTAATAGTTTATATTAAAAAAATGGATCCCCAATTTCAATCTTCGGTTATTGACATAATGTCATACAATTAAATGTCACTCATATTTATCTCAGGACCTTTCGGCTGAATAAGCCATGTTCATCTGCAATATTTTATTTTTTTAAAAAAAACAGGATTTATATTTACATACAAGCAACCATTTCTAGGATTTAGATTATTACATTGATATTTATTTTCCTTGTAAGACTTACCTGAGGGTTTATCGCCTACGTTTTTACATTTAAAACATATTATCTTAATTCATCACACTCTCAGTGTTACGATCTATCACGTTTCAATCTTTACGCCTCACTATCCTCATGTCGTAGCCCACGTTACAAAATAGCACCTATTTCCCATCTGTAACTTCCCTCCTCGTAATACTTACGTTTACGTAAAGAAACCTGTTTTTTTTTCATCCACACACACACACAAACATATATATATATATATATAATGTTGTTGTTATTGTTGTGGAATTAATTCCTAAGATTGGTTCGATAAAATCCTCCATGCTAACCTATCTTTCGCAAGCCTTTTAATTTCCTTATAACTAGCACACCCAACATCCTCCCCTAACCTCCATAGAGTATTCCATCCTTAGCCTCCCTCTTCTGTACTTACCGCACAAACTTCACTCTAATACTAATTTATCAAGACCCTCGTGTCTTAAAACAGGGCCTATTAATCTATCCCTTCTCTTAGTCAACGTCCTCCATATTGTTCCCTTTTCCCCTATTCAGTTTATAACTTCCTCGTTTGTGATTCTATCCACCCATCATTCGCCTATAGCACCACATTTCAAAGGCTTCTATCCTTTTCCTTTCCTAAACTCCTATCGTCCACGTGTTGCATCCACATAACACCACGCTCCATTCAAACATTTTTAGCAACGATTAATATTCACACTTATGTTACCCGTAAGTAAATCCCTCTTTTTCGCGAAAGCCTTCCTTGTCTGTGCTATCCTACTCTTTACGTTTCCCAATTACCCTTATCCAGGGACAAATAGCGGCGGTGACTCTGAGGAGGATATTGCTACGAGGAAGAAGCTGGAATATTCACTAAGCTGGCATGGTAAATTACATCTGTAACCCTTTTTGCTGATTTCCTGCAATGCCAGGTCTGAGTAGATTTTGTGTTTAACATTCCTATCTATGAGAAGGCCCATAATATACGACCATAAGGTTAGAGATAGAATTGTTAAGTTTTAAGGAATTTATTTGTATTATTTTTTTTGTAAATAGATTTGTAGTTTTAATTTAAGAAATAAATTCCGGCATAAAGATCTAAAATATCAAAATTGTAATCATTAATGTTAATATGTTTTTGGATCAAGTAAATTATTGTCTTTCTCTTGTGATATAAAAATTTATTATTAATATATCAATATCCCACTTAAATAATTAACATCCCCCTATTCATTATAATATGTGTGTAAAGAAAAAAAGTGGAATGATAGCGTTTTATATAGATGCATCTAAGACGAAAGTATATAATTGTGTTTTTCCTTCAATTTTTGTTATCGTTGTTCTGCACTGTATGGCGTTACAGATACAGGTATTAATAATATTAATAAGTTGCAAAATACATGGTTTCGACTTATGTGATGCAAAAATAAAGAAACATGTTACTATAAAAGAAGTGATGGCGTTTTCGAGATTTTATGAAGTTGCATGAAATGCAGCAACATCTTATTGTAATAAACATGTCAGGTTTAAATACGATAGAAACCCATACAATGATTGGACACAACTAAGGCTTGGTTAGAAAAATAGTAGATTAGGGATTTCTAGAATTGAACTACTTTCCAAAAGAAGTTATGGAATCAGATGCAATTATGAAATGTAAGAAAATCATGTTTCGATACTTCATTTAGTGTGGTTAAAATTTATATGCATAAAATAAAGAGGCTTTTAGCTAATTAAATTAGTATTTAATTTTTCTACAATCGTCGGCAGTGTTATTTTTCTATCTGGTTGTTGTCATATATGAACGATTGATTGAACTTCCCTTTGCGATTCTTTACGAGATTAAAAACAAGGGAAATGACTGGATGGACGTTTAAATTTCAGTCCTCACCAATACGCGCGAGTTATTTTCGTCCTATAGATAACAATTTTTTTTCTTATACATATGTAATTGAAACTCTTTTATTGAACGTTACCTTCCATTATAATAATAAATTATGTAACTATGAGCGGAGCTTTCAAGTGTGTATTATTAGAGATTTGTATCAGGTTTCCTAAGGGTGACCCATGACATTTCCAGTGTTGTTCTTCTTTCTCACGTGCTAGTAAACGAAGTGCGTAGTTCTGGAGCTCTAAAGAAAATGATCACCCTTTCTTTCGTAAACAACCAAAACAGAATGAAAGGAAGTCAGCGGTGAACAATAGAGCAACATCGTGAGTCAATAGCCTTTATTACCATGAGATCATTTCCGATGTTGATTGAAAGACGTTTTGGATTTGCAGACTCAAAGAAACGAGTCACTGCTTGCTCTAAAACACTAGGACAATAAAGTCACGAAGTCAATCGCTGAAAATTGACTTGGCAGAGGTGTTTGCAGCATTCCCTTTGTGTTGTGCCGTCTTCAGTAAAGTTACAGCAATGGCGATTCTATTTCTGCAAAGTGAGAAATCAGGTGCGTGAACACAAACAGCTGCGTTTCCAAGCTTTTGGCTCGGAACTTCACTTTAGGGAACGTCACTACGTTCAGCTGAATGTCAAAGGTCCAAGCACGAATTGGACGCTCTTCCCTTCTAAGCTCAGGAATGACGAATATCGGAACCTCGAAACCTTTTTCTAATAGGAGGAATTCCTACATTACATAGACGTTATTATCGCTTATGACAAGTTACTCATAATTGTCCATTTAATTCAGTCCACTGCGGATTGTCATCTTATATGACACATTCCGAATCAGGAGTGATACGTGGTTAGGGTATCGATTCTACAGCAGCCTTAAAGTGATTTCCTAAATATTCATACTTATATTAGCCATAAGTAAATTCCTACTTTTTGCGAAGGAATATATTTCTACCATCCCTAGTTGTTATGCAGCCCTAGTAACACAAATCCTTAACTTCCTTCCAAATATCCTTTCCCAATGTAACACCCTTTATTATTCCACTGTTTCCCATACTACACTCCATTAGCTTGGTTTTCCCTCAATTAATCCTCATGTTGTACTTTCTCCAGGACTATGTTCCTGCCATGTATTATGGTTTCCAAGTCTTCTTCTGACTCCCGTAATACTACAATATCATCAGCAAACCTTAGGGATCCAATTTGCCTCTTTGCAGCATGGAAAAGTCATTAAAAATATGACGGGCAAAGGTACCAGTCACTTGTAGAACAAAGTAAAACTTTTTGTGGTAGAGACGCGGCAAGCAGATTAGTTAGCTAAAGATAATTATGTGTGTCCTGATGAGGATTTCTTCAATTTATTACAAAATTCCACTCCTAAAATTACGAATACTATATTTATGCAACAAATAAATAAAACTGAAATAAATACAGTAATAATAAATTTGAAGTGTTCCTCTGTAGCAGATATATATGGTATAAATATTAAAATGGTAAAATAATGTGCTGCTTCCATCGCTTTACCACTTGAAATAATATTTAATAAATGTCTTTCAGCTGGAATTTTTCCTGATGCTTTGAAAACCGCCAAAGTAATATTTCAAAGTTCTCACATGCCGAGACACCTTCACCTATTTTATGACGTATATTTACTGTGGTCGAAGACCTTGAGACATAAGACAAGAGTTGTCCGCTGATATCCCATTGGATCAGTCGGCCAACTGCCTCCTGACATGGAGAAGGGAATGCTGCGACCCCACAGCAAACTCGTCTCCCGTCATTCAGAAGGGCGTAAGAATAGTAACCAATGCCCGACCTACCTGATGCAGGTTTTCGAAGGTTTTCCTTGCACCTCTTTAGGTGAAACACCGGGTAGGATCCTTAAACCATAGCCCGGGGGTTCTAGTTAACCCTTGGCTACATTGCTCTACCTTCCACATCCCCCCTTTTCCATTCCCTTCCTATGCTATTAAAGGGGAGTTGCCTGTTTCAGGGTCACCCTCATGTAGCCTGTTAACCCAAAAATAAATCATTTTATAAGCCCATCTCTCTACCTATTTTTTCCTAAAATATTTGAAAAAATTATGTATATTAGATTACTTCATTTCTTGAATAAATATAAGATTTTATCAAGAGCACAGAGTGTATGGTTTCCCTAAAGGAAAGTCCACAGATAGCGCAATGTACGACTTTATTCGAAATATCCAGAATTCATTGTATGAAGGACTGAAGGTAGCTGCCATATTTGCTGATCTCTCTACGGCTTTCTACACCCTGCATCACCAAATATTAATAAAAAAGTTGGAATATTATATAATTCGGGGAACTGCGTCACTTCTACTAAGATCGTATCTAAAACCAAGTAGTAGTTGAAACTAAAGACGGCCAACTTCACTTATCTGATTGGGATTTTATAACATGCGGAGTTCTTCAAGGACCAATTCTTGGGCCTTTACTTTTTATTCGATACATAAATGATCTTCCAGGATACGTAAATCCTCTCAAATAGATCCTCTACGCGGATGACACAAATACAGTTATTGCGGATAAAAACTTCGATAATCTGATTAAGAATGCTGACAGCAGCACTCTGGACGGTCTAAATGTTTCATTTAGCGCGAATAAATTATCCCTCAACCTAGATAAGACTAAGTTAGTTGAGTTTTGTGCTGATACTTGTAATAGTTCAGCCACTGCTTCAGCCTTTCCTTGGCCCTCGGATTGATGATAATTTAAAGTGGAATTACATCTGCTTGCTGGAGTTGAGCTTGTTATTCTCTCACAACACTAATGCAACACGTTGACAAAAAGTACGTAAAATTGGTTTAATTTGCGTATTTTCATTCAATGATGTACTATGGCATCTGTAATTGGGGAAACTGCTCCAGGAGCATGAAATATTTAGGATGAAATCTTCACGGTTAACCAACCGGGTCAGGCCTGAAGACGGCGGCAGAAAATGGACGCAGAAACGTTGTGTTTTTTAAAAAATCTGGTTGGTTAACTGTGAAGATTTCATCCGAATTATTCACCGGGAAAGTCTACGTTGCAAAAGGGTGCCATTAGAATACTTTCTAGTATGCATTCTAGATGTAGTTGCAAACCTTTCTTCGAATAAATACCATACCAAGCGTATATATTCATGAAATATTAAAGTTTGTAAAGTGTAACATAAATTTGTTTCAAACGAATGGCGAATTTCATGAATACGCGACCAGAAATCGTTCAGCTCTAAGGTCGGACAAGCACCGCCTTGATCTCCGCAAAAAAAAAGTATTCGTAATACCGGGGTAATTTTATACACCAGGTTTCCTCCAGAGGTTAAGAATAATAATACCTACAAAAGTTCCGTGAATCAGAATAAAACTACTCTGTACAAATTTATTATTACTATAATTATTTCAACTTTCTTTAATGGTTGCATAAATATAGTATTCGTAATTTTAAAGGGCGGTATTTTGTAATAGATTGAAGAAGTCTTCATCATGACACAGAGAATTATCTTTAAACAGAACGAAATACGAGTTGAATTTGCATGCCGCGTCTCTACCACAAGAGATGAAGATTGGGAAGAGATTATTTTAATGATCACTGCGTTTATTTTCAACACAGCTACTCAAATATTATTTCAAATAGATCCATTGGCGGAATGAAGAGTGGGAAATACAGTTTACTACATCGAAAGTAATTGTTAATAACATCGGTACAATCACATGTCTACTTCTGTTGGAACTTCAATAACACCAGATAATTTGGTACCCAATATGCTGCTTTCACCTAATACCTGGAATAAAGTAAGCGCATATGCCTCTACAGTACTTCAAAGATTAAGAAAATCCGAAAAAGAGAGAAATAATGAGGTTGAAAAGAGCCGGAGCTTGACTCTACGACTGCTTCCTGTGAAGTAATGTCTAACGACGGTCCCACAGGAAGATACACACAGTCATCGTTTGAAAGGGAGGTGTTTTTAGTGGGGAGAAACCCACACTACTATCCATTGCGGACCCTGAGATAGTGACTTTAGAAGATTTTCATCTGCCCTCGCAAAAAAAGCTGTTGTGTTTGCAAAGCTCCTTATGTCTCAGAGCGGAGAAGAGTGAAAACTGTCACTCACATTTGGTCTCTTTTGCCGCCTCATCATTCACAAGGAAGCGAAAGCGTCAACGAGAACTGCCTGAGTACTGCACAGTTGCTGTGGTTGAGCTGAACATCCGCTGTCTAGTTCATGGCATAGCTCCTATTTGGCATCACCCACTCATCCATTTTCCGTATTATTCATATCTTATTTAGTCTTTATAGGAGCCAATTTCGTGCCAGCCACATCATCGCCTTTTTTATATTTAAACTTCAATTCACTTCAAACGACACATTTAAAGAAGCTTCATGTCTCCTTGTCCTAATTTTAGAACCCTGTGGTGTGTGACCACGTGGCTGGTTTTAGTTTTGGCCATGTTGGTCCAGGCCACGTGGTTATAGGGGACGGCATAGGTGGATGCAGGGCTTTACTGGTGCCGTCGTCAGCCGCCAATAGGAACTGAAGTAGAGATGTAAGATA
>JAEMUL010000011.1:0-32652 GCA_034510155.1 Eucriotettix oculatus
TCTTAGCACCGTTAATACTTTGGAAAAGTTGTATGCATCTATTCCTCTAATTTCTTTGAAACTACTAAATCAATGTATGTACACTACAATAATCTTTGTGTTGATGCTACTCTTGGTCTGTGAATTTTCTGTTTTTATAGATTAATGTATTTTTTTTTATCAGGAAAGTGAGTGATATTATTTTAGAAGATTTCGCAGTGGATAAAAACTACAGGAAAGGTATGAAATGAATAAAATATCATTAAATAAAACCCGCTATAACAATTTGACAGTTTCGAATTTGGCACAATTGTTTGTTAAATTAAAATTCATTAAACTATTGAAATATGTTCCTTAATTGAAGACTTCATTACGTAATTGCAATAGTAATTTTGAAACTTTCTTGTTTAAAATCTTGCCTTGACAACTGCAATTGTTATTTGTGATCGTTTTACATCATTGAGAAGGTTACGTAGAACTTAAATTACAGCTTTTGAGAAACTTTCCGTCTGAATTTATGAACGATTAAGGCCCACTTTTCGTTGAATTTTTGCATTAATAAACAATTTATACTTATCCCATATAATTTTACTCAATAAGTTTCTCTAACCCTATTCATAGACCTGAACAAATACGTTGAGCAATTTATTTTCCCTTATTGGTTCATGCATTGGTTTTTTTTCTGACATTGACTCACATTTAATAAGTCATAATTATTTCAATTTTTAATTTCGAAATCATCAATTAACTGTTGAACAAAAATTAATTGAGAGTGGTAAGGTAAATTGTATACTGTAGGTGGTTTTTGGAAGGTTACTTCATTTTATAAATTAGAGTGTTTTCCTTTTCTTTCTATTATTGTATAAATGTGTTAATTGAATTAATGTGAAATTTCCCATTTCAGATCATAGCTAAAATATTGAGCTCATAAAGCTGTTATTGTTATAAAAGCCAACTTCCTATCAGGGTTACCTGACCTTTGTTTTCTTCTGATCTGTAAAACTACTTAAATAATAATATTGAATATGGCCATGAACTGACTAATGTTGGAAGGAGAACATTACTGTAATAATTTAAACAGACCCTACCTTTTGATGTGAGTTAAGAATCTTTCTGCAATAGGTGTAACATAAAACTATTAAAAAATATTAATAAGTTGTCCACACTGGACCAGCTCTTAAACATTACACATAAGAAGTCTATTATTAATGTGAAAATAATTCAACTGAATTATCTGTTGCTAGATTTGGTAACTGTTTGAAAAAAAGTCCAGTCCATTATAAATCTTCATTAGATGAAGATGCTAAACCATGTTGAAACATCTGCCATTATTTAAATTTGGTCTGTAGTTGTTTCTCATTACAGATTGCCTGTATATAAGTTTGATCCTTTTTGTTGGTCATTAATATTTTCTGGTAGGAACAATCCATTTGTAGACATTCACTCATTTTATTTGGAAGGCAACATTTGGACCATTAATATTCTGCGCTATCCTTTCAGTATGTTTTAGTCTGGTCATATTTCTTCTCCTGATTTTCTGTGTAAACTAATTGCTGTGTCATGTCATTTTACTGATTATTGGGTTCCAATATTGTAATGCTTTAACCTCACCTGTCATTGTATTAAATACATTTTTGTTACTATTCAGCTGTGTTGTCTGGAATCATCCTGATGAAGTAATGTGAATTTATGAACTGCAAACTAAGATAATAAAAAATGGACTCTTCATCAGATGATGAATTAAATAAAGAGAAGGAAGGTGAAGTTTCTTCAACCTGCAGTGATTATGTACAACAAGACAATGCAGCTTGCCCTGACGAACAACAATTATTTTTAATATCTGAAAGTAGAGAAGGACAATCATTATCTCCTGACACATCAGGTGCTGTTATGGAGATGAGTGGTTTAGGTGATCTGAATGTTGAGAGCCAGACCGTGGAAATAGAAATGGTTGAGGAGCCTGAGGAAGAGCTGCAAGAACAGAACCAGACTGAAGCAGAGGGCCCTCAAGATGTTCCACACATTGATGAAAATGTCCTCATTTCGACCACTGTAGATGAGGAGTTTGCCATATTACAATGGGCAGAGGAAGAAGTTGTAGAGATGTCACCAGAGAATGCACAGCAATCTGTGGACATAACATCAGCATCTCATGCTGAAGGAACAAGACAGTCTTTAAATCCTGACAGTACCACTGCCCCTGAGACAAATAACAACAACATTGATCAGCAGCCATTCATCATAGAGGAAGTAGTGTCTACCACTGGAGACGAACTTCTTGTCACGACTAGCGCTACTCCACAGCAGCCGTACTCTGCTACAAGTGACACCGACAATTTGCAAATACAGACTACGTCGCAGAATTCTGGAATTTCAACAACTACCAATCAGAGTGGCGAAACACAACCAAATACAATAAATTTATCAGAAATACCTGATGTAATCCAATCGTCAAGTGAAGATAGAAACTCGGATTTAACAGATTCAGTATCCTCGGTGCAAAGAGAAAATAGTGACCAAATGTCATCTAGCAGTACTCCATCTGATTCATTTTTAAGTACAGAAACTTCAGAGTTCAATGTTTCCCAGAGCTTATTGAGAATAGAGAGTAATCTTAAGAGGGATCCCGTGTCTAGCAGTATTTCTGACCCTCCTTTGCAACAAAACCAAGAGAGAAATGTTGATACTACTACTACACACATGCAGTCTCAAGGCCCATCAAACATTCAGTTGGATGATGCACTTCTTCCTTCCAATCTAGAAGCAGCTGTTTCATCAGGAGACCAGAGTACTGATGTATCAGAGTCAAAGGTACATCATGAAGAGCAAATTATTGGAGCAGACAATATAGAGATTTTTGGCATCTCAACAGATAACTTGGCAAATGATTTTAAAGGTTCTGATGATACAAATAAAAATAGTTCTAATGTTTCTTCATCACTGAACAGTCAAAGTTTTACTGTTAATGAACTGGCATTGTCTCAGAGTGTCAATAGTCCAATACATTTTTCTAGTTTATCTGAGTCTGTTTCAACATCCCTACAACAAATGTCTAGTAGAATGCCAAATGAAAGTCAGTTACCTATTGCATCTGATTGTGATAAAGTGGCTGACCAAGTTAATTCTGGAATTCCTGGAAGCTCTTTGAAAGAGGTTGATTCTGAAACACCTGAAAACTCTACCAAAGAAGTTGATTCTGGAATGCCTGGAAGCTCTACTAAAGAAGTTGATTCTGGAATGCCTGGAAGCTTTTCAAAACAGGTTAATTCTGGAACACTTGGAAGCTCTTCGAAAGAGGCTGATTCTGGAACACCAGGAAGCTTTTCAAAAGAAATTGATTCTGGATTGCCTGGCAGTTCTTCAAAAGAAGTCGATTCTGGAACACCTGGAAGCTCTTCGAAAGAGGTTGATTCTGGAATGCTTGGTAGCTCTTCAAAAGAATTTGATTCTGGAATATTTGGAAGCTCTTCAAAAGAGGTTGATTACGGAATGTCTAGAAGCTGTTTAAAAGATGAAATTCCTAAAATTCCTGGATACTCTTCAAGAGAGGCTGATTCTGGAATGCATGAAACCTCTGTAAAAGATAAAATGCATGGAAGCTTTTCAAAGGAGGCAGATTCTAGAATACCTGGGAGCTCTTCAAAAGTTTCAATGGAAGTTGATCCTGGAAAACTATCTGAGCTCCCATCACATCACAAACCAATCTCTTTTAAGCTTCAATCTCCTGAGAAGAGTTTGAAACTACAGGCATCCCATTCACTTCCTGCTCGTAGTAAATTTGGAACCCAGGAAGTGTTGAAACAGAACCAGACTCTCAGCACAAATACTGAAGGGAGAAAAGGAGAACACGACTCTTTTAAATCAAAGATTACTTTAAATACTGCATCCTCAGAGAGGTTCAGTACCGAAATGTCAAAGGGAATGACAGACACAGTTGAAACTTGTAACATACTCCCAAATCTGAGTCAACAGCAGCCATCGTCTACTGTATCAGCTGTAAATGAGATTGAAAATGTTGAAAAAATTTTCAAATGCCAGACTCTAACAAAAGAAAGTAAAACTTCTTTGACCGAAATAGCTCACCTGTCACAATGCACCTCAATAGCATCAGGAGTCTCCCAGCAGGAAGTTAAAGATCAACAAGTCATGGAGGCATTACCAGAAGGGAGTGTAAAGGCTAGTGTTGGCACACTTGCTGCTGAAATAAGCCAAGTGGACAAAAGCACCAGTAAATCTTGTGAAGAGAAGACTGGACCAATTCCTGTTGAGATCAAAGACAAAAAAAATGTTACATCAGAGATGTTGACGCCATCTATATCAGATAGACGTGATAACCAAATCCCAGAAGCAGTAGTTCCTCTGTCAGAAACATTGGTTTGTAAATCAGACACAATTGAAACGGAAGATGAACTGCGGCTCATTACAAGTGAAATTGATGCTTGCCTAGAAGATAATATTAAAACAAATAATGAAATTAAATGTCCTGTGTCCGACAAAGATGATTTACTGTCCGTAAAAATGGATCAACTTGATGGTGAAAGCTCCAGAATTGAAGTAGCAGATCCTGGAAGAGTTGACACAAACATATCACAGGAAGGGCTCTGCATTAGAGAATCTTCTGATGACTTGAAAAGTGAATGTCCTGTTTCTGAAAATGTGGATGTGCAGAAGGAAACTAATCTGGATACTTCTGAAGCAGAGATCAGTGAAAAATTAGTTACTTCAAAACTGAATAATGAAACGAAGAATGATGTTGAACTCGGTGTTCACGAAATACCACTTCCACCAACACCAAATTTAGAGAAAGAAAATTTGTCTCTGTCTTCTTCTGATGATAAAAGTGAATTTTCTTCACATGGAAAGGATAAGTCTGGTCCATCGTCTGATGAAGACGCTACAACCAATGAATTAACATCTTCTGGACAAGCAGATATAAAGCTAAAGAGTAAATCATCTGTTGAATTGGAAGACAAGCTTAGGGAAGTATTAGGAATAGAAAAGACAGCTGTTGTTTTCCGTAAAGCGGACACAACCAAAGTAATTTTAAAAAGTGATCCTTCCAACACACCAGTTTCAGGCAATGAATCTGAAAGTATTTCTATATTGCAGAATGAAGAATGCATACAAACTACATCTTCTGTAGAGAATCCTGATTTTAGTGAAACAATTTCTAAGGAAACCTCAATCATGGATAAATTAAATGAAATTAGAGTTGAAGCCTGTGATAATTTAAAAACAGAATCATCAACAGTTCAATCTGGTGTTGTATCTGCATCTCCGAATGAGGAGGAGACCATTGATAAATTAAAATCTGTTAGCCAAGTCTCTAGTTCGGGAGATAATTCCCCTCAAATAGGCCTATTATTAACTGGGTCCACACTTGAAAATAAAGCTGAAAATAATGTTGAAGTTTTGTCTGAAGCTAAAATGGCACCAAGTGAAGATGAAAGTGATGAAATGAAATTTAGCAAAAGTGATTCTAATAATGAAAACAAAGAATCAGACATAAGATTAAGAGGTGACAAATCAATGCCTGTTGTTTCTTCAACTGTAGTCTTTTCTGAAGGTAAAGTGAAAAAGGTTCAAGCAGCTACTGGAGAGAAGGAGTCAGAATGTAGTGTTTCTCATGAAGTGATACAGAATGACGGGAAAGTTGAAAGTGTCAGCGAAATTGGTCTCTATTCACAACCCATTGCATCCGTCACTTTTGTTACTGATGAGGAAGACATTCAAAACCATAAGTCTCCCATTAAGTCAGAAACAATCTCTCTTCAATTGCCCTCAGCTGATGAGGGAAAGCTAACTGACAATATTTCTCAAGCAATTTCAGAACAAGATGATAAACTGAAATTAAAAGAATTCATACCATCATCCTCTTCATTAGAAGAAAGTTTGCAGTCTCATGGTACCAAAATTATTGAACCAACATCTGAGCCCCATAAAGAAGATAAAAAAAGTGAAACTGGTGGTCCAACAGAATTTAAACCTAATGAAGAGGTTGGTATGGATTCTACTGGCACAAGAGTAATTAGTAAAGAACTTAATCAAACTCTTGAAATTGACAAAGCATTTGATGAAAAGAGTGAATCATTTGCCACTTCGGCCAACGCAGTCCTCGATGACAAAGTTGAAGAAAACACCAATGGTCTGGAGACTCCCTCAGTTCACGGTGAAGGTTCCATTCTTGCCAATAACTTCACAGATCCAAATATTGACACTCCTGATTTTGTGTCTCAGAGCTGTGCTGCATCAGAGCCTCTGGTTGCTGTCAGAGAGACTGCTAAGACAAGTGTGGAAATAATGGGCACTTTTGATGAAAACAAAGTGGAGTGTGATACTACTTACAAAAGCAAGAATTCTGAGAAACCTGATGAAATTGTGGTGGCAAAACACGGCAGTTCAGGTACTATCACGACAACATCAGAACCTGATGACACCGTTCAGGTAGATTTGATGGAAACTGTTTCAAATCTTGAAGGTGAGTGTGTTTCATTTGGAGCTAAAGAGGGCGAGAGTGCTTCTAGCAGCTCTGATATCGGTAACGAAGTTTCAGAAGTAACGAAAATTCCTGCTATTGAATGTCATTCTCCTGCAATTTCTGATTTGCATCCTGTGGAATTAGGAATGGTTGAAGAACCTTCTGAACAAGGAATGTCATATTCCTCACAAGAAAACACATCCTCACAGAAGAATGTGACAGATATGGAGATTAATTCCCTCATTGATGAAAGTGTGGAAAGTGAACCTACTGAAACATCTCAATCTGTAGAAAGCCAGGTTAAATCTTCAAATATCAGTATACAGGATGAAATGAGCACTGAAAATCAGCATAATGTAGACTCTGTTGACCCATTGGATTCTGCAGTTCCAAAGACAACTGAACAAGTTAAAAGTGAAGAAGAAAGTCAGAAGGATAAAGGAACGACAATAAATTCACATG
Source organism: Eucriotettix oculatus (assembly GCA_034510155.1). Lineage (NCBI taxonomy): Eukaryota > Metazoa > Arthropoda > Insecta > Orthoptera > Tetrigidae > Eucriotettix > Eucriotettix oculatus. The sequence goes on from JAEMUL010000011.1 coordinate 6,920, forward strand.
AAAAGTTGGTTGAACCTGAACAGAAACTCCTCAGTGTGTCGCCACTTGATGTTAGCAAACCCGTTCTCTCAGAAAAATCTGACCTTAAAGCTCAACCCTTAAAGATTGTTACAGAGTTAGCAAAAAGTGAGAAATTTGAGTGTCCAACTCTTGGATCATTGATACCAACTTCAGTTAGTACTTTCCAAAAAGAAGCCGAAGATTTGGAAATTAATGAAGGAGGATCTCAAACTGTGCAACAGCCTAAATTCGTTCAGAGGGCAGGTGTGCCATTACATGGCTTAGAAGAGGGAAGTGAAAGCAACAAGCAAGAGGATTTGCATGAAAATGTTCCTGATTCATTGATTAACTTAAAAATTGACTTATCAGATAGAACTGCTTCTGATATTTCATCTTTGAAGAGTAAACCTGAAAGCTGTTCATCTACAAACAGTGAAAGTAATTTAACAAGTGAAGTTATGCCAGTCACAACAGAGGGTAATGACTTAAAGAGTTCTAATTATGTGGAGGTTTTAAGTGTAAGACCAGACACAGAATCATCTTCACATTTAGTTTCAAATCAGAAAATTGAGACATGTTTGGAAAAAACTGGCCCTGAGAATGAGGGGACAGAAATGGCACGCAAACGCAAAAGGGATTCTGATACTCTGGAAAGCCTGGCTGAAGAACCCTGCCAAGATATTACCGAAATGGAAAGCAGGAAGAAAATCCTAAAACCTGATGATTCAGAGATTTGTGAGCTTAAAGTTGAACAAACAGTAATTAATGTTGGGGAATCTGCTCCAGAAACTGAAATGTTTGTCTCAAAGTCTGATGACGAACAACTTGAAGCAGGGTCTGCTGATTTGGAAAGTAATTCAGATTTAGAGAAACCAATTCTGATAGTAGAATACCATAGTGAAGCAGTGTTCGAACCTTATGAGGGAGAAACTTCCTCAGGTTTACTGGCTGAAGTTTCTGAACGTCATTTGTTGGGTGTTAATGAAATGGATCCTACGGAAGCTAAAATGACATCCAAATGCCAAACTGAAAATAGCCATGTAGCAACTGAAAGTAAGAATAAGCAAGTGTTGGAGAAACTAAGTGACATTTCGAAAGTCCCAGAAATGAATGATGTATTTACTGAAAAGAGAAATGTTGACCTTACGACATGTTCTCAAAAAGATATTACAGATCAAAGAGCCTTAGAAGAATTTGATTCTGCTGTAGAGTTTTCAGAAGCTTTGGAAAGTCACACACAACCTTTACATGTTGTCAACAATCAAAAACAGTTACAGAATGTCATTTGTCCATTATCAAAATCATTACTTGTGTCTCCAGAATTACCTGAATCTCATGACAAGAACAAAATTACATCTGATGTAATTTGTGAAGATCCCATAGATGAAACATTAAAGTTAATTGAAATGGAAATAAATGAACTTTCTGGAGGAACAGCTGACGATTGTAAAATTTCAGCCTCTCGTGAGTCTCTTCCTAAGAAAATTGTAGACACTGCACTTACCTTGCAAAGTCCAACTAATGAAATTAGTTCGGAGGAAGTTACACAAGTGTCTGGGAAAGATTCCTCTTCAGACACGGCACAAGTTGATCTTAAATTAGGCGTCAAATTTATTCCTGAAGAATCTTATTTGAAAATACCTGATGATAATAAAGCTGGAAGGAAGATCTGCAATGTTGAGAAAGTTCCTGAAATATCAGGGAAATTGGACAACAAAGAAATTGGGCAGATCTCCTCTGATGACATTGAAATTGTCAATATAGAATCAAAGGTTGATAAAATTTTGTTGAAAATAAAAAAGGAAACAATTATTTCACATGCGGCAGATTCAAAATCCGTCTCTGATGACTCTCTTACTCCTGCACCAAAAATTGTTGAAATGTCAGCTAGTACAGGAAGTCAGGAAGTGAGAAGTGCAGAAATTAAGTTACAAACAAGAGATATGGAAAATAATGATGGTTCTTCTGAAAGTCATCTTAAAAGCCCTTTGAAGAGAAAGGTAGATATGGTGGAACCTGACAAGGAAAAGCTAAAAATGACCTTAAAAAAATCTAAGGCATGGGAAATTAAATCTGCTGTTGAACAGCCAGGCGTGCCCAAGAAACCAAGACTTGTTGAAGAATCTACATTAAGTAAATTTAAAGATTCACTTATTAGCAAAGATGACAATAAGATTTCTGGTGGACTCCCAAAAACCTTAAAGAGACCATATGAATCAATAAAGTCCCCAACTAAAGTTGGCGCTGTGGTACATAGAAAGAAATTGTCTTCCTCTGAAACAAGTTCTGCTTTGAAAAGCATTAAACATGTTTCACAGATAAATACAAGTGTTGATAAAACAACTGATGAAGTATTAAAATCAGATAGTCTTCAGTCTCAGCCCACCACCAAAAAACCAGAAATAATAACCATAGATTTACCAGACGACGATAAAACCAGTGGTATGTACAAGACATCTTCCGTATTTGGTGAAGAGGCACATTTACGAATGATGTTATCAAAAATGGGAGGACGAGCTTTAGGAGAAGAAATATCCATCAGTCTCGCGCCAACTTCACAGCTCGCTTCAATTGCAACAACGGATTCTGACGGATCTGAGGACGTACAGATTATAGGTGTCGTCGAAAGAGGTGAGGGGGTGGACGTCGACGAAAGTAGTTCTCAAGATGTCATAATCCTGGATGAAGTTAGTCAAATGGCAAAACAAATTTCTCCTGTCAAGAAAGGACGAGGCAGGCCAAAGAAATCGGACGTCTTGAGTAGGCCCATCATTCCGATCACCGAGACACCCAGGCCAAAGAGATCTTGCAGAGGTAGACAGAGGTCATTTACCGAAATGAAGAAAACGAGGGCCAGAGGTGGTAAGTTTCATTCTAATTATTTGATTTTTAAATTTCTGTACTTTTATTCACTTTGTATTAAGTTTATTTCCTTCATTCTGAAGAATGAATAATTTGCCATTATAGTAATTGCAACAAAATATAGTATTGCATGATTTAACTGTTTCTGTTACATTTATGTAAAAAAATTATGTTTATGGCAGTTTCCAACTAATCCTCTGTAGGCAGTTTTTGGTGAAATGGTTATTGTGGGACTAAGTCAACCATGTTAACGATGATGATTATTATTATTATTCACATGTCACTGAAACACTCTCTAGCAATTTATCTCTATTTTATGATTCTTAAATTGTATTGCCCAAGTCCGTGACTGTAATAGATTGCATGACTGTTGAACGTTGACAGATGAAAGTCTTTTAGATATATTTATGGGTAACTTTTGGCAACTAATGAGTCACAAACATACTTTTAAATACAAATGATAACAGAAAAACAAATCAATTAACTGTGTGATGATTAAAGTATTGAATATCATTTAGTTTTTACTTTTTTATGCTCCTATTTTATATAATTTTTTCAAGGAATTTATTCCTATTCTATTTAAAACTATTAAGTTAACTAAAGTAAATGTTTTTTTTCAATTTCTAAGTCCATGATCTGTGGGGTAGGACAGTGTCATGGTTCGCGTGATGAAGAGTTGTTTGATATAGAAGCTGTGTTCTACCATTTGAGATCTCCCATGCAAAATATTTGTCTCAGGGTGATTGAGATCTGTTCTCAATCACTGCTCAATTTTCAACTTGAGATTGCCTATAAAATTGTGTGTGTCTTATTTTGGTGATAATATTTTTCCGACGTTATAGTTATAACCAATTTTGAACTTATTTCAACAGTTGGCTTTCTTTATGCCTCACATTATGTATTCAAACATTCACTGCACAAGTATACTCGCAATAACTATTTTATGTCAGTTTTGTCAGTGTACTATAAATGTCAAGAATGAACACTTTTTACAAGTGATGGGGATGTCTATAAACACAACAAAGATGAGAATAATTAATAAAGGAACCTGCCATCTTTCCTGTTTAGAAATAGTTTGAGATTTTGTGGCTTGGATTGTAAACTAAATGTCAATGGTTGATTTAATTCAGAGAGAGTATATGTAAGTCTCTATTGCCTGATTTGGACAAGAAATACCTTTCTTACCTAGTTTTGTTCCAATTTTTCTGGAACAGAAAACTTGCAAACAATATTCTTTCTATATTTTAGTCTCTCATTAGAAGGGATGTTCAAAATTGTAAAAATGAAATGGTAATCATAGAAGTAAATCGCGCGAACCATGACACTGCCCAAATGCTTGGAAATATGAATAAACAGTATTAAATATTAATTTACTATATTATTCATCATTTGCATTATTATAGTGATGATAGACAAATAACATTTAAGTTTCTGCCAATGTGTATGTGTGTATGCTACACTTTTAATGCAATGTCAAATAAGGTGGAAGAACAATTTTTTCTTCTTTTCAGGTCGCAAGAAGAAAGGTGAAGAAGGGGAGCGTAAACCAGGCGGTTTATTAAGCTTTGGCAGTGATATTTCTTCATGCAGTTCGCCTTTGTCCACTTCCGTATCTCCCATCGTTTCACCTGGTTCAGGAAAAGCTATGCTTTCTCGGTCCCTACCATTAGATGTTTCCACAAAGGGTTCAACTGCTCGCAAAAAAGTGGATGATACAAATTTGCCTACAAATTCTGGAAGTTTGGACACTCCAATTCCTTCAGGACCTTCTTCTCCTACCCCTGTATTTTCAATTCCTGGAGATAACAATTCGCCTTGTCCTACGCCAAGCTCTGTGCAAGTATTTGAAGAGGAAACCAGAATGAGTAGTGAAGGAGGCGGCAGTGTGAGTAGAGCTCATACTCCAGCAAGAAATCCTCCTCAAACAGGTTAGAAAACCAAATGAATGAATTACAATTTTACGAACACATTTTGGTGTTAAATGTGATTTGTAATGCATATCCGAAACAGCTTGTAAATTAACAGTTGAAGAACAATGCTTTAAAATACGCAGGTCCTGAAATGATCGGCGAGGAGTCGCAAGGCAGTGCAATTAGTACAGCTACTTCAGAAAGTGTGAAGAAGAAGAATCGGATGGAAGTTTGCGATGCTGAAATGTAAGTTGTAAGCTAGAGGTTTGGCCCAAAGTATTAATATAGTAAAAAAAGTGTTAACAGTTTATAATTATTGTAGTACCTATAGTTATTCTTCAAAATATTTTTTTTGGTTCATAAGTTACACAAGAGTTTTTGTTTGACTTTCATCAAGTATCAATATTTATAATTTTGTATGTTACATCTGATTACTGCAATGGACTGAGCAGTTATGACAGGGAATTAATAAATATTTATCTAACCTTATTTAACAATTAAAGTTTCAAAGTGATTAATTTTTATGATTCCAGAAAGAAAGAATTTTGTTAATGTTTCTATTTCAATTATTACTATGGATAGGAAAACAATCAAGATATAATAGACACAGTCTGTGTAATTATGCTTCAGTATTTTTTAATTCTTTTAACTAACCAGATTATTATTTTAATATTTTACAGCAAGGAATTTACGGTGGACCAACTTGCTGAATATCAGTGGCCGGAGAAAGCTGGCGAGAATCTTATGATTCAAGAACAAATATCAGAATATCTCGGCATTAAGTCATTCAAACGAAAGTACCCTGACTTGAAGCGTAGACCCATTGATGCAGAAGAAAGGACATATTTGAGGGAAAAGGGACTAGTTTCTGAAAATCTCTGTGATATGGGTGAGTGAGTGAATGAATATAATACAATGCACCGCCTTGTCTGTCCTGTATGTATCAATGGGTTTTCAATAAGTCTCAATAATATTCAAAACTCCACTAGTAAATATTTATTTATTAATTTTGTTTAACATTTCAAAAATGAGCTTTTGGCCAACATTTATTTCTACAAAGATTTTTTTTTAAAAAAACATATATTACAAAATTATATATTATTTTATCAACATCAAAACTTTCGTTTTTAATAAATTTAAAAAAATTCAATCTGATGTCTATTTTAATTTACATTTCTTCAATTAGTCTCTATTTTTTTTATTAGTTCTCATGTTGAGCATAGATTTCATCCAGGCAAGATACATGTTTCCTATTAGAAGTGATGCTCCATATTGAAATCGATACTCCATAAGAGAAGTATTAGAAATAATTTGAGACTGGTTGAAGGTATGTCAATTAAAATAGAGGACTTTTGGTTTTGTTTTAAATTTTATTGAGTTTATTAAAAAAATAAAGTTTTATTGTTAACAAAAGAAGTACGTGGCATATTGAAATGTAGAGAGTTATAGGACAGCTCAAAAAATTGATTTAATAGCGAACACTTTGTTGTCTATTATATCTACTGTAGTTTTTTTTGCTGAGCTTTTGAAATGTGAGAGGTTTGAAAAGGACACCCTGTAATTTTGTAGTTGATTTTTTTTAAATTTCTCTGTAAAAAGTATTGATCAAAAGCTTCTTTGTGAAATTTTTAACAAAATTAATAAACAAGGAGTTTCGAATATCATTGTGACTGATTAAAAACCCATGGGGATCCAATACATAGGTATTAAAATTTAAAATCCGTCACATTAAATTTATATTCCTTGGAAGTATGTTATTTTTTTATGCTTTATCTGTAGAAATTGATTATCCACAGTGAGTAATCTTGTTACTCCACAACACTGAGTGATTAAGAAGGAGCCATTAGTATTTCTTTATAAGAAATAATATTGAAATAAAGTCTAGCCCTCATGGCTAATATGAGTATGAATATTAGGAAATTGTTATAAAAAATGTTGGTATGAAGTGTGGCGTTATATGGGTGTGAAATGTGGCTGGTAGGAGTTGAAGAATGGAAAAAAATAGAAGCCTTTGAAATGTGGTGCTGTAGGAAAATGAGATGGGTGGATAGAATAACTAACCAGGAAGTATTAAGAGAAGAGAGAACAATATGAAGGATGTTTATCAAGAGAAGGGTAAGTTAATAGGCCACATTCTGAGTCAGGCTGAGGAATTTACTTACGGGGTGTGAAACATGGTTCGTAGGAGTTGGAGACAGGTAAAGATCACAAGCCTTTGAAATGTGGTGTTAGAGGAGAATGCTGAAAACCGTTATGGCAATTTATTTTTATGTATAATGAGAAAATGCTATAGAAGAATGAGATGGGTGGATAGAGTAATTAACCAGGAAGTTCTAAGCAGAATAAGAGAAGAGAGAATAATATGGGAGACCTTGGAGGGACAGATTAATAGGCCACGTTTTGAGATATGAGGATCTTGGTATTACAACCAGGGTTTAGATCATCAATTTGCTTATTTATGATTGAACATCTCTGTTCCCACTATGAAAAGGGAATGTGACACATAGCTACAAACATTTACAACAACTCAAAACTTTTGCAAGATTGTGCAGCATGTTATTTAAGTACAAAAATTATAATTTAATAAAAAATTTAATTTAGCGATGTTTCAGTCCACACAGAGACCCTCATCAAGTTAACAATGAAGATATTAAAACTTGTGTATATAATTGTACACAGATATTAGTGGATAGTCAAAGATTTTAAAAGAGATGAATTTACAAAGATAAATCGTATAAAAGTTTGGAAGATCTTGTGTCATAGATCAATCCAGGTTTATAATTGCTGTCTTTATCTAAAATTAGGTAATTATTTCAATGGAAAGTATGATTAGTGTCCAAGTTTAATGTTATTTCTATGTTCCCTGATTATGGTAATGATGGTTTTTTGGTTTTTCCCATGTCCATTGGAGGAAGAATCGCCAATGCTGATTATTATAAATATGGTGAAATCTAAGTTGCTAACATCATCTTCTACTTTCTTTATTTGTGTTTTTTTTACCTTTACAATTGGAAAGAGGAGAATAAAGTATTGAAGAAAGTAATTTTTATTCCAGGATTAACTGCTGTATTAAGTGCCGAGGTTTTGGATATTATGTACACAGACTTCCAGGAAAAATATGAAGAATACAGACGGTTTTTAAGAGATAGGCAAGCGAAGGAACTTACCACAAAGCAGAAAGGTAAAGTTGACGCTTCATTATGTTTCATTTTACTATATTCTTTCAATATCTCAAAATGCAATTTAAGCCTTAAAATATGAAAGTAGTTAATCTAAAATTGCCCATGGGCAATAAAAATAACTATCTGCATAGAATTGAGTTAATTATTTCAACTTGAATTTTTTTTATGGAAGCTTAATTTTAATTGGGCAATAAAAAAATACTAGTAAAACAAATTTAAGGAGTACTGTTTATTTCTCTTCCATTACACTTTTATCATTTTTGTTCTGCCGACACATTTTTCTGTAATACATTGCACTAATTTCATTTAGTTGGTTGCTAAAATGTTCTCTTCCTATTTATTCAAATCACATCCTCTTGGTTTCTCGTGATATTTTCAATTTAATTTGCATCGTTTCTTCACCCATTGGTCTTCTTGTTGTCCTGTCCTTCAAGTCCCATTACTGTGAGGTGTCTGTCAGTCTTAAGTTGAATGGAATATTTTATTTTACCAACATTATGAATTTTTACTTGTAGTAGAAACACGCCATACTTAATTATTGGTTCTTAGGTTCATTTCTAAGTAATTTGCAAATAGCCAAAGTTTTTCTCTATGTTAAATGTGTCAGTTATAGTTTGAGCAAAACAGTTTTTGATTCTTTAAATCTTATTCCATATAGATTTTATTTCGAAATAATATGATAAAAGTGTTAATTTGTGATTAAATATTGAAAATTGTGTATAACGTAAGAAAAAGATGCCTAATTAAATGAAAGTTGCAAATTGTTGACAGAATATACACGCACATCTCTCTTTCATCTCTTTAGCTCTGTCATCTGCTGTGAATAGTAACAAACAGCAAGATACGAAAGAAAAGGCAATAACTTCAGCTTCAGAATGGAACGCATCATTCAACAAGAGTCGTAAAGAAGGGCGTCGCTGCTCTTTTGACTTGCAGACATTCACCATTCACTATCCAAAGTCTCGAACTCAACACATGGCTCCGAAGGAACTGCCTAAAGTCGGTCATTATCCGTTGGCTTTGATTCCAGGTCAATATACAGATTATTATAAGAGGTGAGAATAATGTTTTATTTGTCTAATTATATATTTCTCTCCATTCAGAAAAAATGTTATCAATGTTTAAAATTTACTTATTTCAGCTTCACGCCTGCAGAACTACGCTACTTTCCCCTGAACACAGTACTTTATGGTCCTATGCGTCCCAATGAAAGGCAAGATCCAAATGGGGTTCCAGGAGGTGGTTCAGATGGGAGTCAATCAGACTCTGATGATTCTAGCTCTTCAGATGACTCCAGGTGAACTGAAATTACTAATACGATATAACTTGAAAGCAATTTTCTCAATATCATGTATAGAATGGACTTTTCTTGTCTACAGATATTTCATTGCGTAAGGCTGTAAATGTATTTGTTTTATGAATATTTTAAGTATGCCGACTCTTGTTCCACAGCAGCTCGTCTAGTGACGGCACTCAGGATACTGAGGAAACTGGTTCAGAAGGTCACTGTGAAGCAAGTGATCAGAAAGCAAATGTCGGCGACAAACATCACGCAGACAAAACACCTGGCGGGGACCCACGTGACGCCACCGCTCGCTGTAAGGTGTGCTCGGGAGATCGCACGCGAAATAAGCAGGGGAGACCGGAGCCTTTGATTCATTGTGCGCAGTGTACGCAAAGTGGTATGTTGTCTACTAAAGGACAAAGTTTGGTCCACCTACTCCGTGTGGCCACAGCACGTATTACCGGATCCATGTAGATGTGCTTCTTGTATTGGCTTTGATAATCCATCATATCTGCACAGATCTTAGCTTTCTTCTCAGTAGTTTTGTACAAACACTATCATTAATCAGTATCTTTTATTCTGCACTGACGTCTATGAACCAAGAGAGAAATCTTGTAACTAACAAGTTGAAAAGTATATTACAGGGAAAAATCTTTTGTCTAAATTGATGTGAATCATTTGTCAAGATTGGTAAATTTAATTGCATGGCGTAAAAAAAGAGGAAAATAGAGTTTTTACAACTACATTTTGTGCAGCTAAACATTGAATTGTTTAGAAAGCAAATTTGTTTGTATTATTTAAAAGTTTAAAATTCTTCACTTACGAGAAATAAATGATTATAGTGCAATACATAATAGACATAAGATTTGGGTATCTGATCACAGTATTTTTTTGTTTCATAAATTGTTAGTAGTTGGTTCTCAATTCTTTAACTGAATCTAACTTTGGGTCCTTTTTATATTGTTTAATTTGTTATGCTGTTTTGTTTATTGAGCTTGGCATGTATGGGGATGTATGTGTATACTTAAATGTTGTATCTTAATTACTATATGTATATTTATAGTTTTTGCTTGAGCAAGAAACTTTAATTCACTGTTTAGTGTTCATAGCAGTTAAAGTAAACTATATGGTGTAATTTAGCATTTGTGTCTTTCATCAAATGATGAATTTAATGATGTTAGGAGGACATTGGAAGTAGTGAGAAGTGTTCTAAAGAAGCGATTTGTACCGACAGCACAGTTGAATGAAAATGATTTCACCAAGTTCACTATACTGTCATCGACTACGATATATTTTAGTTGGGAAATTCTTAGTATGTTATTGTGTGCACAAGTTAAAAGAAATGGCTGTGATGTAAGATTCAGATAATTTGGAGCTACGTTTCCTACGGCACTGATTTAAATGGAAACGTTAAACTTATCACTGGACTGTGGTTATCTTGGTGAATGGTTTTAGAGCCAAAATTATACACCTGGGAGAGTGAAAAAATATATCTGTTGCAACCAAAGTGCCTTAACAGTACATGATAACTGTCTGTAACCTACAAAATGTATTTTCGTTTCAATTTCATGAAGGAGTTGTACCATGAGAACTACCAACCAACTCAATTTGTTTTCACGTTTTAATTTTTATTTCACCAACTGATGGTCGCATAAGATATTTTACTTACTGGTATAATATTTAAAAAATATATATTTATATATGAGAATTTTGTACTTTTAATTATTTATTATATAAACAAATGTTTATAATTTTTTTAATTTAATTATACACTAGCAATTAGGTATTTTATTTATTTAGCTTTTTATTACATACTTGTAAATGTGACAAAGGGAAAGCTGAAGTAAGTTCCAGAGATTATTGTATTTTGCATTTGCTGAGGAAAATAACATGTTGAGTAGACTGTGATGAAAAGAATATTTCTAAATATTGTAGAGATTTGAGAATGGAGTTTTTTTACTGTGAAGTTGTAATTAAAATGTGTAAATATATCTTTTGAACATGCATGTGATTTTATTTCATTACATCGACAAGTTACTCTTTGATCGACTTGAACATTATTAATTTTACTGAGTAGTAAGGCAAATTTTAAGGTAAACAATTCTTCATCTACTTTTGATACTTATTTCTATATATTTTGTTGAGTTAAAATTGCCCTAATCCCTTTCTCTTCCTGCTCCTATTTAACTGTCAAGAGTGAGATAATCGTGTCGTGTACACAAATTGGCTGCTTCGTCGTCAAATTTGAATTACATTTCCAGTTTTGCGAAGTTGAGCAATTTTAACACATACCAGGTGAATATTAATTTTGCTCATTTATAATTTATTTTGTGTGCTAAATGTGGCCCTGTAGATTGGTGTGACAAGTTATTTGCTTTTTAAATTTTAATGACAGGTGTGTTTTATATCAGAGCAGTTTTTTATTGGGCGTTTCATTGTCTGTTTTTAGAGAAGAAAATTCGAAGATAGCAGAAGTGGAAATAAAATGGAAAAGGAAGTTTGGTGATAGAGAGAAGTGGTGCAATCGAGAGAGTAGGAATGTCTCGGCAAGCTGCCTTGGCCTGTAGTCTCCCTCAGGCTGGGCTGAACAGAGTCTGTCCTTGTCGGTAAAGTTTTCGTACTCTCACACTTGTCTGAATTGAAAGGATTACCTTCCATGAAGACACAGGACAGACTTTCGTACTTATTGAAGAGCCGGCCTTTTTTTTGTCTCGTGTCAATTTTCTATCACTTATTTTATAATCCTCGGCTTTCTCTCTTCCTGCTTTCTTTCACTTTGCCATTTCTCCTTCACATCTACTGTTCTGTTTCCAGTTTCAATCCTTGTTAACCATAAATTTCTGATGGAAATAATGAGTGCTGAAAGCTTTGGTGGTCATAAATGAACTTTAATAACGTTACTTGAAAAGTTATAGTACATTATATATATATACCTTTATATTACCTTTTAGAGCTTTTCTCAAAATACAGTTTTCTTTTTGGACTCAAATTTGATTACATTTTACGAACACATCTCGTGTGCGAGTTTTCTTTAAAGCTGTTATACTTAGTAAAATGAGTGAAACTGGAAGATAATTTACAGCCTTTAGTCGTGTTTACAAACTATGTGCTAGGCCGAAAAATGTTTCAAGGAATTCAACTGTTAAGAAGTGTAATTACAAATTACATTAGCAATCATTTTTCACAAATTGTACGATTATGGAAACTGATCATGACTTATTGTTTGCGGTTGCGTGTATAATTGTTTTTAATATTTTAAGAAGTTTATGTATGTGTATGGTTCAAGTGACAGATTAATTATTTTTGTTAAGTAATTGCTACATGCAAGAGTTATATGTTCCGTATCAATAACACTTAGTTTACAGAAGATTTTTTTTTTTAAAAAAAACTCAATGTTATAATAAGTGTTTGTTCAAAATATATGTTGCATTAGTGCATTTTTTTAAACAAAGATGAATTAGTGATGCTTTGATGTATGATTTTTTTTTATTTAGTAGATATTGATGGCCAAGACTAAGGATATGATTGATTATCTGTATTAGTTTGTTAGTGATATCACCGCATGTAGATACTGTTGTTTCTGAAATCTTTGTAAAAGCAACTGCATATATATATATATATGGGCATGTCATGTTGTGGCGTGCATTTAAATTTATGCTCAGACATTTTGTGCAGAATGTGGGTAAGTGGACAGTTGTTATCCAGTATGAAAATGGTTTTTTAAGCTTGTATGATTTTCAGGAAAAGAACCCGAAAAAAAAAAGAAAATGTAATAAAGGAATTTGGAAGATGTAATTTCAATGACTGTCTTTTTCGTTACTGTTCAATGTAATTAAAGTAGGTTATTTGGTTCATGTTTTAATTCTTGAACCATGTACCTTTAAATATCACAAGTCTCCAATCGGTAAGTTTACGAAGAAGAAGAGGAGGAGGATGACGACTTTTCAGCGGCAGTCTGTGACCGTCTGTCAAACAATGGCATGCGAATCCTTGATGATTTGAGCCAATAATTGTGGAAGGTAGGCGAACGGGGCACTGTTGATTCCAAAGCTTTTGCCCTGGCGAGGAAGTTTTCGGAGTAGTCCGTAGTTGCAGAAGGTACAGAAATTGATGCAGTCGGGACTTGTGGCTCTTCCCCGGTCGATGGCGACAACAGTGGCCACATTGTCAGTCTCTCAAAGAGCACTCGACCGTATTCTTACTCTAAAATTTGTTGCGGTTATATGAATAGCTATATCAATAAATTGATTCGTGGTACATCAACTGGGTTAGTTGTCGACTAAAAAAGTATTCAATTTTTTTTTTCTCTACGATACAACTAATGATTGGGGAGATGAATTTCGCCGAAATGTTGTGGTATAATAAGCAATTGACCCGGTTTGATAAACCTGTAGCCTTTTTTTCAAATGGGAGCCACAGTTCTGCCTTTCACCGAATGAGGAGAGAGACTGGACCAACATTGCCACATCGCGTACGTTTGTTTCCCCCCAACTATCTCTTACTTCAGCTATGTGGATCTGTGCCATCAGTGCCATAAAGCTTTGTTTGTATGACACAAAGATCAGCTTCAAGGTCAAATCGACTTCCATTTGAAGAAGGCTTGTATTTAATCAATACGCTGGGGCGGGAACCTGAATCAGTGTTTCTCACCATTAGTATCTTGTGGTTGACATAATTCCACAATGCTGTGTGCAAATTTCTTTGCCAATGACCTGGCCAATACGTTTCAAAAACCCATCTGTTGACAAAATGGATGCTGTAGTCTGTCGTGATGGTGGAGACAAACTTACCCCGATTACATTTTGTTTTAAAATGCGTTGTTGAATTTGACTGTCGGGGTGATTCGGTATAAAATGACAATCGGTGCAGCCTCTGTATAAATTATATAATATTTGATCTTACACTCGGGAATATTTTACCTGTACTGTGTATATTTCTAGTATATTACTCCATTGGAATATCATACCTTCTTTTTTATTTATATTACACGTACACACATGTCAGTGTTGAGCTACTGCCATATATCATAGCTATCGAAAGATCTAATATAATAAAGTTCATATTGACGTCCAATGTAGAAGGGCAGTAAGTAAAAATGTTCAACTTTTGAAAATATTTCCCAGATAAATGTGTTATAATTAATTTACAAAGACAAATTCATATTTCTTGGTGTGGATAGAACCATTTTCAGAAAGATGAGGGCTCCATGTAAATGTCGAAGCTCAAAATAATTTTGTCCCACGATTTATCGAAAGAATTTTTTTTAGACTTGCTGCCTTTCTCCTTTGGTTGGCAGTGTACTGATTGTCATTTTTTAAATATCCGTTTTGAGCCGATTTTCCAAGTCAAACTTACCACACACAAAAAATAACTGGTTAACAATTATTTTAACATATATTATTGTATGCTGATGTCAACATAATGCCATTGTGCAGTTTCATCTTGACACAGCCTTATAATATTGCTCTTGCTTCTTGAAAGTTGATAGAAGCGACAAACCGATTAAGGATGCATAACTTCATAGTTGACAAAAGTCTTGTTTTTGCTCCACCCAGTTAAAAGACGTAGAATACTTCCCATCAGTAAAAATTCACCAGTTAAAAGTTTGTGGGAGGGGGTTGAACGGTAGAGGTTCAAATCTCTTTTTTTTTTTGAAATTATGATTCTGGATTCCGTCAAGCTGTTTTAGCGGATTTTTGTCGTACAGTTGTCTTCCGGCGGGAGTCAATTTTGACCTTGCGCCACCCGATCAGATTCTTGAGGCATTGTCGTCCATGCAACTCAAGTAAGGGCTGGCTTGTCGAGTCGGAAACGAGACGATGTAGCAACATTTTTTTGTCATTTGTTGAACGCCATAACTCTGGTTCCCATTTGAAATGTATGTGGTCACTTTCTTCCTAACAGATGAAGACAATTGGTGCAAATGCCCAATACAACATGTAAAGTAAGTATATGAGTCGCGGTGGTGGAAGTAACGAGATAGAGAGAGATTACGGCCTATTTCCAGGTCAACCATGCTCCTGCTGTTAATTGAATGATTGGTATTGCACCCAATTTTATCAAATCAAATGAGCAGATCCCTGTCTTTCCTACCACACTAAATTGTAATTACGGATGGCAATATTTCTTTTACATAACTGTGTTATAGTGAATGGATGGTAAATGGAAATGAGAATAATATCAACACTATACGTTTAACTATTTCTAATAGAGTACACAAGTGTGTACTTGCTTTGGGCTACTACATGATAGTGAAAATGGATATTTGTGAAACCTTAAGTGGGGGCTGCTGGAAGCAGGATTAAAGATGTAAAGGAGGAATAAAACGAGAAAAGGGGGAGAAATATTTACAACATGTAGGGAAAATGAGAGAATTTACACGGGAATAATACTGGTAGTAACAGTGTGATGGCTGGTAAGAATAATCTGAGGGAAATAATTGGCAAAAGGGGGGAGTGGGGGGTTTTTAGAATGACCTGTGAATAATGTGCAATATTAGAATCAAAATACAATAAATGGCCAAAAGTCAAAAATAGAAGAACTCAAAATTAAACTTGTTTTGTCCTCTACTTTACGGGAACTCTTCAGTTCTTTAATTAAAACCTTAACAGAAATTGAGTGTTGTTTACACAACATTCAGGACCAAAAAGTGGTTTTAATTTAAGAACTGCGAGGTTCGCAAAAGTTGTAGACTGAAAATGTATTTTATTTTCAATTAATATTCTTCAATTTATGACTTTTGGCTATTTATTGTATTTTATTGATCATATTAAGTCAGTTAAGCTCAATATTTTATGTAACAAGTGCAGTGATTGAAGAGACTATCCGTGGGATGAGAGAGAAGAATACAATACACTAATTAATGTGACCAATGAATACAAACAGATAGATGGAGTTAGTACCTTATTTCTTAAAAATTTGTTGGGAGGATGAGGAAGCAACAATCAAGAAGGGCTGCGGTTCTGTTAAACACGCACACTGAAGGCATTACGAAGAAACTTAGAAAACAAGTTCTAGTTTGAGGAGGATAAATTGGGACACTTAAGGTTCGCTGACAATCTTGTACTTTTATCAGAGCCGGCAGAAGATTGATTTTGGAAGACTTGTTAAATGGCATCTTTGGAAACCATATCATCATAAATAGTAACAAAGAAGATGGCGGGAGATGCAAAGGTTTAGGAGACGATACTTTGACGTAAGTACATGAGTATTTCAAACCTTTGACGGTAAGAGAAAAGTGCAGAACAAAAGTTGGTTAGCATAAACAAAGAAAGCTTTTGCAAAAAAAAAAAAGAAAGAAAATTCTTACATGTGATATACAGGGTGTTTGAGAAAAAGACTCCCCAACTTTGAAATGTGACCAGCAAGAGACAGAAAAGGTGATGCAGGTCTGGAGTTTATAGAATTTTGTTGGCACTTCCTTTGGAGAAGAAATTGGGTAATGCAGGTCACTCGTCCAAGCAGCACTTCACTATGATGTCTGCTACTTTGAAAACTTCTAATAACAAGGCGATGCAAATTCGTATGTGTTTCTGTTTTGATAAACACTGAATAATGTTAACAGTTACTTAAAAAAACAGACAAAAATAAATGCCAAACAACATTTCTTACCCTTAGAAATTTATGTGCCACCGTTTTTAAAAAAAGTTCTTAACAAATTTCTACACCTAAAGTAAGAAACAAAGTATTGTATAAATGTTGGTTCATATTTACTTTCATCGCCTGACCTTTTGACTAATTTTTTTTTGCTGCTCCATAATTAGTTGTTTTAGCTTTAAACTGATAGAGACATTTTTATATTTTCAACTAAATGCTAATGTAGCACAATAATTTATCGAGTTGGGAAAGAGCGAGTTTAACCACCCCGGCCACATTTTGTTCTTCCGAGGCAGAGTAGTTTATGCAGGGATTACCACCAGCAAAATAAAAATAACTGCTGATTAAGCCCAACAATGTTGATATTGTGAAATAAATTTACAATGGAATTGGGGCGGGGGGCAGAAAACTTATTTAGTGTTTGAAATGAATTCAAGAGAGAAAATTGATAAATGCTGCTACCCTTGACCCCCATTTTATGGACTATGCCTGTATCAGATTGAGGTGAGTTTAAATGATGACACCTGCACCTCTCTCCCTTAAAGAAAATGTTGCACCAAAGGAGATGAAATGGAAAGAGGCAGACTTCGAATGCTGTATGGAATGTCAAGTCCCATATTAGGCGTCAACCTTTCCCCATATGGAGAGATGAATTGTTGCCTGTTGGGAGTTTAGCATCAGACCAATCCTGAGGTTGACACAACTGTGGCCTGGGCCACACACAGACATCCATAACTTGTGAGTTTTAAATAAATTTTGCACTGTTGTGGTGGTCGGCAATTTCCCCATGGGCATAGATCGCTTTTAGTTCACTTGTTCTTAAATGCTGACCAATTTATTTGGTAACTGATGTATGAGAGGAAAAACTATTTGTATAGCTATTAAAGATTATAAAGAATGTGAATAACTATTTTATAATCATCTTAATTGCTGTGCTTCCATGCAGCTTTTTAAATTTTATCTTAGGAGCTCATTAATTTTCTGAGACGTTCACCTTAATGACCCCAACTTCAATTTTACTGGATACAGGTGCTTTTTTTACATCTGTAAAATGTAAGCTGAATTAATAACACAGACAAAAACAGTAGGACCGAAACATGTAGCTTGATTAATTAAAATGTTGAAGATTATAGGTTTTCCTGGTGAGCGTGTCAAATAAAAAGGTCTCGGGTTTCAACCCAGGTATTGTTAGAACTGAAAGATGCCATTTCGATGAACATCTTGTAAGTTAGAGAACGCAGATTTTCCCGACGAAGATGCTGAATGAAGAGTTCTCGGGATTCCAGCCGGGTGATGCAGTTTGTCGTTCACAAAATTTTTCTATGACTGACACCGCCAACGTCTTCAGGTGAAGTGCATCACCTGACTGGAATCCCAAGAACTCTTCATTCATCTTGTAAGTTACTTGATAAAGATGAACGAGAAACGTCGTCATTCAATTATAATGTGACCACCGCTGAAACCCAAGAACTTTTTATCAATTAAAGTGTGTTTCTGATATTTTATTTATTCAATATACAAGGATGTATGAGATGAGACAGAAGTGTACAAACTTAAAGTGGACCCAGTATAAACATTTTTCACTTTTGACATTTTTCGTTACTGCATTTTTTGAGTAAAGAAGCTGAGAAACAAAATTCGGAAAGCGCACCTCTGATCGTCCTGGTTTCAACGGCAACGGGTGAACAAACCCGGAATTTGGAAGCTCGGTTTTGTTTTCTGACGAGGCCCCATTTTAATAGAAACCAGCCACTTCTGGGTTGATGCACAACTTCCAATGGACATTCTCTGCTAACCTGTGGCACGGACATTCGTCTGATGGCAATGTGAGATGCGCTTATGAATTTCCATTTCTCAGTTTTCTATTCTCAAATGATGCAGTAAAGAGCATCTCTGACAAAAATTTCAAAAGGATAAAATTTTTTTGTTTGACCCCCCTCAAGTTTGTGCACTTATCTCTGTTGACAATTATATTAAACAATATGACAATTTTTCCTACTGAAAAGCTCATTTTTATTAACAAATTAAGCCCTTAAGCTATTCCGACTGCTTCTTCACAGGTTTGGTTTCTGTGACTCGTTCAGCCAGATACAGAAGATGATTGAATGGAAAGTTAATCAATTGTAAGACACAACATTTAAAAAGCAACCTCCGCCTGCCTTCAGGTAACCTGAAGACAGACGTAGCTTTTGAAACGTTGTGTCTTACAATTGATATAACCGGGGTAGAAACTCAAGAACTTTATGTTCAATAAGTTCGCTCGGAAAATCTACATTCTCTTCAAAAGATGATTTAAAATGTCCATTTTATGAAAGAATAATAATAATAATATTTTCTTACCGTGTGTTAAATTTACTGCTGCTGATATGTGAAGGTATCTTACCTAATGGAAGTAAGTTACTGAGCACTTAAATGAATTGGTTTTTATTCTAGAAATAAATTCAAGATAACCATTTAAATTACAGGATATTTATGGAACAACGCTTCCTTCCAGCAGTGTATTGCATTACTGTACATTTACTAAAATTGCTGGTAAGGTTTCATTTCAGCCGTGCCGAAGACTGGCCTCACATGTAATTTAAGTTCTATTTTTAATTTTTCAGATGCTTAGGTTTTTTTTTATTTTACACCACCAGGAAACTTTTCATAATACATCCACACACATGCTTGTATAAACAGATCCACAAAAGAAGTTTTTTTTAATCGTTTCTAGGTCAAAGATATTTAAAATTTCCATAAATTTCATAGAATTGTGTTTGTTGCCTGCACTCGGTGGCCCCGCGTCGGCCTCTTGAACTTGAAAGTTGTGGGTTCATTTCTGATAAGGTCATTGCGCTAATCAGGAAAAATATAGCCTTCTTCCAATTAAAAATAGAGCATTTAGACTAATTTAATTCTTGTGTGTTTTTACATAACAACGTGTGAATCTGTTCAATTTATTATAAGGTAAGCTTTCACACATCCAATTGGTTAACCAGGATCCTTCCTGCCCACCCAATAAGAATTCACAAGCTCACAGCAATCAAAGATAAGCATGAAATGTACGAGACTTAGATTTTGAAATAGTCACAAATTCACTTAAAAAGCTCCTTTTGTGTTTTACTATGAGACAAATGTGTTACATTCAAGAGTAGCCACTCTTTGTGACTGACAAGTAGGTAATTACACATTCCTTTATTATTTTTAATATCATTTTCAACATAAATTTTATATTTTGTTTCTAGTATTTAAAATTTTTTCTATCTTAGTAACTTGAAGTTCCTCTTTGGAATTATTAAATAAGCTTTTCGGTGACCCCAAAATTAAATCCTATGAATTCATTCTTTAATCTTTACTTATTGGTTTCATGTGGAAGTCCACATTAAAATGAGAATGTCCCAGGGCAGGCGATCGATATATATATTGCTGTTCTGTTAACCTGTCCCATGACTGGCCTGATGCAACCCTCCATGCTAACCTACCTTGTGCAAGCCTTTTCATTATCATATAACTTCCACATCCGATCTAATCTGCTTTGCCTATTCTATCCTTGACCTCCCTCTTCTGTTTTTATCCCACACACTTCCCTATAATGCTAATTTTACAAGACCCCTCATGTCTCAAAATGTGGGTCAAGGTCCTCCATATTATTCTCTCTTCTACTATTCTTCTTACAACTTCCTCGTTAGTGATTCTATCCACCCATCTCATTCTCCTGTAGTACCACATTTCAAAGGCTTCTAATCTTTACCTGTCTGCAACTCCTACTATCCATAAATAAAAAGATGGCCTATAAGTCAGCATATAAATTTATCACTATTTATGCAAAAAACCACATTTTGTCTCCTTTTTGAGACTTCCTCAGGCATACTACAAACATAATATCACAAAACATTTAATATGGGTTCTATGTTACAATACAATTATTTATATATATTTTTTGGCAGTTAAACTACTATAACAAAAGAGTATCGTAAACTATGTTCAAATTATTCATGTCATTTTTAGCATTGATTTCACGAGGGTTGCCATCCATGTTGTGCACTCATTTACGCCACACTCAATACCAACATTTTTAGCAATGACTTCCTAATATTCACACTTATATTACCCATAAGTCAATTCCTCTGCATTGCCTGTTGCTATCCTACTCTAGTTATTACACTTCCCAAGTAGCAGAATTCCTTAACCTCCATCAAAATATCCCTTCCCAATCTAACAACCTTTGTTATTCCTCTGTTTCCCATACTGCACGCCATCACATTGGTTTTTCCCTCTATTAACCCTCATATTGAACTATTCCTCCAGGGACAACAATGATGCCATATATTATGGTTTCCAAGTCTTCTTCATCCATTTTAACTTTCTTCATCGCCTGTTCTATATATATAAGTTAAAGAGCATGGCCAACAGACTACATCCTTGTCTTACTCATTTCTTGATTTCTGCTTTCTTTTCTTACCGCTCAATTCTTATTATAGCTGACTGCCTTCTTTCTTGATATTTTATTCCGGTGCTCTTCAAAATCCTTAATAGTGTGTTCCAGTACACTTTATCAAAGGATTTCTCTAAATGTATAACTACCATGAAATAATAAATATATATATAATTAATAAGGACAGGAAAGAGAGATAGAAAGTAGGTGACTTATCCGAGGTTCACAGTTCTTTAAATGTTCAGAGGCATTTCCAGTGATCGGCTAGCCGAAGACTCGGCAGTTGTGTGTGTGTATATATAAACACATAAAAATCCGTTGTTTCTGGCAGTGAATTCTGAGCTTGTAGGGTGGGAAAGGTTTGACATCAGAACTGTTGGTAATCTCTTACAGAAACAGCTGTACTACATACATTTTCTACACTTCCCCATTATACGTATAATCAATTAGAACTTTGAAGAGAGAATGGGTCCACACATTATCACAGTTTTGGAAGTCTAACACTTCTTCAACATTTATTTATACATGGAAGTCTTAAAATTAAGTGATGAGGAATGCGGTCCGGTAGGTGCTCAAATGTTGACAATATATGGAGATAGTTGGAAGCTGACACAAACAGCTTAGTTGTTTTAGAAGCACATAGTAAGTGGGGGACTGTTCTCGGTTCATCTTGCAGTCCTGGCGAGATTTTCACGTCCTCGTATTGATAAACTTGCAAAACTTACTCAGAAGATCATTTTCCAATGCACGGAAATAATTGTAATGTGACAGCGTTGAACCACGGTATAAAGTTTACTAAGAATTGTGTGGAAAAAAAACCGAAGAAAAGGAAACTATTGGCATAACGATAAATGTGAGTAAGATAACATAAAGGAGTATACATCTGTACATGTAAAAGAAAATAATAAAACTCGTACAAGTTGAAATAAAAATATATATAGTTTTAATCAGTCTAAGGCTCTATAAGAAGCTGTTTAGAATTTTGAATGATGTGGCAGGCCAATTTACAGCCGATACATGCGTGCAGTTCTTTCACTTGACCTTTCCTATCCAGCTAATCTGTCTCTCCTATAAATTGACCTATTTTTTTCGTTCTCTCAAGTTTCCAGTTCACACACCCCTATTACTTGTTACCAAGGTTGAATAAAACATTCCCAGGAGTCAAGCTTTCCTTCTACCAACGAAATCTCGCCCTCTAGAGGAAAACCTGAAACTTGCTCACCTTGAAACTCGAAAATGTTCAATTCCCAGACTGTCTGATCACAATGTCTGTCCTGTTCAGTGTGATTTATTAACATTTCCAATACATCTTCCAACTTTCCTCACAGTCTCTTGTAGTTCACCCTTCAACATAGCTAAACGTGTTGCCCATGTTTCTGGCCCGAATGACAAACGGCGCGAGGAAATGCCAGTTAAGTACCCCTTGTCGCAAGTGTAGACATATTTTATGATTATTGATGTTAATAAAATGTCTATATTGATCATAATATGAACACATCTCTTCTATTGTAGAAGTTCACAACATTTAGGTTTATTTAATTTACTTCAGAAACTATAAAATAATTTTATTGCTTGCCCAGATTTATGGAATTTTTAAGTTCCTAGTAGAATGTCTAGACAGAGATATACACGTGTAAAAGATTATTTTAAATTAAATTATGTGAACAGAAAACTAGTAGCGAGAATGCGTAAAATGATGACTGTAGAGACTTATAAAATATTTATGTTTCAATCATGTATATTCCACCAAGCGTTCTGTGGTTAAAAGAAAGGCTAAAATAATATGAAATTAGACATGTTTCTCTTTGAAATTAATATAGATAAATTTTCCCCACACTTGGTGTTAACAAATTCCTGAACTACAGTTACTTTCGACCCAGACGCTGTACCAATAATGGTTGAATTGAATCTTACTGATGCCATCGTTACTTTAATTTCAGGTCACCCGAGCTGTCTCGACCTTACTCTGGACATGGTTCCCCACATTCGGCGATACGATTGGCAGTGTACGGACTGTAAGACCTGCATCCAGTGCAAGGATCCAGCAGACGAAGACAAGATGCTCTTTTGCGATATGTGCGATAGAGGGTAGGTTATCAGATATCACAAGAGTTCGCATCCATGAAAATCTGTTAAAACAAATGCAACGTTTCTTTTACTAGAATGTCTGGTCATTGATTTAATTATTAATGTGGTTTCAATGTGTGCAATAGATATTTAAAAGTTGTTTCAGTAGTATTTTCAAAGGTTAAGAAGTGATTAGCATCGCTGCGTCACAACCCAGAGGTCCTGGGTTCGAATCCTGGTATGGGTTGGGACGTTTGAGAACCCATACTCTAATACCCCTACATGGATATTACCTTAACCATTTACAACCTAGCAGTTGATTTGACTATAAACACACACACACGGGGGAAAGGGAGGGGGGAAGAGTTAAGAAATATATTCAGATTTATGTAAATAATACATGAAAGATTTAAGTATCAATGATTTACCCTCTTAACAATATTTTGGCATCTCAGTTTTATGAATTTTTGACAGTGCTTTTGTACAATGTTCAAAAATGAAACAAAATTATTTTAATATAAATATTAATTTCAAAATTTTTATCACGGATGACCTTAAACAAAAAAAAGAAAAATCTTTTAAAATTTTTAAAAATAATAAATGAATATATATATATTCTTCCAATATTAAATAGTTTTATGTTTGTAATAATTTAATGGAAGCTTCTGTAAGTAACTTTTTTTTTATATAAAAGGATAAAGATGTATCATGTGATGGGAAAGATTGGCACACGTGCATCAGTACTTTCTTTTTATATCACAGACACGACCATTTAATACGAACCTGGCCTTATGTGCCCACATTAATATTTGGAACTAGCAGAACAAACCGTTCGTACTCGTGTCGATGAACTTTTGACGGAGGTCTTGAATATGTAAAGATTTCAACAGCAACCAGCACAAATTAACGAGAAACCGAGATAAAGGTCATTGAGAGGCGAGGACTATCTTGTGTGTCAACAGTAGTCCGGATGTTGAAAAGAACGTTTTACCTGATTGCAACAGTGGCACACAACTTTTCCTGACAACTGTCTGTGTTGAAAACAACAGAGCTGTTTTTTCAAACGTATTATGATAAACTTATTGTGAATTTTACTCGTCGCTAATAACAATACATTTAACTTTAAACTTGCTTTCTCAGGTACCACATCTACTGCGTGGGGCTGCGAAGGGTCCCCACCGGCCGCTGGCACTGCACAGAGTGCTCAGTATGTGGGTCGTGCGGCACTCATGCGCCTGCCGGCAACGGCGAGCCTGCGTCGAGTAACACAAACGCGCAGTGGCAACACGAGGTAAACCTCATCCTGCGGTGGCTAAGCATAATTTAAAATACCTTACATAGAGGGTAAATATTATCAAGTTGGCAGGGGCAATTGAGTTTAATCCCAATTTTACCACTTTTGTTCACTTCAACTTTCCCCGCACACTTTAATAAAAGTTTTGTTTTTTAAGTTTAATGATGCCACTACAGAAATTACTTGGTTAAAACAGCTACGATGGAAATTGATGTTTTCCCATGCAACATGTAACAGTAGAACCAAAATTCCAGACATTGTGCAGAGCGACACAAGAACAACTTTTTTTTTTTTAATGTTTAGGTCCAAATGAACTAAGTACAGTTGATTAAATCCTGCAGATTACAAAAATATACAACTTGTATTAAATGCTGTAAATGTAAGAGTGAAAATAGAGAAGCTACTACTGTCCCCTTACACTGACTACAACAACTACATGACCTTAATATTGTAGTCGCTTTTTTTTTTCCAATTACAGTACAAGAAAGGAGAGAAGGGGACCAGGATTTACGCTCAGACCCTGTGCGTACCTTGCTCAAAGTGAGTATATATATATCACAAGCCGCGTTAACAGCAGGTTTATCATACATTATGTTCAAACGCTGCAGAATCTCGAGTTTCTTTCAGACCAACGAACTTTGTTAATTGTTCAATTCTAAACTTGAAATTCAGGATTCTCTTTGAATAGATAACTGTGTAACTGTTAAGGTCTTAATCAAATGACTTGGAAGCAAACCAGTTCAACCAGGGAAAGAAGAACAAATAACTAAGGTTATCTGGCTTCAATTGAATCATGAATGTCGGAGATAATCTAATTAATAAAATTGGATATGCAAAGGCCCTATGCTCTGGTAATAAACTGTAAAAAGGCCAATAAGTCCCAACATTACAAATTATCTGCAGTAGCTTTCGACATCCTCATCTGCAACCGAACTTTATTGTTATATTTTAAAACTTGACACACATAATTGTAATTCATAGAGAACACACGTCACAAACATTTGTACCCCAACTCCAAAAACTCGATACAAAATTGTTGTGTTCAGTTGCAGATGAGGATGACGAAAATCGAAAGCTACTGCAGATAATTGTAATGTTGGCCTTATTAATTAAAGTTGATTAA
>JAEMUL010000011.1:32752-56752 GCA_034510155.1 Eucriotettix oculatus
TCAAATCTGGAAATTTCTTACTAACCTCAAATCTGGAAATTTCTCGCTAACCCAAATCAAGATATTTCACGCTAACCTCAAATCTGGAAATTTCTTACTAACCTCAAATCTGGAAATTTCTCGCTAACCCAAATCAAGATATTTCACGCTAACCTCAAATCTGGAAATTTCTTACGAACCTCAAATGTGGAAATTTCTCGCTAACCCAAATCAAGATATTTCACGCTAACCTCAAATCTGGAAATTTCTTACTAACCTCAAATGTGGAAATTTCTCGCTAACCCAAATCAAGATATTTCACGCTAACCTCAAATCTGGAAATTTCTTACTAACCTCAAATCTGGAAATTTCTCGCTAACCCAAATAGATATTTCACGCTAACCTCAAATCTGGAAATTTCTTACTAACCTCAAATCTGGAAATTTCTTACGAACCTCAAATGTGGAAATTTCTCGCTAACCCAAATCAAGATATTTCACGCTAACCTCAAATCTGGAAATTTCTTACTAACCTCAAATCTGGAAATTTCTTACGAACCTCAAATCTGGAAATTTCTCGCTAACCCAAATCAAGATATTTCACGCTAACCTCAAATCTGGAAATTTCTTACTAACCTCAAATCTGGAAATTTCTTACGAACCTCAAATGTGGAAATTTCTCGCTAACCCAAATCAAGATATTTCACGCTAACCTCAAATCTGGAAATTTCTTACTAACCTCAAATCTGGAAATTTCTTACGAACCTCAAATGTGGAAATTTCTCGCTAACCCAAATCAAGATATTTCACGCTAACCTCAAATCTGGAAATTTCTTACTAACCTCAAATGTGGAAATTTCTCGCTAACCCAAATCAAGATATTTCACGCTAACCTCAAATCTGGAAATTTCTTACTAACCTCAAATGTGGAAATTTCTCGCTAACCCAAATCAAGATATTTCACGCTAACCTCAAATCTGGAAATTTCTTACTAACCTCAAATCTGGAAATTTCTTACGAACCTCAAATGTGGAAATTTCTCGCTAACCCAAATCAAGATATTTCACGCTAACCTCAAATCTGGAAATTTCTTACTAACCTCAAATCTGGAAATTTCTCGCTAACCCAAATCAAGATATTTCACGCTAACCTCAAATCTGGAAATTTCTTACTAACCTCAAATCTGGAAATTTCTTACGAACCTCAAATGTGGAAATTTCTCGCTAACCCAAATCAAGATATTTCACGCTAACCTCAAATCTGGAAATTTCTTACTAACCTCAAATCTGGAAATTTCTTACGAACCTCAAATGTGGAAATTTCTCGCTAACCCAAATCAAGATATTTCACGCTAACCTCAAATCTGGAAATTTCTTACTAACCTCAAATGTGGAAATTTCTCGCTAACCCAAATCAAGATATTTCACGCTAACCTCAAATCTGGAAATTTCTTACTAACCTCAAATGTGGAAATTTCTCGCTAACCCAAATCAAGATATTTCACGCTAACCTCAAATCTGGAAATTTCTTACTAACCTCAAATCTGGAAATTTCTTACGAACCTCAAATGTGGAAATTTCTCGCTAACCCAAATCAAGATATTTCACGCTAACCTCAAATCTGGAAATTTCTTACTAACCTCAAATGTGGAAATTTCTCGCTAACCCAAATCAAGATATTTCACGCTAACCTCAAATCTGGAAATTTCTTACTAACCTCAAATCTGGAAATTTCTTACGAACCTCAAATGTGGAAATTTCTCGCTAACCCAAATCAAGATATTTCACGCTAACCTCAAATCTGGAAATTTCTTACGAACCTCAAATGTGGAAATTTCTCGCTAACCCAAATCAAGATATTTCACGCTAACCTCAAATCTGGAAATTTCTTACTAACCTCAAATGTGGAAATTTCTCGCTAACCCAAATCAAGATATTTCACGCTAACCTCAAATCTGGAAATTTCTTACTAACCTCAAATCTGGAAATTTCTTACGAACCTCAAATGTGGAAATTTCTCGCTAACCCAAATCAAGATATTTCACGCTAACCTCAAATCTGGAAATTTCTTACTAACCTCAAATCTGGAAATTTCTTACGAACCTCAAATGTGGAAATTTCTCGCTAACCCAAATCAAGATATTTCACGCTAACCTCAAATCTGGAAATTTCTTACTAACCTCAAATGTGGAAATTTCTCGCTAACCCAAATCAAGATATTTCACGCTAACCTCAAATCTGGAAATTTCTTACTAACCTCAAATCTGGAAATTTCTTACTAACCTCAAATCTGGAAATTTCTCGCTAACCCAAATCAAGATATTTCACGCTAACCTCAAATCTGGAAATTTCTTACTAACCTCAAATGTGGAAATTTCTCGCTAACCCAAATCAAGATATTTCACGCTAACCTCAAATCTGGAAATTTCTTACTAACCTCAAATCTGGAAATTTCTCGCTAACCCAAATCAAGATATTTCACGCTAACCTCAAATCTGGAAATTTCTTACTAACCTCAAATGTGGAAATTTCTCGCTAACCCAAATCAAGATATTTCACGCTAACCTCAAATCTGGAAATTTCTTACTAACCTCAAATCTGGAAATTTCTTACGAACCTCAAATGTGGAAATTTCTCGCTAACCCAAATCAAGATATTTCACGCTAACCTCAAATCTGGAAATTTCTTACTAACCTCAAATCTGGAAATTTCTTACGAACCTCAAATGTGGAAATTTCTCGCTAACCCAAATCAAGATATTTCACGCTAACCTCAAATCTGGAAATTTCTTACTAACCTCAAATGTGGAAATTTCTCGCTAACCCAAATCAAGATATTTCACGCTAACCTCAAATCTGGAAATTTCTTACTAACCTCAAATCTGGAAATTTCTTACGAACCTCAAATGTGGAAATTTCTCGCTAACCCAAATCAAGATATTTCACGCTAACCTCAAATCTGGAAATTTCTTACTAACCTCAAATCTGGAAATTTCTCGCTAACCCAAATCAAGATATTTCACGCTAACCTCAAATCTGGAAATTTCTTACTAACCTCAAATCTGGAAATTTCTGGAAATTTCTCGCTAACCCAAATCAAGATATTTCACGCTAACCTCAAATCTGGAAATTTCTTACTAACCTCAAATGTGGAAATTTCTCGCTAACCCAAATCAAGATATTTCACGCTAACCTCAAATCTGGAAATTTCTTACTAACCTCAAATGTGGAAATTTCTCGCTAACCCAAATCAAGATATTTCACGCTAACCTCAAATCTGGAAATTTCTTACTAACCTCAAATCTGGAAATTTCTCGCTAACCCAAATCAAGATATTTCACGCTAACCTCAAATCTGGAAATTTCTTACTAACCTCAAATGTGGAAATTTCTCGCTAACCCAAATCAAGATATTTCACGCTAACCTCAAATCTGGAAATTTCTTACTAACCTCAAATCTGGAAATTTCTTACGAACCTCAAATGTGGAAATTTCTCGCTAACCCAAATCAAGATATTTCACGCTAACCTCAAATCTGGAAATTTCTTACTAACCTCAAATCTGGAAATTTCTTACGAACCTCAAATGTGGAAATTTCTCGCTAACCCAAATCAAGATATTTCACGCTAACCTCAAATCTGGAAATTTCTTACTAACCTCAAATGTGGAAATTTCTCGCTAACCCAAATCAAGATATTTCACGCTAACCTCAAATCTGGAAATTTCTTACTAACCTCAAATCTGGAAATTTCTTACGAACCTCAAATGTGGAAATTTCTCGCTAACCCAAATCAAGATATTTCACGCTAACCTCAAATCTGGAAATTTCTTACTAACCTCAAATGTGGAAATTTCTCGCTAACCCAAATCAAGATATTTCACGCTAACCTCAAATCTGGAAATTTCTTACTAACCTCAAATCTGGAAATTTCTTACGAACCTCAAATGTGGAAATTTCTCGCTAACCCAAATCAAGATATTTCACGCTAACCTCAAATCTGGAAATTTCTTACTAACCTCAAATCTGGAAATTTCTTACTAACCTCAAATGTGGAAATTTCTCGCTAACCCAAATCAAGATATTTCACGCTAACCTCAAATCTGGAAATTTCTTACTAACCTCAAATCTGGAAATTTCTTACGAACCTCAAATGTGGAAATTTCTCGCTAACCCAAATCAAGATATTTCACGCTAACCTCAAATCTGGAAATTTCTTACTAACCTCAAATCTGGAAATTTCTTACGAACCTCAAATGTGGAAATTTCTCGCTAACCCAAATCAAGATATTTCACGCTAACCTCAAATCTGGAAATTTCTTACGAACCTCAAATGTGGAAATTTCTCGCTAACCCAAATCAAGATATTTCACGCTAACCTCAAATCTGGAAATTTCTTACTAACCTCAAATCTGGAAATTTCTACCTAACCTCAAATCAAGATATTTCACGCTAACCTCAAATCTGGAAATTTCTTACGAACCTCAAATGTGGAAATTTCTCGCTAACCCAAATCAAGATATTTCACGCTAACCTCAAATCTGGAAATTTCTTACTAACCTCAAATGTGGAAATTTCTCGCTAACCCAAATCAAGATATTTCACGCTAACCTCAAATCTGGAAATTTCTTACTAACCTCAAATCTGGAAATTTCTCGCTAACCCAAATCAAGATATTTCACGCTAACCTCAAATCTGGAAATTTCTTACTAACCTCAAATCTGGAAATTTCTTACGAACCTCAAATGTGGAAATTTCTCGCTAACCCAAATCAAGATATTTCACGCTAACCTCAAATCTGGAAATTTCTTACTAACCTCAAATGTGGAAATTTCTCGCTAACCCAAATCAAGATATTTCACGCTAACCTCAAATCTGGAAATTTCTTACTAACCTCAAATGTGGAAATTTCTCGCTAACCCAAATCAAGATATTTCACGCTAACCTCAAATCTGGAAATTTCTTACTAACCTCAAATCTGGAAATTTCTTACGAACCTCAAATGTGGAAATTTCTCGCTAACCCAAATCAAGATATTTCACGCTAACCTCAAATCTGGAAATTTCTTACTAACCTCAAATGTGGAAATTTCTCGCTAACCCAAATCAAGATATTTCACGCTAACCTCAAATCTGGAAATTTCTTACTAACCTCAAATCTGGAAATTTCTTACTAACCTCAAATCTGGAAATTTCTTACGAACCTCAAATGTGGAAATTTCTCGCTAACCCAAATCAAGATATTTCACGCTAACCTCAAATCTGGAAATTTCTTACTAACCTCAAATCTGGAAATTTCTTACGAACCTCAAATGTGGAAATTTCTCGCTAACCCAAATCAAGATATTTCACGCTAACCTCAAATCTGGAAATTTCTTACTAACCTCAAATCTGGAAATTTCTTACGAACCTCAAATGTGGAAATTTCTCGCTAACCCAAATCAAGATATTTCACGCTAACCTCAAATCTGGAAATTTCTTACGAACCTCAAATGTGGAAATTTCTCGCTAACCCAAATCAAGATATTTCACGCTAACCTCAAATCTGGAAATTTCTTACTAACCTCAAATGTGGAAATTTCTCGCTAACCCAAATCAAGATATTTCACGCTAACCTCAAATCTGGAAATTTCTTACTAACCTCAAATGTGGAAATTTCTCGCTAACCCAAATCAAGATATTTCACGCTAACCTCAAATCTGGAAATTTCTTACTAACCTCAAATCTGGAAATTTCTTACTAACCTCAAATGTGGAAATTTCTCGCTAACCCAAATCAAGATATTTCACGCTAACCTCAAATCTGGAAATTTCTTACTAACCTCAAATCTGGAAATTTCTTACGAACCTCAAATGTGGAAATTTCTCGCTAACCCAAATCAAGATATTTCACGCTAACCTCAAATCTGGAAATTTCTTACTAACCTCAAATCTGGAAATTTCTTACGAACCTCAAATGTGGAAATTTCTCGCTAACCCAAATCAAGATATTTCACGCTAACCTCAAATCTGGAAATTTCTTACTAACCTCAAATCTGGAAATTTCTTACGAACCTCAAATGTGGAAATTTCTCGCTAACCCAAATCAAGATATTTCACGCTAACCTCAAATCTGGAAATTTCTTACTAACCTCAAATCTGGAAATTTCTTACGAACCTCAAATGTGGAAATTTCTCGCTAACCCAAATCAAGATATTTCACGCTAACCTCAAATCTGGAAATTTCTTACTAACCTCAAATCTGGAAATTTCTTACGAACCTCAAATGTGGAAATTTCTCGCTAACCCAAATCAAGATATTTCACGCTAACCTCAAATCTGGAAATTTCTTACTAACCTCAAATCTGGAAATTTCTTACGAACCTCAAATGTGGAAATTTCTCGCTAACCCAAATCAAGATATTTCACGCTAACCTCAAATCTGGAAATTTCTTACTAACCTCAAATCTGGAAATTTCTTACGAACCTCAAATGTGGAAATTTCTCGCTAACCCAAATCAAGATATTTCACGCTAACCTCAAATCTGGAAATTTCTTACTAACCTCAAATGTGGAAATTTCTCGCTAACCCAAATCAAGATATTTCACGCTAACCTCAAATCTGGAAATTTCTTACTAACCTCAAATGTGGAAATTTCTCGCTAACCCAAATCAAGATATTTCACGCTAACCTCAAATCTGGAAATTTCTTACTAACCTCAAATGTGGAAATTTCTCGCTAACCCAAATCAAGATATTTCACGCTAACCTCAAATCTGGAAATTTCTTACTAACCTCAAATCTGGAAATTTCTTACTAACCTCAAATCTGGAAATTTCTTACTAACCTCAAATCTGGAAATTTCTTACGAACCTCAAATGTGGAAATTTCTCGCTAACCCAAATCAAGATATTTCACGCTAACCTCAAATCTGGAAATTTCTTACTAACCTCAAATGTGGAAATTTCTCGCTAACCCAAATCAAGATATTTCACGCTAACCTCAAATCTGGAAATTTCTTACTAACCTCAAATCTGGAAATTTCTTACTAACCTCAAATCTGGAAATTTCTTACTAACCTCAAATCTGGAAATTTCTTACGAACCTCAAATGTGGAAATTTCTCGCTAACCCAAATCAAGATATTTCACGCTAACCTCAAATCTGGAAATTTCTTACTAACC
This sequence comes from Eucriotettix oculatus, assembly GCA_034510155.1. Classification (NCBI taxonomy): domain Eukaryota; kingdom Metazoa; phylum Arthropoda; class Insecta; order Orthoptera; family Tetrigidae; genus Eucriotettix; species Eucriotettix oculatus. Next base: position 39,886 of record JAEMUL010000011.1, read on the forward strand.
TCAAATCTGGAAATTTCTCGCTAACCCAAATCAAGATATTTCACGCTAACCTCAAATCTGGAAATTTCTTACGAACCTCAAATGTGGAAATTTCTCGCTAACCCAAATCAAGATATTTCACGCTAACCTCAAATCTGGAAATTTCTTACTAACCTCAAATGTGGAAATTTCTCGCTAACCCAAATCAAGATATTTCACGCTAACCTCAAATCTGGAAATTTCTTACTAACCTCAAATCTGGAAATTTCTTACGAACCTCAAATGTGGAAATTTCTCGCTAACCCAAATCAAGATATTTCACGCTAACCTCAAATCTGGAAATTTCTTACTAACCTCAAATCTGGAAATTTCTTACGAACCTCAAATGTGGAAATTTCTCGCTAACCCAAATCAAGATATTTCACGCTAACCTCAAATCTGGAAATTTCTTACTAACCTCAAATCTGGAAATTTCTCGCTAACCCAAATCAAGATATTTCACGCTAACCTCAAATCTGGAAATTTCTTACTAACCTCAAATGTGGAAATTTCTCGCTAACCCAAATCAAGATATTTCACGCTAACCTCAAATCTGGAAATTTCTTACGAACCTCAAATGTGGAAATTTCTCGCTAACCCAAATCAAGATATTTCACGCTAACCTCAAATCTGGAAATTTCTTACTAACCTCAAATGTGGAAATTTCTCGCTAACCCAAATCAAGATATTTCACGCTAACCTCAAATCTGGAAATTTCTTACTAACCTCAAATCTGGAAATTTCTTACGAACCTCAAATGTGGAAATTTCTCGCTAACCCAAATCAAGATATTTCACGCTAACCTCAAATCTGGAAATTTCTTACTAACCTCAAATCTGGAAATTTCTCGCTAACCCAAATCAAGATATTTCACGCTAACCTCAAATCTGGAAATTTCTTACTAACCTCAAATGTGGAAATTTCTCGCTAACCCAAATCAAGATATTTCACGCTAACCTCAAATCTGGAAATTTCTTACTAACCTCAAATCTGGAAATTTCTTACGAACCTCAAATGTGGAAATTTCTCGCTAACCCAAATCAAGATATTTCACGCTAACCTCAAATCTGGAAATTTCTTACTAACCTCAAATCTGGAAATTTCTTACTAACCTCAAATCTGGAAATTTCTTACTAACCTCAAATCTGGAAATTTCTTACGAACCTCAAATGTGGAAATTTCTCGCTAACCCAAATCAAGATATTTCACGCTAACCTCAAATCTGGAAATTTCTTACTAACCTCAAATGTGGAAATTTCTCGCTAACCCAAATCAAGATATTTCACGCTAACCTCAAATCTGGAAATTTCTTACTAACCTCAAATGTGGAAATTTCTCGCTAACCCAAATCAAGATATTTCACGCTAACCTCAAATCTGGAAATTTCTTACTAACCTCAAATCTGGAAATTTCTCGCTAACCCAAATCAAGATATTTCACGCTAACCTCAAATCTGGAAATTTCTTACGAACCTCAAATGTGGAAATTTCTCGCTAACCCAAATCAAGATATTTCACGCTAACCTCAAATCTGGAAATTTCTTACTAACCTCAAATCTGGAAATTTCTTACTAACCTCAAATCTGGAAATTTCTTACGAACCTCAAATGTGGAAATTTCTTACGAACCTCAAATGTGGAAATTTCTTACGAACCTCAAATGTGGAAATTTCTCGCTAACCCAAATCAAGATATTTCACGCTAACCTCAAATCTGGAAATTTCTTACTAACCTCAAATGTGGAAATTTCTCGCTAACCCAAATCAAGATATTTCACGCTAACCTCAAATCTGGAAATTTCTTACTAACCTCAAATCTGGAAATTTCTTACTAACCTCAAATCTGGAAATTTCTTACGAACCTCAAATGTGGAAATTTCTCGCTAACCCAAATCAAGATATTTCACGCTAACCTCAAATCTGGAAATTTCTTACTAACCTCAAATCTGGAAATTTCTTACTAACCTCAAATCTGGAAATTTCTTACGAACCTCAAATGTGGAAATTTCTCGCTAACCCAAATCAAGATATTTCACGCTAACCTCAAATCTGGAAATTTCTTACTAACCTCAAATCTGGAAATTTCTTACGAACCTCAAATGTGGAAATTTCTCGCTAACCCAAATCAAGATATTTCACGCTAACCTCAAATCTGGAAATTTCTTACTAACCTCAAATCTGGAAATTTCTTACGAACCTCAAATGTGGAAATTTCTCGCTAACCCAAATCAAGATATTTCACGCTAACCTCAAATCTGGAAATTTCTTACTAACCTCAAATCTGGAAATTTCTTACGAACCTCAAATGTGGAAATTTCTCGCTAACCCAAATCAAGATATTTCACGCTAACCTCAAATCTGGAAATTTCTTACGAACCTCAAATCTGGAAATTTCTCGCTAACCCAAATCAAGATATTTCACGCTAACCTCAAATCTGGAAATTTCTTACGAACCTCAAATGTGGAAATTTCTCGCTAACCCAAATCAAGATATTTCACGCTAACCTCAAATCTGGAAATTTCTTACTAACCTCAAATCTGGAAATTTCTTACTAACCTCAAATCTGGAAATTTCTCGCTAACCCCAATTAAAGATATTTCAAGCTAACCTCAAATCTGGAAATTTCTTACGAACCTCAAATGTGGAAATTTCTCGCTAACCCAAATCAAGATATTTCACGCTAACCTCAAATCTGGAAATTTCTTACTAACCTCAAATCTGGAAATTTCTCGCTAACCCAAATCAAGATATTTCACGCTAACCTCAAATCTGGAAATTTCTTACTAACCTCAAATCTGGAAATTTCTTACTAACCTCAAATCTGGAAATTTCTTACTAACCTCAAATGTGGAAATTTCTCGGTAACCCAAATCAAGATATTTCACGCTAACCTCAAATCTGGAAATTTCTTACTAACCTCAAATCTGGAAATTTCTTACTAACCTCAAATCTGGAAATTTCTTACGAACCTCAAATGTGGAAATTTCTCGCTAACCCAAATCAAGATATTTCACGCTAACCTCAAATCTGGAAATTTCTTACTAACCTCAAATCTGGAAATTTCTTACGAACCTCAAATGTGGAAATTTCTCGCTAACCCAAATCAAGATATTTCACGCTAACCTCAAATCTGGAAATTTCTTACTAACCTCAAATCTGGAAATTTCTCGCTAACCCAAATCAAGATATTTCACGCTAACCTCAAATCTGGAAATTTCTTACTAACCTCAAATGTGGAAATTTCTCGCTAACCCAAATCAAGATATTTCACGCTAACCTCAAATCTGGAAATTTCTTACTAACCTCAAATGTGGAAATTTCTCGCTAACCCAAATCAAGATATTTCACGCTAACCTCAAATCTGGAAATTTCTTACGAACCTCAAATGTGGAAATTTCTCGCTAACCCAAATCAAGATATTTCACGCTAACCTCAAATCTGGAAATTTCTTACTAACCTCAAATGTGGAAATTTCTCGCTAACCCAAATCAAGATATTTCACGCTAACCTCAAATCTGGAAATTTCTTACTAACCTCAAATCTGGAAATTTCTTACGAACCTCAAATGTGGAAATTTCTCGCTAACCCAAATCAAGATATTTCACGCTAACCTCAAATCTGGAAATTTCTTACTAACCTCAAATCTGGAAATTTCTCGCTAACCCAAATCAAGATATTTCACGCTAACCTCAAATCTGGAAATTTCTTACTAACCTCAAATCTGGAAATTTCTTACGAACCTCAAATGTGGAAATTTCTCGCTAACCCAAATCAAGATATTTCACGCTAACCTCAAATCTGGAAATTTCTTACTAACCTCAAATCTGGAAATTTCTTACGAACCTCAAATGTGGAAATTTCTCGCTAACCCAAATCAAGATATTTCACGCTAACCTCAAATCTGGAAATTTCTTACTAACCTCAAATCTGGAAATTTCTTACGAACCTCAAATGTGGAAATTTCTCGCTAACCCAAATCAAGATATTTCACGCTAACCTCAAATGTTGAAATTTCTTACGAACCTCAAATGTGGAAATTTCTCGCTAACCCAAATCAAGATATTTCACGCTAACCTCAAATCTGGAAATTTCTTACTAACCTCAAATCTGGAAATTTCTTACGAACCTCAAATGTGGAAATTTCTCGCTAACCCAAATCAAGATATTTCACGCTAACCTCAAATCTGGAAATTTCTTACGAACCTCAAATGTGGAAATTTCTCGCTAACCCAAATCAAGATATTTCACGCTAATCTCAAATCTGGAAATTTCTTACTAACCTCAAATGTGGAAATTTCTCGCTAACCCAAATCAAGATATTTCACGCTAACCTCAAATCTGGAAATTTCTTACTAACCTCAAATCTGGAAATTTCTTACGAACCTCAAATGTGGAAATTTTTCGCTAACCCAAATCAAGATATTTCACGCTAACCTCAAATCTGGATATTTCTTACTAACCTCAAATCTGGAAATTTCTTACGAACCTCAAATGTGGAAATTTCTCGCTAACCCAAATCAAGATATTTCACGCTAACCTCAAATCTGGAAATTTCTTACTAACCTCAAATCTGGAAATTTCTTACGAACCTCAAATGTGGAAATTTCTCGCTAACCCAAATCAAGATATTTCACGCTAACCTCAAATCTGGAAATTTCTTACTAACCTCAAATCTGGAAATTTCTTACGAACCTCAAATGTGGAAATTTCTCGCTAACCCAAATCAAGATATTTCACGCTAACCTCAAATCTGGAAATTTCTTACTAACCTCAAATCTGGAAATTTCTCGCTAACCCAAATCAAGATATTTCACGCTAACCTCAAATCTGGAAATTTCTTACTAACCTCAAATGTGGAAATTTTCAAATCTGGAAATTTCTCGGTAACCCAAATCAAGATATTTCACGCTAACCTCAAATCTGGAAATTTCTTACGAACCTCAAATGTGGAAATTTCTCGCTAACCCAAATCAAGATATTTCACGCTAACCTCAAATCTGGAAATTTCTTACGAACCTCAAATGTGGAAATTTCTCGCTAACCCAAATCAAGATATTTCACGCTAACCTCAAATCTGGAAATTTCTTACGAACCTCAAATGTGGAAATTTCTCGCTAACCCAAATCAAGATATTTCACGCTAACCTCAAATCTGGAAATTTCTTACTAACCTCAAATGTGGAAATTTCTCGGTAACCCAAATCAAGATATTTCACGCTAACCTCAAATCTGGAAATTTCTTACTAACCTCAAATCTGGAAATTTCTTACGAACCTCAAATGTGGAAATTTCTCGCTAACCCAAATCAAGATATTTCACGCTAACCTCAAATCTGGAAATTTCTTACTAACCTCAAATCTGGAAATTTCTCGGTAACCCAAATCAAGATATTTCACGCTAACCTCAAATCTGGAAATTTCTTACTAACCTCAAATCTGGAAATTTCTTACGAACCTCAAATGTGGAAATTTCTCGCTAACCCAAATCAAGATATTTCACGCTAACCTCAAATGTGGAAATTTCTTACTAACCTCAAATCTGGAAATTTCTCGGTAACCCAAATCAAGATATTTCAAGCTAACCTCAAATCTGGAAATTTCTTACTAACCTCAAATCTGGAAATTTCTTACGAACCTCAAATGTGGAAATTTCTCGCTAACCCAAATCAAGATATTTCACGCTAACCTCAAATCTGGAAATTTCTTACTAACCTCAAATGTGGAAATTTCTCGCTAACCCAAATCAAGATATTTCACGCTAACCTCAAATCTGGAAATTTCTTACGAACCTCAAATGTGGAAATTTCTCGCTAACCCAAATCAAGATATTTCACGCTAACCTCAAATCTGGAAATTTCTTACTAACCTCAAATCTGGAAATTTCTTACTTACCTCAAATGTGGAAATTTCTCGCTAACCCAAATCAAGATATTTCACGTTAACCTCAAATCTGGAAATTTCTTACTAACCTCAAATCTAAAAATTTCTTACGAACCTCAAATGTGAAAATTTCTCGCGAACCCAAATCAAGATATTTCACGCTAACCTCAAATCTGGAAATTTCTTACGAACCTCAAATGTGGAAATTTCTCGCTAACCCAAATCAAGATATTTCACGCTAACCTCAAATCTGGAAATTTCTTACGAACCTCAAATGTGGAAAATTCTCGCTAACCCAAATCAAGATATTTCACGCTAACCTCAAATCTGGAAATTTCTTACGAACCTCAAATGTGTAAATTTCTCGCTAACCCAAATCAAGATATTTCACGCTAACCTCAAATCTGGAAATTTCTTACTAACCTCAAATGTGGAAATTTCTCGCTAACCCAAATCAAGATATTTCACGCTAACCTCAAATCTGGAAATTTCTTACTAACCTCAAATCTGAAAATTTCTTACGAACCTCAAATGTGGAAATTTCTCGCTAACCCAAATCAAGATATTTCACGCTAACCTCAAATCTGGAAATTTCTTACGAACCTCAAATGTGGAAATTTCTCGCTAACCCAAATCAAGATATTTCACGCTAATCTCAAATCTGGAAATGTGGAAATTTCTCGCTAACCCAAATCAAGATATTTCACGTTAACCTCAATTCTGGAAATTTCTTACGAACCTCAAATGTGGAAATTTCTCGCTAACCCAAATCAAGATATTTCACGCTAACCTCAAATCTGGAAATTTCTTACTAACCTCAAATGTGAAAATTTCTCGCTAACCCAAATCAAGATATTTCACGCTAACCTCAAATCTGGAAATTTCTCGGTAACCCAAATCAAGATATTTCACGCTAACCTCAAATCTGGAAATTTCTTACTAACCTCAAATCTGGAAATTTCTTACGAACCTCAAATGTGGAAATTTCTCGCTAACCCAAATCAAGATATTTCACGCTAACCTCAAATCTGGAAATTTCTTACGAACCTCAAATGTGGAAATTTCTCGCTAACCCAAATCAAGATATTTCACGCTAACCTCAAATCTGGAAATTTCTTACTAACCTCAAATGTGGAAATTTCTCGCTAACCCAAATCAAGATATTTCACGCTAACCTCAAATCTGGAAATTTCTTACTAACTTAAAATCTGGAAATTTCTTACGAACCTTAAATGTGGAAATTTCTCGCTAACCCAAATCAAGATATTTCACGCTAACCTCAAATGTGGAAATTTCTTACTAACCTCAAATCTGGAAATTTCTCGGTAACCCAAATCAAGATATTTCACGCTAACCTCAAATCTGGAAATTTCTTACGAACCTCAAATGTGGAAATTTCTCGCTAACCCAAATCAAGATATTTCACGCTAACCTCAAATCTGGAAATTTCTTACGAACCTCAAATGTGGAAATTTCTCGCTAACCCAAATCAAGATATTTCACGCTAACCTCAAATCTGGAAATTTCTCGGTAACCCAAATCAAGATATTTCACGCTAACCTCAAATCTGGAAATTTCTTACTAACCTCAAATCTGGAAATTTCTTACGAACCTCAAATGTGGAAATTTCTCGCTAACCCAAATCAAGATATTTCACGCTAACCTCAAATCTGGAAATTTCTTACTAACCTTAAATCTGGAAATTTCTTACGAACCTCAAATGTGGAAATTTCTCGGTAACCCAAATCAATATATTTCACGCTAACCTCAAATCTGGAAATTTCTTACGAACCTCAAATGTGGAAATTTCTCGCTAACCCAAATCAAGATATTTCACGCTAACCTCAAATCTGGAAATTTCTTACTAACCTCAAATCTGGAAATTTCTTACGAACCTCAAATGTGGAAATTTCTCGCTAACCCAAATCAAGATATTTCACGCTAACCTCAAATCTGGATATTTCTTACTAACCTCAAATCTGGAAATTTCTTACGAACCTCAAATGTGGAAATTTCTCGCTAACCCAAATCAAGATATTTCACGCTAACCTCAAATCTGGAAATTTTCTTACTAAACCTCAAATCTGGAAATTTCTTACGAACCTTAAATGTGGAAATTTTTCGGTAACCCAAATCAAGATATTTCACGCTAACCTGAAATCTGGAAATTTCTTACTAACCTCAAATCTGGAAATTTCTTACGAACCTCAAATGTGGAAATTTCTCGCTAACCCAAATCAAGATATTTCACGCTAACCTCAAATCTGGAAATTTCTTACTAACCTCAAATCTGGAAATTTCTTACGAACCTCAAATGTGGAAATTTCTCTCCGCTAACCCAAATCAAGATATTTTCACGCTAACCTCAAATCTGGAAATTTCTTACTAACCTCAAATCTGAAAATTTCTTACGAACCTCAAATGTGGAAATTTCTCGCTAACCCAAATCAAGATATTTCACGCTAACCTCAAATCTGGAAATTTCTTACTAACCTCAAATCTGGAAATTTCTTACGAACCTCAAATGTGGAAATTTCTCGCTAACCCAAATCAAGATATTTCACGCTAACCTCACATCTGGAAATTTCTTACGAACCTCAAATGTGGAAATTTCTCGCTAACCCAAATCAAGATATTTCACGCTAACCTCAAATCTGGAAATTTCTTACTAACCTCAAATGTGGAAATTTCTCGCTAACCCAAATCAAGATATTTCACGCTAACCTCAAATCTGGAAATTTCTTACTAACCTCAAATCTGGAAATTTCTTACAAACCTCAAATGAGGAAAATTTTCTTCGCTAACCCAAATCAAGATATTTCACGCTAACCTCAAATCTGGATATTTCTACTAACCTCAAATCTGGAAATTTCTTACGAACCCTCAAATGTGGAAATTTACTACACGCTAACCCAAAATCAAGATATTTCACGCTAACCTCAAATCTGGAAATTTCTTACTAATCTCAAATGTGAAAATTTCTCGCTAACCCAAATCAAGATATTTCACGCTAACCTCAAATCTGGAAATTTCTTACTAACCTCAAATGTGGAAATTTTCGAATCTTGGAAATTTTCTCGGTAACCCAAATCAAGATATTTCACGCTAACCTCAAATCTGGAAATTTCTTACTAACCTCAAATGTGGAAATTTCTCGCTAACCCAAATCAAGATATTTCACGCTAACCTCAAATCTGGAAATTTCTTACGAACCTCAAATGTGGAAATTTCTCGCTAACCCAAATCAAGATATTTCACGCTAACCTCAAATCTGGAAATTTCTTACGAACCTCAAATGTGGAAATTTCTCGGTAACCCAAATCAAGATATTTCACGCTAACCTCAAATCTAGGAAATTTCTTACTAACCTCAAATCTGAAAATTTCTTACGAACCTCAAATGTGGAAATTTCTCGCTAACCCAAATCAAGATATTTCACGCTAACCTCAAATCTGGAAATTTCTTACGAACCTCAAATGTGGAAATTTCTCGCTAACCCCAAATCAAGATATTTCACGCTAACCTCAAATCTGGAAAATTTCTTACGAACCTCAAATGTGGAAAATTTCTCGCTAACCCAAATCAAGATATTTCACGCTAACCTCAAATCTGGAAATTTCTTACTACCTCAAATCTGAAATTTCTACGAACCTCAAATGTGGAAATTTCTCGCTAACCCAAATCAAGATATTTCACGCTAACCTCAAATCTGGAAATTTCTTACTAACCTCAAATCTGGAAATTTCTTACGAACCTCAAATGTGGAAATTTCTCGCTAACCCAAATCAAGATATTTCACGCTAACCTCAAATCTGAAATTTCTTACTAACCTCAAATCTGGAAATTTCCTTACGAACCTCAAATGTGGAAAATTTCTCGCTAACCCAAATCAAGATATTTCACGCTAACCTCAAATCTGAAATTTCTTACTAACCTCAAATCTGGAAATTTCTCGCTAACCCAAATCAAGATATTTCACGCTAACCTCAAATCTGGAAATTTCTTATTAACCTCAAATGTGGAACTTTTCAAATCTGGAAATTTCTCGGTAACCCAAATCAAGATATTTCACGCTAACCTCAAATCTGGAAATTTCTTACTAACCTCAAATCTGGAAATTTCTCGCTAACCCCAAATCAAGATATTTCACGCTAACCTCAAATCTGGAAATTTCTTATCGAACCTCATAATGTGGAAATTTCTCCGCTAACCCAAATGAAGATATTTCACGCTAACCTCAAATCTGGAAAATTTCTTACGAACCTCAAATGTGGAAATTTCTCGGTAACCCAAATGAAAAAATTTCACGCTAACCTCAAATCTGGAAATTTCTTACTAACCTCAAATGTGGAAATTTCTCGGTAACCCAAATCAAGATATTTCCCGCTAACCTCAAATCTGGAAATTTACCACTAACCTCTGATCTGGAAACTTACCACTAACCTCAAATATGGAAATTTCCCGCAAACCTAAAATTTGGATATTTCCGCTAACCTCAAATCTGGAAATTTCTTACTAACCTCAAATCTGGAAATTTCTCGGTAACCCAAATCAAGATATTTCACGCTAACCTCAAATCTGGAAATTTCTTACTAACCTCAAATCTGGAAATTTCTTACGAACCTCAAATGTGGAAATTTCTCGCTAACCCAAATCAAGATATTTCACGCTAACCTCAAATCTGGATATTCTTACTAACCTCAAATCTGGAAATTTCTTACGAACCTCAAAGTGAAATTCTCGCTAACCCAATCAAGATATTTCACGCTAACCTCAAATCTGAAATTTCTTACTAACCTCAAATCTGGAAATTTCTCTACGACCTCAAATGGAAATTCTCGCTACACCAAATCAAGATATTTCACGCTAAACCTCAAATCTGGAAATTTCTTACGAACCTCAAATGTGGAAATTTCTCGCTAACCCAAATCAAGATATTTCACGCTAACCTCAAATCTGGAAATTTCTTACTAACTTAAAATCTGGAAATTTCTTACGAACCTCAAATGTGAAATTTCTCGCAAACCCAAATCAAGATATTTCACGCTAACCTCAAATCTGGAAATTTCTTACGAACCTCAAATGTGAAATTTCTCGCTAACCCAAATCAGAATTTCACGCTAACTCAAATCTGGAAATTTCTTACTAACCTCAAATTGGAAATTTCTCGCAACACAAATCAAGATATTTCACGCTAACCTCAAATCTGAAATTTTCTTAACTAACCTCAAATCTGAAATTTCTTACGAACCTCAAATGTGGAAATTTTCCGGTAACCCAAATGAAAAAATTTCACGCTAACCTCAAATCTGGAAATTTCTTACTAACCTCAAATCTGGAAATTTCTTACGAACCTCAAATGTGGAAATTTCTCGCTAACCCAAATCAAGATATTTACTAACCTCAAATCTGGAAATTTCTTACGAACCTCAAATGTGGAAATTTCTCGCTAACCCAAATCAAGATATTTCACGCTAACCACAAATGTGGAAAATTTCTTACTAACCTCAAATCTGGAAATTTCTTACGAACCAATCAAATGTGGAAATCTTCTCGCTAACCCAAATCAAGATATTTCAACTGCTAAACCCTCAAATCTGGAAATTTCTTACGAACCTCAAATGTGGAAATTCTCGCTAACGACCAAATCAAGATATTTCACGCTAACCTCAAATCTGGAAATTTCTTACTAACCTCAATGTGGAAATTTTCAAATCTGGAAATTTCTCGGTAACCCAAATCAAGATATTTCACGCTAACCTCAAATCTGGAAATTTCTTACTAACCTCAAATCTAGTAATTTCTTACTAACCTCAAATGTGGAAATTTCTTACGAACCACAAATGTGGAAATTTCTCGCTAACCCAAATCAAGATATTTCACAGCTAACCTCAAATCTGGAAATTTCTTACGAACCTCAAATGTGGAATTTCACGCTAACCCAAATCAGATATTCACTTACTACTCCTCAAATCTCGAAATTTCTTACTAACCTCAAATGTGGAAATTTTTCTCGGTAACTCCAAATCAAGATATTTCACGCTAACCTCAAATCTGGAAATTTCTTACTAACCTCAAAAATCTGGAAATTCATTCTTACGGAACCTCAAATGTGGAAATATTTCTCGCTAACCCCAAATCAAGATATTTCACGCTAACCTCAAATGTGGAAATTTTCTTACTAACCTACTCAAATCTGGAAATTTCTCGGTAACACCAAATCAAGATATTTCACGCTAACCTCAAATCTGGAAATTTCTTACTAACCTCAAATCTGGAAATTTCTTACGAACCTCAAATGTGGAAATTTCTCGCTAACCCAAATCAAGATATTTCACGCTAACCTCAAATCTGGAAATTTCTTACTAACCTCAAATGTGGAAATTTCTCGCTAACCCAAATCAAGATATTTCACGCTAACCTCAAATATGGAAATTTTCTACTAACCTCAAATCTGGAAATTTCTTACGAACCTCAAATGTGGAAATTTCTCGCTAACCCAAATCAAGATATTTCACGCTAACCTCAAATCTGGAAATTTCTTACTAATCTCAAATGTGAAAATTTCTCGCTAACCCAAATCAAGATATTTAACGCTAACCTCAAATCTGGTAATAATCTTCACTAACCTCAAATGTGGAAATTTCTTACGAACCTCAAATGTGGAAATTTCTCGGTAACCCAAATCAAGATATTTCACGCTAACCCCAAATCTGGAAATTTCTTCCTAACCTCAAATCGTGAAAATGTTTTCTACTAACCGAAATCAAGATATTTCACGCTAACCCAAATCTGGAAATTTCTTCCTAACCTCAAATCTGGAAATTTCTTACTAACCTAAAATCTGGAAATTTCTCGCTAACCCAAATCAAGATATTTCACGGTAACCTCAAATGTGGAAATTTCTTACGAACCTTAAATGTGGAAATTTCTCGGTAACCCAAATCAAGATATTTCAAGCTAACCTCAAATCTGGAAATTTCTTACTAACTACAAATCTGGAAATTTCTTACGAACCTCAAATGTGGAAATTTCTCGCTAACCCAAATCAAGATATTTCACGCTAACCTCAAATCTGGAAATTTCTTACTAACCTCAAATGTGGAAATTTCTCGCTAACCCAAATCAAGATATTTCACGCTAACCTCAAATCTGGAAATTTCTTACTAACCTCAAATCTGAAAATTTCTTACGAACCTCAAATGTGGAAATTTCTCGCTAACCCAAATCAAGATATTTCACGCTAACCCAAATCTGGAAATTTCCTTACGAACCTCAAATGTGGAAATTTCTTCTCTTTGTCTCGAACCCCAAATCAAGATATTTCACGCTAACCTCAAATGCGGAAATTTCTTACGTAACCCAAATGCTGGAAATTTCCTTCGTAACCCAAATCAAGATATTTCACGCTAAACCTCAAATTCTGGAAATTTCTTAGCTAACCTCAAATCTGGAAATTTCTTACTAACCTCAAATCTGGAAATTTCTTACTAACCTCAAATCTGGAAATTTCTTCAATCTTAGAACACTCAAATGTGGAAAATTTCTCGCTAACCCAAATCAAGATATTTCCACGCTAAACCCCTCAAATCTGGAAATTTCTTACTAATCCTCAAATGTGGAAAATTTTTCTCGCTAACCCAAATCAAGATATTTCAACGCTAACCTCAAATCTGGAAATTTCTTACTAACCTCAAATCTGAAAATTTCTTACGAACCTCAAATGTGGAAATTTCTCGCTAACCCAAAACAAGATATTTCACGGTAACCTCAAATGTGGAAATTTCTCGCTAACCCAAATCAAGATATTTCACGCTAACCTCAAATCTGGAAATTTCTTACTAACCTCAAATCTGGAAATTTCTTACGAACCTCAAATGTGGAAATTTCTCGCTAACCCAAATCAAGATATTTCACGCTAACCTCAAATCTGGAAATTTCTTACTAACCTCAAATCTGGAAATTTCTTACTAACCTCAAATCTGGAAATTTCTCGCTAACCCAAATCAAGATATTTCAAGCTAACCTCAAATCTGGAAATTTCTTACTAACCTTAAATCTGGAAATTTCTTACGAACCTCAAATGTATAAATTTCTTACTAACCTCAAATCTGGAAATTTCTTACTAACCTCAAATCTGGAAATTTCTCGCTAACCCAAATCAAGATATTTCACGCTAACCTCAAATCTGGAAATTTCTTACTAAACTCAAATCTGGAAATTTCTTACTAACCTCAAATCTGGAAATTTCTCGCTAACCCAAATCAAGATATTTCACGCTAACCTCAAATCTGTAAATTTCTTACTAACCTCAAATCTGGAAATTTCTTACTAACCTCAAATCTGGAAATTTCGTTACTAACCTCAAATGAGGAAATTTCTTACGAACCTCAAATGTGGAAATTTCTTACGAACCTCAAATCTGGAAATTTCTTACGAACCTCAAATCTGGAAATTTCTTACGAACCTTAAATCTGGAAATTTCTTACGAACCTCAAATGTGGAAATTTCTCGCTAACCCAAATCAAGATATTTCACGCTAACCTCAAATCTGGAAATTTCTTACTAACCTCAAATCAGGAAATTTCTTACTAACCTCACATCTGGAAATTACTTACGAACCTCAAATGTGGAAATTTCTCGCTAACACAAATCAAGATATTTCACGCTAACCTCAAATCTGGAAATTTCTTACTAACCTCAAATCTGGAAATTTCTCTCGCTAACCCAAATCAGATATTTCACGCTACCTAAACTGGAAATTCTTACTAACCTCAAATCTGGAAATTTCTCGCTAACCCAAATCAAGATATTTCACGCTAACCTCAAATCGGGAAATTTCTTACTAACCTCAAATCTGGAAATTTCTTACGAACCTCAAATGTGGAAATTTCTCGCTAACCCAAATCAAGATATTTCACGGCTAACCTCAAATCTAAAAATATCTTACTAACCACACAATCTGGAAATTTCTATATCTATATCCTTACTAACTCCTAAATCTGTGAAAATTCTTACGAACCTCAAATGTGGAATTATCTTCTCGTAAAACCCAAAATTCAGATCATATTTCAACGCTAACACTAAAAGCAGGAAATTTCTGATACGAACGCTCAAATGTGGAAATTCTCGGTAACTCCCAAATCAAGATATTTCACGCTAACCTCAAATCTGGAAATATTCTTACTAACCCTCAAATCTGTGAAATGTTGTCTTTTCATACTAACCTGGAAATCTGGAAATTTCTTTCATTCTTCGACACCGCAAATCTGGAAATTTCTTTCCTAACCTCAAATCTGAAATTTCTTACTAACATCAAATCTGGTAATTTCTCACTAACCCAAATCAAGATACTTTCATTCACGCTAACCTCAAATCTGGAAATTTCTTACTGAACCTCAAATCCTGGAAATTTCTCGCTAACCGCCAAACAAAGATATTTCAAGCTAAACCCTCAAATGGTGGAAATTCTCTACTAACCTTAAATCTCTGGAAATTTCATTAACGAACGCTCAAAGGTATAAATTATTTACTTAATAACCTCAAATCTGGAAATTTCTTACTAACCTCAAATCTGAGAAATATCCTCACTAACCTCAAATTCAAGATATTTCCACGCTAACCGCATCAAATCTGGGAAATTACTTTACTAAACCTCAAATCTGGAAATGTTTCTTACTGACCTCAAAATGCTGGAAATTTCTCTAGCTCGCACAACCCAAATCCAGATATTTTCACGCTAACCTCCAAATCTGAATACTATATTACTAACCTCAAATCAGGAAATTTTCTTACAAACCTCAAATGAGGAAAATTTCTGTACGAACCTTAAATCTTGAAATTTCTTAGCGAACCTCAAATGGTGGAAATTTCCTCTGCGTAACCCAAATCAAGATATTTCAACGCTAACCTCAAATCTGGAAATATCTTACTAAGCCTCAAATCAGGAAATTTCTTACTAACCTCTACACTCCAAACAATCTGGAAATTTCTTACGAACCTCAAATGTGGAAATTTCTCGCTTAACCCCAAATCAAGATATTTCAACGCAATATAAAAAAAACCTCGAAATCTGGGAAAAATTCTTTACTAACTCCTCAAAAAAACAAATCTGGAATATTATCTTACTAACCCTTAAATCTGGAAAGTTTCTTACGAACCTCAATATGGTGGAAAATTTCTCGGTAACCCAAATCAATATATTTCACGCTAAAACCAAAAAATCTTGGGAAATTTCTTACTAACCCTCAAATATTCTCGGAAGATTTCTCACTAACCCAAATCAAGATATTGGACACGCTAACTAATCCTCAAATCTGGAAATTTCTTACTAACCACAAATCTGGAAATTTCTTACGAAACCTTAAATGTGCAAATTTCTCGGAAACGCCAAAGTCCAAGATATTTGCACGCTAACCTCAAATTCTGTGGAAATTATTTCTTCTTACTAACCCTACAAATCTCCGAAATTATCTTACGTAACCAGTAAATCTGGAAATTAATCTTACGAACCTCAAAATGTGGAAAATTCTCGGTAACCCACAAGTCAAAATATATCACGGCTAACCTAAAATCTGGAAATTTCTTACGGAACCCCAAATGTGGAAATTTCTCGGTAACACCAAATCAAAGATATTTCACAGCTAACTACCTCAAAATCTGGGAAATTTCATACTAACACATCACTCAAATATCAGGGAGAATTTTCTTACGTAACCTCAAATCTGGAGAATTTCTTAATCTTACGACCAAAATGTGGAAAGATATCCTCGGTAACCCCCAAACAATATATTTCAACGCTAACGCTCCTCAAATCTGGAAAATATTCTTTACGAACCTGTAAATGTGGAAACTTCTCGGTAACCCCAACATCAATACATTTCTTACTAAACCTCAAATGTGGAAAAACTTCCTCGTAACACACCAAATCAAGCATATTTCAACGCTAACCTCAAATCTGGAAATTTCTCACT